>CM066249.1:11005321-11400321 GCA_033675135.1 Frankliniella intonsa | reverse complement strand
CTGGGCCCGCTTGGACGGCAAAGTGGCGTACTATAAGGCCTCGGCCGCACCGGACCTGCTGGCAGCGAGTAGAGAGGGGAGGGGAGGCCTGCCGGGGGAGGGCAACCTCGGCCCCTGCACGGCCACGGCCCCATGCAGATGGCCCTCCCCGGGGGCGAGCTGGAGCTAATCGGGTAGATATCGACTGAGCTGAGCTGAGCTGCGCTGCGCTCGCTGAGCACCCCCATCACCTCTGGGCCTCTAATAGCTCAGGAGCCCAGGAGTGGTGGGGTGGGGGACACAGTGGGAAGGGCAGCAGAGAGTGGTCCGCCCGCCGCCCCGCCGCCCCGCCGCCGCTGGCTGTGGCTGGACGAGATCGTCCTCCTCCTCCTACGCGCAAGCGCACGACAAAGTTCGAAAGTCTCTCCGTTTTATCCCATTAAAGCGAGATTAGACTTGGATATGAACGGAAACTTCATAAGGGAATGCGATGGAATTAAGCAGTTGGACAGCTCCTCGTGGGCCGCGGTGCGGGCGGGGGAGGACCGGTAGCGGGTAGCGTGTCCCCGTCCCCTTGACATACAGCGCCCCACAACCGGCCCCACCCCACCCCACCCCACCCCACCCCGCCCCGCCCCGCCCCGCCCCGGGGCTCGCAGGTAAGGTTAGGTGGGATCAGCCTCACTCCGGCGCGCGTGTGCGCGCCGCTACGCCCCTCGGATAGCCTACCGGATCCCCCGGAGCCACCCGGAGGGCCACTTCCGGTTCCGCTCCGTTTCCCCCGCGCGCTCTCTTCGGTACGAGTCTCAGCACAGCGTCGTATAGCGACCGAAAAAACAGCTGCTACACCGAAAATAATATCTTTTTTTAAAAAAACACAGAGGGAATTAAAAGGGGAATGAGCAGGTAGCGTGGCGCCGGCGTGACGTCACCTCATTTGCATAGATAGGCGCGATGATTGAGGCCCGCTGCACTCACGTGTGACAGGGAAGGGGAGGGGAGAGTTTTGTTGTGTTTCTTTTTTTAAATGCTTTTTTTGTAGTGTGTTCGTACGGGCTGCCATGGCACGAGTGGGTAGGGCACCCTACTGCCGCCTTGCGCAGCTACAGTGCGGTGCGCTAGAGGGGCAAAGGGGACGAGGAAGGGAAGGAAGCAAGGGGAGTAATAATTTTCATTTTCCCTCTCGCGCGAACGCCCCGCCCCGCCCCGCCCCGCCCCGCCCGAGAATGTGTCGGGCACCGGGACTGATACGCCGGCCATTAGCTTCAATTAAACCGACAAAACACGGCAAAAAAAGAAAAAGAAATGCTGAAACACAACAACCATAAGAGTAGGAACGTAGCTCCGCTAGAGTACCACGAGTGGAGGTGGATAGGGGGTTGGTGGGGTAAGTATAAGCTACTCTACAATTTAAAATTTTAAAAAAGACTAGAACGTCCTGCCCCTGCAATATTTTATTTTCTGCGACCATGCACTTTCGCCCTCTCTTTCTATTTTGGGGTGGAAGCAGAGGTGGGAGGACAGCAGACAGGACCGAGCTGCTGTGTCCCGCCCCGCCCGCGCCCCGCCCCGCCCCGCGAACCGTGTTTTCAATCATTGAGTCCAGCGCTGTGGTTCACACACTGCTGGTTTGCTAGTGGAGAGGACTGGAGAGGAGAGGAGAGGAGAGGAGAGGAGAGGAGAGGAGAGGAGAGGAGAGGAGAGGAGAGGAGAGGGTCCCAGCCCTGGACCGGGCCGGGGCGGGCCGCACCCCAACCCACACCCTACAACCTATTCAACAAGCCGGATAGGACTTTTCTGTGTCGCGTCCGGCGGCAGTCCTGGGCCAGAGCGAGAGAGGAAGGGACAGAGGGGGGGGGGGGGGGGGAGTAGAGTGTAGAGGAGAGAGTGACGCAGGGAGAAAGAGAGAAGGGCCGCCAGTGTAATTCTACAAAAATCGAATAAACCCTCCGGTGAAAGACGCGCTCGAGTTCGATTTGGAAGTCCAAGAGAAGCGAGCGGGATGGTGTGGCGCCGACGGACGAAGGGAAGTAGCGCGCCCCGCCCCGCGCCACCCCGCCCCGCCCCGCCCCGCGCCACCCCGCCCCGCGCCACCCCGCCCCGCCCCGCCCCGCCCCGCCGCTGCAAGTCCAAAGGACCCGGGCCGGCGGAAGGAATTCCAGTTAGGCCCGTCCCGTCGGCCGGCGGCGGCGCTGCGCTGGCTGGGTACGGATTTCCATATTCCAGTTATGCCGTTTCCTACTTGTCCTGTCTGCCCTCTCACTCCCTAGCTCTCTCTCTCTCCCTTCCTCGCACACTCGCACCGTGCCTTTCGTCTCGCTTCCATCCTTCAAAACTTGCTTTTTTTTCTTCCGCTGCGGCCTAAACTGCGACGCCGGAAGGGGCACGGCGGCGGCAGGGAGTCAAGGGGCCGCTGTAGGTGCCGGGCCGGAGGAGCGAGGCACAAGGGGAGCGCCCAGGGAGAGAAAAAAAAAGTGGTGATCGACCAATATAAATTTGATGGCGCAGGATTGTGGCGAGGGGAGGGCCAAGTCTTTTCGAGAATTCAAGGAAGAAGTAGAAAAAAATATATCGAGGGCAAGGGCCCCTTGCGCGGCGCGCTTTTTCATTTATTTCCTACGCCTTTTACAAAAACGCGCCAATGGCTCAAGATATGAGTTGAATCGGCGCGCGAGGCGCGGCGCGGCGCGGGGGCAAGGGAGAGGAGGGGATCTATAAGGACTTGTGAAAGCAGTTTATATATTTCTGCTGGGCTCTGAGGGTGCCGTTCTGTTCTTTCTGTTGCAGTTCGCGGCGGCGCGGCGCAGGCGCGGCTCAGCGCCACGGCCCTGCTGCTGCTGCTCCTGGCGGCCGCGAGGCTCGCGTCGTGATGCCCCGGGGCGAGCGGGCACGAGTCACGTGTGGACCGAGGGGACCGTCAAGGACGTGCTGCTAAATAATTTAAAAGAGAGTTGTCTCTTCTAATGGAATCTGTATAAAGTATGTGTAATTTTGAAATGATTTATGCGGATAACAATGTTTAACGTCGTCTTTAAAGTTGTTTTTTAAAATTATTTTTCGTTTCAACCTAAAATGGTCTAGATATAGGTTTTGATTAGTTTAAAGTACTTAAGCAATCAGTTGATACGGAATAAATAAGACACATTTTATGTAATATTGAAAGACATTTAGAATATCTTTTTATCTGATAGGTAGAAAACTTTGTAAAGCAGTCACTGACTGCCGTTGTAATAAAAAAAAGAAGTCAAAAGTAAAATAAGTTTTTAGTCAATTAAACCAGTTAAGTCAATTAAGATATACACCCCATCCCGTTACAGTCAATGCTCCAAAAGCAGCATCATACATATGTCCTATTTAGTAACTGGTAACCGCGGAGAACAAGGTAACAAATTCAATAATTTGCCAAAAACTACAAAACTAAAAAGAATTTGCTGATGATGTAATCTTCTCTACTGTCTGTCGTGACTGCTGCACTGAAAGAGCCGTTCAATAGGTAACAATAGCGAGTACCTTATATTTTGAATTACCCTCGTCCCTCAAAGGATGCCCTTTTTAAAAAAAAAATTATAATAATAAATGCAGCGCACTACATGTGAAAAAAGAAAATAGAAAAGGTTTCTTTCTTTTCCGTTTCCATATATACCGCTGCGTGGCGCACCTACTCTACAGACCACTCCAGACCTTTATCTTATCAAAAACATGGCCGTTCGTTCCTTGGCGGGCCGCAGCGAGGAGGAGAGGGGAGTGCGAGGAGGGGGGGGAAGGTGCCGCCCAAGGACCTGCTGCGGGTGCGGAGGTGTCCAGCGCGGCCGGGCCGGGCCGCATTAGGGGTTGGTGACGTCAGCGCAGCGCGCCACCCTGCCGGCCGGCCGGCACCAGCCCTCCCCGGAGACAAAATGTGTATGGCGCGCCCGTGCACATCAATGAGTGCGTGGGAGAGGCGCGGGACGGGACGGGCTATCAGTCCGCTGCCTCCCCGCCCCGCCTGCCTCACCCCTGGGACCGGCGGGGCGCGGCGGGGCGCGGCGGAGCGCGGCGGGGCGGGGCGGGGCGGGGCGGGGAGGCGCGCACCGCACACCACGAGCGAGGTGCGCTTTCTCATCCAACACGAACCCCTCCCTCCCTCCGCTGTTCCCGAGCAGGCATGTGAGTGAGTGAGTGAAGGGAGACACTGCGAGTCTAAATCGAATTTCTCGAATGCTGCTGCAGGCTGCATGCCGCCTACCGCATAGCGGCTGGCAGAGGAGCGCTTTATACTAACGGGACGGGTGGGCGCGGCCGAAACTTTCATTCATTACTATTAATGATGATGATCAAGATGATTATATTTAAAACCTCACTAACGGCAGCACTGCTCCTCAGGGAGGTCGGCGACGGCTCCTGCAGCTCCCTGCAGCACCCTGCAGCACCCTGCAGCTCCCTGCAGCTCCCTGCAGCACCCTGCAGCTCCCTGCAGCTCCCTGCAGCTCCCTGCGGCCCCCTGCGGTTCCTGCCGCCCGCAAATGAAGCCGTCAGCGTGAGTGCGCGGCGCCCACCCCCGCCCACCCCGGCCCGCCGCCCGCGCCGAACATTATAGGCGACGCTGACATGGCCGCCGATCGGTCACCTGTCACCCTCCCTAGCCCCGCCCGCCGACGCGCAGCCACCCCTCGGCCACCCCCTCGGCCACCCTCGGACCCTGTTCGGCCACCCCTCGGCCACCCCTCGGCCAGCACAACCACATCGCCGCTACCTGGCCGCGACCCGACGCGCTGCTACTCGCCCTATACACGGCTGCGGGCGCTGGAGTAATAAACCGAGTAGAGCACTCCCCGCCCCGCCCTGCCCCGCCCCGCACTGTTTCACTCTGTTTTATTATCTTTTTTTCCCTCCGCCCAGCCCAGCACGGGCGCCACATAATGCAGTGCGGGCGTGGAGAGGGGGAGGGGGCTGCACCGCGCAGTTTGTACGTGTCTGTCAAACGGATCGGACAACGCCCCTCCCCGCCCCTCCTCGTGCCCCTCCCCGCCCCGCGGCGCCCCGCCACCACGACCGCAGGCCCACGCCATGGCCCGGCGCGGCGCGGCCCGGAGAAGAACAAATTCCTCTATAATGCAGTGCAGGCAAGGCGGCGGGCAGCTGCGGTCAGCGGCGGGCAGGCCAGGCGGAGTGAGCTGAGCACCGCCAAGTCACTGCCGTGTTGAACAGCATGAGAGCACTCTCATTCTGGACGGAAACGAGGACGGAGTCCCCGCCGCGGAGGATGGAATCGGAGAGGAGAGGCTGAGGCTGCAGCAGGGGGGAAGGAGCGCGCTACCGGAAGTGACGCGCGGCGCCGGGCCGGGCCGGGCTCCCATCCCCCGAGCGCCGCCAAATAGAAACAGCGACGCCAAACAGCGGCGGACGATCGGAACAAATCACGTCCAGTGTACGTGTGTGTGTGTGTGTGTGTGTGTGTGTGTGTGTGTGTGTGTGTGTCGATCCGCCCGGCGAGTGCATCAGGGTAAGCAAGCAGACCGGGGCGAGGAGGAGGAGGGGAGGAGGAGAGGGAGGAGGGGAGGAGGAAGGGGAGGAGGAGGAGGAGGGGGGAGGCAGTGCAGTCGGCCCCCGGGGACACCGATGCGCTGCCGAACGTCCAGCGGCGGCGGCGGCGGCGGCGCAGGAGCGTCCTCCCTCGGCCAGGAAACAATTTGTAGCGCACAGAGTACACTCGGGGTAATTACTCGTTACTCATTGCTCCTTGGCGGGGCGGGGCGGATTTAATCAAACCCTCCTCGCCCCGCCCCGCCCCGCCCCCCCGCCCCGCCTGGTGAGACTCCCTGAGGAGGAGGAGGGAGGCGGTGCGGTGGCCAGCAGGCAGCAGGCGCCGGGCCGGGCCGGGCCAGGCCACGGCCCTCAGAGTAAGAGAGAGAGAGAGAAACCAGCAGGAGTGAGCGAGGGAAAGGGCGTGTCAGAGAGAGAGAGACAGAGAGGGAGAGCGGGTGTGTGCCTGTGAGAGAGAGCGTGATCCCACGCCCCTCCCCCGCCCCGGGTTATTGAAACACAGTTGGTGCAGCCCGATGAGCCAAATGACCAGCTAGTGATTTCTGCTTTGATCAGCCACATCCATACACTTGCCGTCCCTCCCGGCCCCAGAGCCGCAGCCGCGCTGCCCCGCCCCGCCCCACCCCGCGCCGCGCCTCCTTTTTGCAGTGAGTATTCCTGGTTGTTCGGCCGCGGCCGCAATCAGTAAAAAAAAATATAATAAAACGCGAAACAATACTGAAAACTCAGTGTTGAATCCTGGGAAAGGATTCAAAGCATTCAAAGCCATGCGGGAAACACAATCCGAATATCGATTGCAAATGTGGGAAACATGAAATACGGTATGACAAAAAAGAAAGTAGAGGAGTGTGCTCCGTTTGCTCGCAGTGCATGACAGTTGTGTGGTGTGGCAGGTCGGGGCGGGGTAGGGTTGGGCAGGGGGTTTGGAGCTGTGCTGTGCAGCCGGCTCCTGCAGAATTCACGCCCTGTGCCGAGGAGCGGCCGGGCCGGGTCTGCCCGGGCCCGACCCACCTTTCTTCGGCCATAGCGGTCGTCCTAAGGACGTTGGGATACTTTTAAAAAAGTAAAGTACAAATCAATTTTGAGATAAAGTTGCCGCCACATGGCGTATAAACTTTTTAAAAGCACGTGTATAGGCCGCGCTATCATTTATTTTCCCCCTCGGCAGCGGGGCGGGGATATAAAAAAAATTCAGCGCGGCCGCGTGAGCGCCTGTTGGTTCCATAAACGGGCGGGGCGGGGCGGGGCGGGGCGGGGCGGGGCGGGGCGGGGCGGGGCGGGGCGGGGCGGGGCGGGGCGGGGCGGGGCGGGGCGGGGCGGGGCGAGGCTCATCGAGGTGAGTGACGTTGCGCCCTTTGGCATTTGGGCTGGGCGCGGGGCTGGCCGGGGGGATGAAGATCCACCGCTGTCAAAGTATAAATTAACATGCTTTTAGGCCGCACAATGAGGGGATGATTAGTTTTTCGCAATTAGCGTTGATGATGGGTGGGAAGAGAGGAGGTGAGGGACGGCGGGAGGGACGGAGGGAGGGGAGGAGGGAGCCGCGGAGGAGGGAGGGGCGGAGGGAGCCGCGGAGGGAGCCGCGGAGGGAGGGGCGGAGGGAGGGGCGGAGGGAGGGGCGGAGGGAGGGGCGGAGGAGTCACCGTAGGGCGACCGACCCTCAT
The DNA here is from genome assembly GCA_033675135.1 of Frankliniella intonsa. Classification (NCBI taxonomy): domain Eukaryota; kingdom Metazoa; phylum Arthropoda; class Insecta; order Thysanoptera; family Thripidae; genus Frankliniella; species Frankliniella intonsa. The sequence goes on along the minus strand of CM066249.1, from coordinate 11,393,155 downwards.
TATCGCGCACCCTTACAAAAATACAAGAACGAGTGCGATTGCACATATGTGCACAATGTTTAGCTACTGTAATCTTTAACTCCCCATAGGAGTTCGCGGCGATTCGTGTGAACTATCTTACTCGCAGCGAGGAGTTCGCGTCTAGCACGTCATGGTCGGCGGAAAAAAAATGAGACCGGGGAATATCCAATTTTTTGACTAACGACACATGCGTTTCCCCTCCGAAATTCCCGTGCGGTCATTCATACCGATGCAGTTGCCAAGGACGCCACGCCGCACCGCCGACGAGCGTCGGTCCTCAAAGAGCAGTGGCTGACCAGAGGGAAAACCACACGAGCTCCAGCAGAAAGTGAGAGAGTGAGAGAGTGAGAGAGTGAGAGAGTGAGAGAGAGTGAGAGAGAGAGAGAGAGAGAGAGAGAGAGAGAGAGAGAGAGAGAGAGAGAGAGAGAGAGAGAGAGAGAGAGAGAGAGAGAGAGCGTGTGTAAAGTGCTCTTGAATGTTTGAAAGGATGTTGAGTGTTGTTAAAGTGAGGGGAAAGAAAAAGACTGGGCTGCTCACAGCTCAAGTCCACGCGAAAGAGAAACCGGAAGAGGTGTATGGCGTGTGTGTCGACGGTGAGGCGTAAGGGACCAGAGAGAGAGAGAGAGAGAGAGGGAGAGAGAGAGAAAGAGAGAGGTGCAGAGCGTTCGTAGGCCTCCGCACATTTTCCGAGCGAGGGCTTAAGAGACTCCTCACTTGGGCGGGGCGGGGCGGGGTGAGCGCGGGGGCCGCGGCAAATCTCTCCCCACAAGCCTCATACTGTAGTTCAGAGGACCAAATTCAAAACCGACAAAATTTAGCTATATGAACTAAATTTGAACTGATTTAACCCAATAATTTTGTCAAGTTAATTTAATTTTTTTAAATATGTTGAGCCACGTTAATATTAAAACAGGCGGTGCTCAAACTTGGTCGGTTTGAGGAACTAAATTTTGTTGCATACTACCGTAATCTGGTTGAATCAACAACTGCCCCGGGTGCACTACCCCGCACCCCGCCCCGCCCCTCCTCCACCCGCCACGCCCGGGCCGGGCCGCACCTTGGCGGTGAGCAGCTCGTAGACGCGTGGCTGTCGTTTGTTCTCGTCCGGGGCTGGGAGCTCCTCGCCGCCGGGGAGCGGGGCGCGGGGCGGGGCAGGGCGGGGCAGGGCGGGGCGCGCGGCGCGGCGCCCACCACAAGAGGGTGTCGGCTGCGGCGCGGCGCGGCGTCAGGGTTGGGGTGCGCGGCGCGGCGCGCCTGCTGGTCGGTAACAGTGTCTCTCTCCCACTCCACTCCACTCCACTCCACCCCGGCGCGGCGCGGCTGGCTGCTAAGGGTGCGCAGCGGACCATGTCCGCTCAACAACCCTCAACAACGAAACAGTCGCCGGTGGCGCGCGCAGGCCGGGCCGGGCCGGGCCGCGCCCACGCGTGGGTGGAGCCCTCAGCGCCGCCCGCCCCGCCCTGGGCTCTAAGGGCCTCTTTACCGCCGCCAGATCAGATAGGCCCGCCAGGGATAACTTTGACGGCGCCCTTCGGCCGGCCCGGCCGGGCCGTATGAGCGGCAGAAGCACAGGACAGGACGCCGCGTCATGGAATACTTGATGGTGACCTTGTGGTGCGCGGCCCGGGCGGTACACGGCGCGCGCGAGGAGCCTCACCGCGGGGCTCCTCCGCCACGGCTCAGCACGGCGTACACGCCCACGACGTACACCAGGGCCCCACCAGGGCCCCACCAGGGCCCTACCAGGGCCCACCAGGGCCCCACCAGGGCCCCACCAGGGCCCCACCAGGGCCCACCAGGGCCCCACCAGGGCCTACCAGGGCCCACCCCGGACGCACGGCAGCCCACCCCAGTCCAGCCCGGCCCGGCCCGGCCCGGCCCGGCGCGTGATCCCGAGCAAAAGACTCGCTAAGCCCAGGGAGCCGTAAACCAACTCATTACAGCGCGACAATGAAGATCCTTCTCCCCAAAGCTTTTCCCGCCGCTCATTTAAATTCTCTTTTTTCCCCGAGCAGAGCAGAGCAGAGCGGGGGCGCCCTCATCGTGCACCCCTTTCTGCTGCTTACACGTTCCCTTCTTATATTCGAGAACGGAACGGGCAGCGCGTAGCGGCGAGTGCCTCTGGCCTGGCCTGGCTCAGCACCGCTACAAATTTATTTTGCTTTTTTTTTTTCGTGCGACTTGCGTGTCGTTGCGGGTGTTTTTGGCAGGACTGGCAGCAGGGCTTATAAGGAGAGACGCGCTGACATGACGGAGGAGGGGTGAGTTACTTCTGCACTCATCGGTCCCGGGCTAAAATTACGACAATTATCTCCTCCAGCCGGTGCGGTGCGGTGACGCCGTTGACTGGCCGTGACATCGAACATGTCATCGCTCGGAATAATGCATGCAGTTATGACGTGGCTCCGCTCTGCGCGCCTCGCCTCACCTCACCTCACCTCACCTCACCTCACCTCACCTCACCTCGCCTCACCTCACCTCACCTCACCTCACCTCGACCTGGAGAGATGAGCGTGAGCAGGGCCGCGGCCACGGGAGGTCAGCGCTCGGCGTCGTACGGCAAACGTACTTCACTCGCTATTTTATTTTATTATTATTTTTTTTTTTTGATCGAAAATTTTCGGAGCGCAGTCCTTCTGACAGTCATACCATAGAGGGAATGCAGGGGATGGAATTGTTAAACGGGTTATCGTTCCCATCATCGCGAAATTAAATGACAGGGGTCGAACCCCGACGCGCCGCCGCGCCCCGCCCGCCCCGCCCCAACACGCGCGGACTACATCTTCTGACAGTTTTAAAATCATGCAATATGTACCCGCCGGGCAGGCCGTCGCGATCACAGTATCACGGTCCACATGGGGGGCTGGGGGGCGCAGCCAGCTTTAGAGTACGTGTTCTGCCAATCAGCCCCGCTGCACTCGCCGAGTTGCGGTGCGGCTCCCCCCCGCCCCCCCTCCGCCCCGCCCTTCATTAGACTGCAGCCCAATTCCAGCCGTCAGGACGCCGCTGTTCCGCCGCTGTCCTTCACCCCCGCCCCGCCCCGCCCCGCCCCGCCCCGACAGTCCCATCCCCTGTCACGGCCATTCCCACTTGAAGCATCGCTGGTTACACATCTTAATTGAAAATATAAAAATGGCCAGGCGGCGCGTTCCGTTCCCTCCTGTCCCTCCAGCAGCGTGTCCGGGAGCTGGGGGAGGGAGGAGGAGGAGGAGGAGGAATAGGGGGAGGAGGAGGAGGAGGAGGAGGAGGAGGAGGGGGGGGAGGAGGAGGAGGAAGAGGGGGAGGGGGAATGGGAGGTGGGGGACAAGGAGGGTGGGTGCTAAATAGAGATAGGGCGGCCCTGCCCGGCAGCACCGCGCCCGCACCCAGCAGCCACACCGGGCAGTCGGGCAGTTCCGTCCCGCCCCGTCCCGCCCCGTCCCGCCCCGTCCCGCCCCGTCCGCCTCGGGCCAGCGCAGCGCACCCGCGTCAACTTGTTCCGCACAACTCTCTGCTGCCCCAAAACAACTCGTTTACCGAGCTGTTGCTGGATCCTTTCTGCCTCTCTTTCTCTTTTCGTTTTCCTTTCCTTTTGAATGTCGGTCTATGTGGGTTTTTGAGTCCGCCGCGCAACCACGGCACCCCGGCGGCGGCGGCGCCCCTGCCCGGCCCGGCACGCATATTACGTCTCCCGGCCATAAAGCAGAGCCCCACGCACGCGCGCGCACGCACGCACGCACGAGTCCACCTGCGCCGCCTCGCAAGGGCCCCACGCCACGCCACCGCCCCATTAGGGGCATTATGGATGAGGTATTCGGGTGTGTCCGCGAGGGGGCGCGGCGCGGCGTGGCGCGCACGTCTTCCTGCCCGGGCCGGGGGTCTACGTCTACCACGCGCACAAGCCTACTCGTCACTTGTGCCACGTTCGATGGTCTCGGCGCGCAGCCCTCCCTCCCTCCCTCCCCGTCCTCCCCACGCACAGTTGTTTACCGACGGACCCCAGCCGTTAGCGGCGCCAAATGTGCGCCATCATATGCGTGGCCTCACAGTCCTATTGGGAGCGTTTACCCCCGCCCCGCCCCGCCCCGCCCCCTCGCTACCCCGCCGGCCGACTGCCTTCCGAACATCCCCCAACGGCGCCGACATCCCCCACCTCTCCCACCCCACCCAAACTGCCACCCAAACATCTCATTACATTATTTCCACCATCGTTATTTACATTATCCCTGCGTTATGGAGTCACCCTGCTACACGACACCACGACACACCAGCCGAGAAAGGGTACCCCTCCACAATATAATTTAATTTAAAAGTGATCATTTTTAAGAAGGGTGTCACTCTTCATAACGAAATCTCATAAGAGGAGTATGTCAAAAAACGAGCGCGCGCACAATAATATTTATTCGTTATCGAGAGTGTAAGCTAGCTGACACCTCATATTATTATTTTTTTAAAAGTATTTAAGGTATTAAAGGTCTCTCTTAAAGCTACAAAATACCAAGGTACGAGAGTGCTGGACTCCGTAGGATATAAACGCAGAGCAGAGCAGAGGCAGAGCGTGGGTCGCGCGCGGCAATTCTTTTTCATTTTCCTTTACGAAATTAGAGTTAATGCCACAATTTTGATCTCCCGTGATTTTCCCGAACACCCGTCCGACGCCCCCGCGTCGTCGTCGCGACGCCTGGCGGCGTCTCTCTCAGCCTCCTCCGGCCCGGCCCGGCCCGGCCGTCAGGGACTCGGGGGAGTGAAGTGAAGGGGCCGGCAAGGGATGAGGCCGGCCGGCCCGGTCGGAGCCGAGAGGCGAGGCGAGGCGAGGCGACGGCCCTATTGAATTTTTAATTCATTCCTCGGCAACAAGGGCGCCCTTCATTTCGCGCGTTTTCGCCCGGCCACCGGCCCGGCCCGGCCCGGCCCGGCCCCTCCTTCCCATTTCCTGTGGGCTACTACCACTTGTTCCCTTTCTCTCTCCCACTCTCAGGGCCACTGCTCTCTCCCCTCTCTCTTTCCTCCCGCCGGAGACGTATTTATCCCTCCCGAAACGTCCTCTTTTATTTTCCCGGGCGGGAGAAACGCGGCGCGGCGCGCGATGCACAATAATTTTCAACGCCGACAATATCCTTCCCGTGGGTACGTGGTGGGGTGCCGGGCGGGGCGGGGCGGGGCGCGGCGGGGCGGCTGGAGCGCGGCGATCAGATCTGCCTCTCGCCGCGACCCCGCCCCCGCCCCCGCCCCCGCCTCGTCCGAACCCCCCCACTTCCACCAACCTCTCCCCATCGGCTCTCACAGGTCCGGCCCAATCGGGGTATGACATTTCAATTTATGCTACAAGGCACGCCTGGCCCGGAGCGGTACGGCCCGGAGCACTGCCGGAGCGCTTGGCTCCGGCGCGGCCTGGCCTGGCGGCACAAAAGACCACTCGGCGCGGCGGTTGGGCCGGGCTGGGCTGGCCGCGACGGCTGCCTAACGCCCCCAGCGCCGCGCCCCGCCCCGCCGCGCACCGGAGAGCACGGCTATCGACTCCGGGGGCTGAAGTCACCGGATATGAGAATATTAGAACAACCGATTCAGCGCGGCGGTGGGCAATTACTGGGGAAGAAAAGGCGGCGGGGCCGGAGCCGGGCGGGATCAACAGCCTCCTTTCCTTTCCCTCCCGGAGCCGAGCCGGAGCCGGAGCTCGACGCCCCGGAGGGAGGAGTGGGGCGGTATGTGCCCCGTTCTCCGATATGTGGCGGGGCTGGGCCGGGCCCGCCCGATGCTTACGCCAGTGATATACCGCGCCACCAGCATTCCCTTCTCTCTTTTTTGTTTCCCCCTTTGCGGTGCCCGCCCCTGCCGCCCCGCCCTGCCCTGCCCCGCCCGGGTCCACCCGATCCATTCCCCATTCGATGTCATCATCATACCACTGCACTTCTCGCCCCCGCCCCCGCCCTCCCCAGGACCCCGCCCCGCCCTCTCCCATCCTCACGCTCACGGGAGGCGCGGTGTGTTAAGATCCATTTTACCACGCAGTAAATAAGCCCGCCCAGCCCGGCCGGCGAGGAAAGGGGCGCGTTGTTCCTTTTCCTTCTAACTTGCACCAGTGAAGGCGTGCCAGGGAGGGGGGGGGGGTAGGGCGTAGGGCGGGACAGGACTTAGGGCGGGACAGGACGTAGGGCGGGGCGCAGGGCGAGGCGCAGGGCCCGTCGAACTTCCCGCCCGCACTCGCGTCCTGGTTCGCCCCGCCCCCGCCCCCGCCCGTCAGAGTCGCGCCGCGGCCGCGGCCCTGCCCTTCACCAGCCCGCCCAGGCAGGCGCCTGCCGTGCCCGCGCTGTCTTCCCTCCCATTCAATCCACTTTCTCCCTACATCACCCAGCCCGCCCTGGGCCCTGCCCTGCCCGCCACCGCCGCGCCGTCGCGCCCCCAGCCCAGCAGTGCCAGCAGTGTCAACCCAGCTCATACGCAGCTGATGCCTGCTACGAGAAACCGAGAAATCGGAAGCGATATCCTTATTTCTACACCAGCGAGGGAAAGGAAAAAATATATTTACTACCCGTCCCGCAGAGACACGACTCGGCTAGGCACGGCTCGGCTCGGCTCGGCTCGGCTCTGCACAGCGCAGCGCGACAGCTCTTGCTCCGGCCTTGCCTCGTACACAGCGAAAAACGTCATACGTCGCATTGAGTTTGGTGGAATGACACTTACCTTTCGGCGCACTCGGAGAAAATAGCCATTGCCTTTCTACTGAGTGAGAGCGGACAGCAGCGGCGGGAGCGGCAGCACAGGCGATGATGGTTAGGAACAGGCACCATAACCTCTCCTGCTCGCACCAACACGGCAGACCGTTCTCGTTCTTGAGAAAACTGTGCGACACACAAAACGGCAACAATGATGGTCGGTAAACTTACGCGTAACGCTTTAAACTCGCGGCACACGACATAGGCCTACATTCACACGCTTCTAATTCAGGCGCACAGGGTAAACAATCAGAGCTAATCACTATGTTTAGGATAGACGTATGATGGCTGTGACGTCAACGGCCGCGCACCCGGCCCGCGCGAAATTCAAATGTCCAGACGAGAGTTAAAACTATCGGAGCTTGTATTGGATTAAATAAACTAGATAGCGTAGGCCGAAACAAACTTTAAATTCAGTGCAGATTTTATTGGCAATATCTTTTGTCTAACCTGTATTATTTCTACTCATCTTCTTTCTTTTTCTCCATTCGTACCAATTTCAAGAAAATAGAAAACTATCGTAAATGTTAGTTTAGGTGACTCCTAGATCTGAAATATTGACTCTTACAATTCACTCTTACTTTGCACACTCCGCAGGGAGCCGTTGACGTCCAGAACCCCAGTTCAGCGCGACCGAGACGGCGGGACACCTGAGACGGCGAAGCCTGAGACAGCGGAACTTGATTTTAACGGTCGCAATATTTTGTCTGGGGCGAGTGTAGAATACAAATAATTCCAGGCTGAATCGAAAAAGCAATTTTCTCCTACTTGAAACACCGTGCTGCAATGAAGATGGCTGCGCACTGGGACGGGGCGGCGAAATCTTGATCGTTGGATCTGGAGATCCGCCGGGCCGGGCGCGGGCCTAACGGACCGAGAACAACTCTTAACACCAGTCTGCCCTGTCTCCAGTTTCAAGGGACACACGGCCGACGGAAACGCGATGCCCGATCATTTAAGTTTGAGGCAAGCTCAACTTAAATAGTTTCCTGTCCGAACTATCGCGAGACTTTTTGATTGAATTAGATTTCACTCGCGGCGCGAGACAATGAGACGGCGCGACACGACACGGCCAGGCGCACGGACGGCTGGCCGACAACTGACTGACGAGGGAGGGCGATTCAAACAACCGTTTCAATTACTGCCAACTTATGCATGTTGCAATTCGGCTTCAAACAACATCGCTGGGATGTTTACAAAATATCCCCGAAAAGATTGAACATTGAAACAAAAAGTAAGACTTAATAACTATTTCCTTTTTTTTTTCAAAGTGAAATTTTTGGCTCAGTCTTTAGTGTTAACTTTTCCCAGTACAACCATATGGATTACTCGTCGGCTCTCTTATCCGTTCAAAGCGAAGTCTATGATGATAAGAGACGGCAGATTTCCCGGAAAGGTAGACCCATTCCACGTCGCTCATATGCGAATGTATAAACTGGCCCTCGGCTGGCTGAGCTGGCCGCGCAGTGGAACCAGCGAGTGTATCAAGGGGAACTCTCTCACTCACTCACTCACCTCCGCAAGGGCGCGCCGCGGTGCCCTGCCTGCGCCCGGCCCGGCCCGCTCCATCCCCTTCATCCCGCCCTTCTCTCTCACTACTTTATTGTTTATTTCTCGAACTTTTACGGCACGCCGTATAGCGCGGCGGCACACGTATTGGTATTGGTGATAAGTCAGCCCCGGTGAAGGAGGTGGGTAGGCCACGGGAAGGCGCGTTCCGCGGTGCTGTGGCGGCCAAGTGCGCCATAAGTATTAGGCGCCTCCTTCGGACCAGTTTCGTTTTTTTAATAAGGGCAAAGAAGTCTATGACATCGTCCAGTGTGGAGGTCGACAGGGTCCGGCTGAGGCGGCCTCTCGCCGTGAGCCTCGAGCCTCGAGCTGGACGCAGCAGGTGGGGGTGCTCCGTCGCGTCGCCACCTCCAAGGGCGTGGCGCCCTGGGGCTCAGGGCTCATCAGCTGGCCGATCACGACACGGTCACGAGGACACTACTTTTAGTGACCAATCGCCGCGACCCAACGCCCCAGATAGGGCTCAAGTTGATGAAGCGCCCCCACCGCCCACCCCGCCCCGCGCCGCCCAGCCCCGCCCCGCCCCGCGCCGCCCCGCCCCACCCCGCACCGCCTCGCCCCGCGCCACCCCGCGATGCCCTCTGACACCTGCCCGCCTGTACGCCGCCGGCCGCCTATGAATTGGTTTTCAGCGCGCAGACAATAATAGGAAAATGTGAGGCGCGCAGGCGCGGCAAGCGCTCCCTATTCATGCGTCGACGGCGAGGCCAATAAAGCATATGAAGACCGGGATTCCACGCGAGTTGACTGCGGCGCTTCCGTGGAACCGGCCGGCCCGGCCGGCCAGGTCATACGCGAGTCGTCTCTTTCAAGGGAACTCCCCTCCACTCCCCTCTCCTCTCCTCTCCGCCTGCCCACGCCCGCCCCGCCCCGCCCTCCCTCACTCCTCCTGCTCACTCTCACGGGAAATTCACTGCAATGCCTCCCAAAGGTGCATCCAGCCCCGATTCCCCCTGCACCCCTGCGTTTTGTCTTTATTTTGTCTCCCACTTGTATCAATTCTCCCGGTGTCGTGGTCATCAATTCTTACCCTCCGTCCATTCCTCTTGGCTAGCGGCGCGGCAGGGGTCCGCTGGACTGGGTGGGGCGCGCGGTGCCAGTGGTAGGGAGGGTGGGTTCCGCTGGGGCGGGGCGGGGCGGGGCGGGGCGAGGCGAGCCGGTGTGGGGTAGGGGTTGCGCGTCTCTTGCTCCCGTGGCGAACTGGCCGCCACCGCCGCGGCCAGGCGCCTGCCAGCGGACAGGTATTTCGAAAATTCGACGCAGCAGACTATATGCAACGGGGCCGGGGCGAGGAAGGGGGGCGAGGTGTGGGCCATGTACCGTACCGTCGTGTCAGTGAGGGGCTAGGGGCGTACTGAGCAGCCCGTCGGCGGCTGCGGAGGCAGGAGAAAACGAGATATAGAAAGAGAGAAAGGGGGCTTGAGGAGTGATAGTCAGGATGGAGAAGGATGCGAAAAATAGAGGGCCATCCCGCGAACCCGGTATTTCGACATGGCGCGCCGAGCCCAGCCCCGCACGCCTAGGCCAAAGGCCAATTTGCATGTGATTTCCCTATAAAGTGATCGGATCGTTTTCACATTGGCGGCTTCTTGCGCGGAGAAAGGGAAGGCAGCAGGAAGGACGAGCGGCAAAGGCGAGGAGGCGAGGCGAGGCGAGGCGAGGCGGGCACGGCTGTGCGTGCCGCCCGCCCCGCGCCGCCCCGGTTGCCCCCGCCCCGAACGCCCCCCTGTGTTCTTTTGATCGGTACACGAGGCGGAGCGCCTGGCGGGGCCCGGCGCGGCGGTCTGTAGCTGGGCTGGCAGGCAGCCGCACGCATACCGGTGATCAACCCGGTCTTCTTTGCGCCTCTGGGCGCCGCCCGGCGATCCCCGGGTAGGCAACACATCGCACACGGGAGCCGCGCGCCGGCCTACCCAACGGGCGGCGTACGCTGGCTCGGGAAAAGTCGTGAACCAGGCAGGCCTCTGGGCCTCACTCTTTGCTTATGATTTTGTAAGCTACTACGTACTACGCGAGTACACGATAATTATTACATAGAAACCGTCGGGGAAAGGGGACAAAGGGGAGGAGGGCGCTGACTTCAATACCAGAGTGCGGAACCTTAACTCTAATTAAACTTAGTAAAACGCAAGTCAAGACAAGAGCAAAGTGATGTCGTGCCTTGCGCGACTTTTTCCCGCCATTTTCCCCCTTCGGTCTCGGCATGTCGCAGATGTAAATCGTCCCCCGCCCCGCCCCGCCCCGCCCCGTTTCGCTGGCTGGGCTGGCGTTGTTCCGAGCGAAAGTCAGGTCGCGAGGCGTGGCTGACACATGTTGTTGACACGCGTCAGCCGCCACCGGCCTCGCCACACCACGCCACGCCACGCCACGCCACGCCACGAGCCCTTATCGCCGCCTTGAGATCTCAAGCGGGTAGTGGGAGGGGGGGGGGGGGTGGCAGCGCGGCGAAGCGAGCTCGCCGTCGAGCCCTTTTTCAGCAGCGCTTAGGCGACCCCTCCGCTCCGCTACAACCAGCCCAGCCCAGCCCAGGACACCCAGCCCCCTGCGCGAGCCTCGCCTGCGCCCGCCCCACACCGCCGCCCCGCCCCGCCAGGCCGCGGATGCATTAGCCGCGGAGGGGGACACGCTAAACCGGCTGCTCTTAATCGGATTCAAGTGTTTCGCAAAGGCCTGCACTGCACAACTCTGAAAACACGACGACGACGAGGACGAGGGCGACGCGCGGACTTGTAACAAGCCCGACCGCGGCGCGGCGCGGCGCGTGCGCCTAGAGAGACTCGGAACGGAGAGCGGCGTCAACTCGCCGCGCGAGAAGCGCCGCGTGATTGGCTGGTACAAGCCAGCGAGTGGACGCCTCTCTCCCTCTGAGCCTCTCTACGCGCACCTGCGGCTCAAAGGGAATCTATATGCCTTGTACAGGGGCAGCCATGGGGTCGGGAGCAGGGCTCGACACAACACCTGACCCTGCTGCTAGTTGCAAGCCCCGCCCCGGCGCCCTGCCCCGGCGCCGAGCTCCCCCAGCCTTATATACAGGAAGCTCGGGTGCGCCTGCCTTTTAAATACGAGTTTCGCCACTCGCAGCGGCACTATCGCGCAATCTCTCAAAGGCGGCGGTGGTGTGGTGGCGCCCCCGGCCCGGGGCGGGGCGGGGCGGGGCGGGCCCGGCGGCCTTGGTCGGGGCGTGTCCTGGTAAGAAGCCAATGGCCGGTGCAGGCAGGCCACGCCACGCCACGCCACGCCCCACGACGGACACAACATGAAAGGCTTTTGCACTCGATTCGTTGCGGTCCGGGCGGGGCGGGGCGGGGCCGACACGCCCCGACGCCTTTAGCACGCGCCGGGCCGGGCCCTTGTCTCGCCTGGAGGAAAATTAGCCCAACAGTTTTTATTACTTTGTAGCCTGTTTTTTTCCACGTGTTTTAAACCTTTTAATGGCCCCCTGTGAAGGGGCGGCAGGGAGTCGCAGTCAGGGTCAGGTGGCGGGGCGGGGCGGGGCAGGGCCGCTCGACGTGGAGCTCGATATTACGATATAGGTGCACGATTAACTACAAAAATAAACAAATTTTTGTTGTCAGTCGGGAACAAGTCCTCGTGTCTCACTCTGGGACTGTAGACGTAAGAAGCCCCAGAGCCCAGCGAACATCAACACCTCTATTTTCGATTTTTTTTTAAAAAACTCTGCGAGTCTGAACGACGTGCCAGCCTCCACAGCGGAGCTCCGCTCTCTGCGGCAGTGCGCCGCGCCGCGCCGAGCTGCTCTGCTCTGCGTGCCCGCGCCCGCTGGGGTTAGGGGGTGGGGGTGGATTAGTGGGGAACACGTACCAGTTAGCTAATCTGAGACAACCCCCTGGGCAGGCCGGGAGGGGGGTGGGGGGGTGCGCCGGTGCGCTGCGCTGGTCCTGGCCGTCGCCATGTCCCTGAACCAATTCGCTTCGGCTTGTAGTTCGGAACAGGAAGAACGCCTTTTCCTCTATTTTTGTTGTTAGGAGCGCCGCGACGCGCGGCTGGTACCGTACCTCCCTCCCTTGTCCTCCCCTCCTGCCGCACACCGTCAACTGGGAGGACTTGTCCGCGGCGAGGCGAGGCGAGGCGTACACGGAAGTCGAACTCGCGGGGAAATTAGCCTTGCCTATAACTCTCCGCGAGTCGTCAGCGCGTGGGGTGTTTGGTGTTGCGTTCATTTGTTTGGTCATCGCGACTTCGTCGTCGAAGTACCCCTTTGGAGTCTCACGCAGACGGCGAGGCGGGGGCGGCGGGGCGGGGCTGGGCGGGGGGGGGGGGGCGGGGCGGGGCGGGGCGGGGCGGGGCGGGGCGGGGCGGCGGGCCGCCGGGTATTATCTGGTCGCGCGCTCATACTGTAGTTACGACTTCGGTGATGTATGGAGGCGGGGCGGGGTGGGGTGGGGTGGGGTGGGGCGGGGCAGGCAGGCGCGGCAACTTTGAAAGTACGCGCCTCGCCTCCACCGCGCGCACGAGGGGCCTGCGCCTCGCTCGGCTCGGTCCGCCCGGGCGCCGTGCTGCGCCCGTGTACCCCGCGGGGGTGAAAGTCTTCCTCATAAGTGTGACTAATGACCTCTTTGCGTTTACACCTAATGTGGTCAGAGTGCCAGTGCGCCTGAGTGTGTAGTAGTTAGGCGTGTCTCTCTCTCCTCTGCCGCCACGAAGGGGCGCAGCACGGGGGGTGTCTTGAGGGACCGCACCGCCCTCCTACTTGCCCTGCACTTTCCACCTTGTCACTGTCGCACACACCGCCTGCAAGAAATGTGTTGTACTGTAGGGCAAAAAAAAAAAAAAAAATTCCAATCAGGATTGGAAATGAAAGCAGATGATATTGAAATCTTGTACTAGCTGAAAATTTCTATGGTGTTATATTTATTTTGATTATTATTGTTTAGAAGTGACCGTTTTGAAGTCTTATATAGTTGTATACACACGTCATCTTTTCATTTTTATAACGTTTTCTCGAGAACGGGTAAAATTACACTGGGAGAACCGCGCCGCCGGGCGCTGCAAGGCAACAATACCATGGGTAGGAGCCTCGCCTGGCTTCTCCTCCCCAGGCCTGCACACGCGCCGCAGCACGGTCACAACCCGGCCCTCTCTATACTATTGCGAGAGTACAAGCCGATGAAACATCTCTTTAGTTTATTTTGATTTTATTTTTTGCTAAGATGTAAGATGTATCATCTGCTAAAAACAACCAAGGGAACGCAGCACGCAGAAGGGAAAAATGCGCTCTCATGCGACCAAGTTAAAATTATTTTGAACAGAACGGCGTGGCTGTAGACGCACGGGCAACTAGGGCGCGACCATGACCAGCCCTGGCCCTGCAGGACGGGACGGCTAGCGGGCGTGCGTGGGTCTGCCCCGCCAGGGCCTCATTGGTATGCACGCCCAGCGCAGACCCGGCCCGGCCCGGCCCGGCCCGCGGCGCGCAGGAGACGCCCCGCCCCGCCCCGCCCCGCCCCGCCCCGCCCCGCCCCCACCAGAGCCGTCCCGTCCGCGTTGATTGTGTCTGCTGTGCGAGCATACCTGGCGGCGCTGGCGGGTCTGCTCTGGCTCGGCGCGGCCTCGGACGCCTGAACGTGTTTCCTTTGCAGTTCGTGAAGGGTTGGAGGCGACGGCCGGGCCGGGCCGGGCCGGGTCGGGGCGCACCCTCCTCCCCTCCCGCCCGCTCCCCCGCCACTCTCTCTACATCCTGGTACCGGCCTGGCCGTCTCGAATTTGCCTTGTGCCCCGCCCCGCTGCCTTCCATTCATATTTACGCGGCCTGGTGTGGCCTCCCGCCGCCGGGGGCGGCGCCGGGGAGGGGACGGGCTGGACTTATGTCGCTCCGCCGCTCCGCCCCGCTCGGCGCACCTGCAGGGGCTGGAGTGCGGCGCGCCTGACCCAGATCCCGCACCGCCGAAACAGCAGGCAGGAGCCGGGGAGTGCGTCGAGAGTTTGGAGCCCGTTGTGGGTTGCATGCATACCCATGCGACTCCCTCCCTCTCACCGCCGCGCCGCGCCACGGCGGGTGCCGGGAAGAACTTGGCCGCCGCCCGGCGCCCTGTGGAGCCCTGCCCTGCCCTGCCCTGCCTGCATTTAGCCCCCTAACTCGCTCCAACTCGGTACGGTACCCGTGCCCCGCCGCGCCGCGCCGGCCGGCACCATGCACCCCCAGGGCCGGGCCGGGCCGTGCCCCACTGCCGGCAGCCCGCGGTGGGAGCGATTTCCCTGTGCCTTGTTGTGTTAGCATGTTGTGTTTGGAGCCGCCACTCCCTACCGCCCCGCCTGCCAATCGGAGCCTGAAATGCAAACACCGCGTTCACCAGGACGCCGGGGGTGGGGTGGGTGCGCGGGACAAGGGGTGGGGCGCGTGGGCGCTTGTGCTGGTGGTGGTGCGGTGGTGGAAGTGGTAGAGAGGGGAGAGGGGTAGGAGTCGAATGTTTGCCAACATCTTCGGGGGTAAAGCGCGCAAAGCTATCTTTCTCCCCCGTCCTCTCCTACCCCTGCACGCCCCGGTGCGCCGCGCGCCCCCGTAGTTAGGCAACACCTCGGGGCCTCTCCTACCCCCTCCCCCGCCCCGTGCTCTGCCTTGTGGCCTGGCCTCCCTCACATACGTCATGCCAGCGGTGTGCTGCGCGCTGCGCTGTGTACGTCGCGCAGGGGCCACGGCACGTGTGTACTGCCTGGGGCGGGGCTCGGTGCGCGGGGCGGGGCGGGGCGGGGCAGGGCACGAGTGGCACACACCGCACACATGTACACATTTTCTGCGTCGGGTGGCTTCTAATCTTCCTCAGTCAATACGCTGTGCGTGTGCTACGGGATGTGTGACGCTGCGGCGGGATGAAAAGTCCATATGACTTCTCCGCGGTGTTTCGCCTGCTGGGCTGGCGCAGCAAAAATCTGCGCATGGAATCCAATTTTGCTCCTCGAAATTTCCTCAGTATTTTCTGCGTCACCACTGTAGAAAGGACGTGCGACGTGGCCTTTTCGCATTCCCGCGCTGCGCCGCGCCACGCGCACTGACGTCACTGTTAAAGCGACTGTCAATTGTGGACGGGGCGGCCAGGATGCCCGGAGGAGTCCGGAAGTTGACAGGCTGTGCGCGTCTGCCGGCGAGGCGGGACAGGGCGGTACGATGGGGCGGACCACTGTATTTGTTATAGTCGTGATTCTCGCCCAATTTTAGCGAAGTATTTCTACACTGCTCAATAAGCCGGCGGCTCGGGCGGCGTTCCTCATAATCTGTAGGACCCGGGCACCGCGACCTCGCGGGTGGAGAATGGAAAAAAAGGCATTCAGGATCATCCCAACTCGGCCCGCGTGGAGCCTTGTCTGATGGCCGTCTCAAGTTTACGGTGAACGAAATGCAACGATGATAAAAAGAAATAAAAATGCCGAAAAGAAAGCGCGCGCTGGGGGGAGGGGTGAAGTCGGGCGGAGTGGCCCAGCCCAGCCAGAGCCACCTCAAGAGTTCTTAACACGATCTTAACATCACATTTATGCCCCAAGCCCATTCCACTCCCGAGGGGGAGCCCCGTTATGGGCGCGACAGGAGGAGACAGTGGTCGACCTCCCCCCGCCACGCCGCGCCACGGCTCGCCGCGAGTTTTTCCCGTCTCCACTGACAAATTAGGGTCAGTTTCTCAAGAGCCTCAGCAGCAGCAGCAGCAGTGCGCGCGCTGCACAGAGATAAGGAAGGAATAAGGTGAAAACGGCCTTTCTGGGGCCCTCCCCGGCCCTGGCCGTCATCTGTTGTTGAGCATCTGCCCGTCGCAAAGGAGTCTCCGCCCCGCCACGCCACGCCACGCCACGCCCTACGCCTCTTTACATTTTCTGTCATTTATTTCTCGCCTCCCCAACCCGATTCTTAATATCCCCCCCACCCCCTCAAAGAAAGGAGCGAGTTATTTTTCATACTTTTCATAATCGCACCAAACACTCCTCAACGACTGCGTTAGCTCCCTCTCACACGGCAAAAAAAAAAAAAAGTTTTTTTTTTGCCCCCACCCTTAGGACGGTATTGTATAAAATGGAAGCACTTCGATATGATGGTCCATTTTCAAATATTTCCCCCCGCTGTGTACTGAATCTTTACGGTCGGCCCTCGCTGGCGCGTTACGCGTTACGCGATGTGGTAATGAACACCATATCATTTCCACGCCGCTGAGCGCCGCCGTGACGCGCTTCCTGTGGCCTAATGCACACAAACTGCTTCACTGCGCCGCAAAATTTGCACCTGGCCAGCAATCTACCGTGCTAAAAAAATAATTGACAATGCCACGTAAGTGCAAAGACTCGCTGCAGCTGGACAAAAAAAATTACGAGACTAAAAAAGTTTGCCATTGTATGTAGATAAGGATTGTAATTACGGTAGAGTTTACTTACCGACAAAATATTATACAAGAGTCCGGAAACCAGAGAAAAAATTCTTCTCCGAGGAGACAAGAAAAGAAGATAAGAAATAGCCGTTGCAGCTTGCAGCGGTTATGAGCATAACGCTACCTGGCCATATCCTTGATATTTTGGGGAGCAGGACGGCAGCAGCCGAGGAGGTCTCCACCGCGCTGGGAGACCCTCCCTTCTACAACCCTCCCCTGCATCGCCCTGCCGTGCCGCCACCCCCGCCGCCCCCGCCACCACAGCCGCCGCCCTACCCAGCCCGGCGGCCTGCCACCCGGGGGGTGGGCCGAGCAGTAGCGCCGTCGGGGTGTGTTACCATGTTGCTGCTGGGCCCGGCCGCAATATTTGATGGACACGCTGAACTGCTCCGTCCCACGGGTACTGCAGGGGTTCCGCTTCCGCGGTACGTAAGTCACAAGCGCTGCCGATCGCAAACGCTACAGGTCACAAGCGCTAAATCTCGGTAGCCCTACGGCTCGCTAGGGCTAAGCAGGGTCACAAGCACTACTGCGAGAATCCGCGCGTTAGGCGGAGCCGAGCCGAGCTGAACCTTGAAAAATTACGCACGTGGCGTGAAAACATGGAAAATTTTTGCGACAGTAAACCTCCCGAAGGAGGTTGCGGTTCCCGCCAGGCACAGGGCTTTTACCCCCCGTGGCAGCCAGCAACTTCGGTGTTCTTATGGGAACCGGTGCTTTTCTGACTGCGATCCTGTCGCGCAATTCGACAGATTTGATCCCCGTACTGCCAGATTTAGTCGTACGGTGGTTAACCGAACTGCCCTGTCCCCAGGGCATGGAATAGCTATTTTTGGAGCCAGATTCTAGGACTTATGACCCCACGACCGACCACCAGTCGTGGGCATGGGACGGAACTTCCTGGCAACCCGCTGTCGCTACCAGTGAAGAACCTACCTGGGTTTGAACCAGGCCCCATGTGCCGAGTCTCACAGACACCCCACGGCTTTCGCGGCACCACTAGACCACTAGACCGTCGGCTATTCCACGAGGGAGCTCGGTTGAAATGGGGGGCTTGAATTCCACTCCAAGTTGTTGTCCTCAGAAAAATTAAATTTTTGGCTAAGATTCGAACTTTTGTTCTGCCACTCTCCGGGCGGACACTATGCCGGCACGGCTACGGCGCCACGGTTCCAGATGCCGGACCACTAGGAGGCATGCTGCGCGAGAAGCCACAGTCACCGAAGAAACGAACCCGGTGTCATCAGTACGTCTGCTCTCCGTGCACTGCTACGCCGGCCGCGTAGCGTCATTGGTATCGACACTGCCCATACAACCAGGTGGGCAGTGGTTCAAATACCGCGTATTTATTTTTATTTTTTCTAATTTTTTTTTAATTTTTTCTTTTGTGGAAATTGTTCATTCCAGCTACACCGTCCTTGTGACTCGGGCAACTGCATAAAAGCACAGCGACTGACTAAAAAAAACATAAAGAAAATGTGACCGACTTTCCCTGCACTACAACATGCGCGCGATCCAGTCCCGCTCCGCCCACAGGCGCCGGCGCCAGGGCTGGCCAAAAACACCAACGCAGAAACACATACTGTACTTCCCTATGCGGTTCGCGCTCTGCTGCAGGCCAACGAGTGCGTGGAGCAGGACGGCGACCAGGGGGCATTGGGGGGTCACTCTGCCCTACAAATGCGTGCGATCCCGTCCCGCTCCGCGCACAGGCGGCGGCGCCAGGACCGGCCAAAGACACCCCCGCAGAAACACGTATTGTACTTCCCTATTCGGTTCGCGCTGTGCTGCTGGCGAACGAGTGCGTGGATCATGATCTGTAGCGCTTGCGAGCCAAATCCTCTTCCGCACTCTGGTGGTCGGTACCGCACAGCCCACGTTAATATAATTTCTATTAAAATGCAGCAGGAACTGCCCGCGGGTCGACGAGCTAATTATTGGCAAAAGAACACGGGTGAGTGGTGAATTATTCACAGCAACGGGAACGAGGCCAATGGCCAATAACCCGCGCGGCTGCGGCTGGCGGGGCGGGGCGGGGCGGGGCGGGGTGGGGCGGGGCGGGGCGGGGCGGGGCGGGGCGGGGCGGGGGCATGATCAGGATCAGGAGAAGGCGAGTCTTCCAATGGCTCTCGTGGCTTCGTCCTTGTCTCTCTCCTGCTGGGGCACTGTCGTGTGGGCGTGGCGGGGCGGAGCTCCTGCCGACCTGGCCAGGACAAGTACCACGTTCCCGAGTTCCCACGCGCTCCGCGGGGCCGCGAGGGGCGGCGCGGTGCTGCGCCATGCCGCTGTCATATTGCGAGCCACTCGCCTTCCCTCTCACTCCCATCTCTCTGTCGCGCGGGCTCTCCCGCCCACTTCTGGCCCAGACCCACACTCCCTCTCCTTGCCTCTCCTCTCCGCCCCTCCCCTCCCCTCCTCCACACCTGGTCTGGGGGAGGTCGCCCCGTCGCTTTCTCCCCCGCCCCGCCTGCCGACTCTCGGACAAACTTATCTTCTTTCCACTACGCCTGGCGCGTCCCGTCTCAGCGGCGGGGCGCTGCGCGCAGCTCGCGGCGCGCGCGGCAGCGTCACGCGGCGGAAAAGGAGGCGTCCACCCCACCCCGCCCCGCCCCGCTCCCAGCAGGCAGTGCAAGAGACGCGACGAGTATTCTTTAGCCCAGGGCAGGCCAAGCGCGCGAACCACTTCCTCCCCCGCCCCCGCCCCACGACGCTGTGGTGTTCTGTGACCCCGAGGAGCATCGCATCCCGTGTTCTCTTGTGTGGGCGGCGCGGGCGCGTCGCACTACCCCGTCGCGTCGCCTCTTGTCGGTACACAACCAGCCGCCCCGCCCCGCCCCTTTGCAAGACGCTGCACGCGGCACGGTCTGGAGTATGAAGGTGGGGGCGGCGGCGGCGGGAGACACGAGGCCGAGGCACACTCACGTGTGTTCTGTTCTACCTCCCCACGCGGTTAATATGGACGTGCGCCCCGCCCCGCCCCGCCCCGCCCGAGACCGCGGCATTCTCCTGCCCACGCGGGGCGGGGCGGCCCGCAGGTCCTGTGGGGTACAGGGTCTCTTCTCCCGCTGCCCGACTGTACCGCCTCCGGCCATCCAACTCCGAATCGATCTCCGCTAATCCGTTTAATTTTGATTGACCCGCGCCGTGCAAGTTCCCTCTCGCTTTCGTCTGTCGGGGTCTGTGACGGGGTGGGGCGGGGTGGGGCGGGGTGGGGCGGGGCGGGCGCTCTGCGCCTGCTGCTGTTACGGGGCGGTGCGAAAGGCACGCGCTTCGTCCGTTCGACATCGTCCCACGCCACGAGCGGGATGTATTTAGAAGTACCTCTCTTTCTCTCTCTATCTCACTCTCCTCGTTTCTCTCTCTCCCCTTCTCTCCTCCCTCACCCTCCGAATCATGCTGATTACATCGCCGTGAAAAGAGTGGCCTTGCTCTCCCCGGGGTCTCCAGCTTGTAGGTGCCTTCGGGCTTTCAGACAGCAGCCGCCCCGCCCCGGCCCCCGGCCCCGCCCCGCCCGGGAAGGCACTGTGCGTCACGGAAAGGTGCGGCTCAGAGATAGAAGAATACCGTCAGATGAAAGAGCTGAGAAAATGCAATTGCTTTGGCGCGGTGTATGAGAGAAAGTGTGAATGTTAATCGCGTTCGCAATTCCCTGCAACAAATACTTTGAATAAGTCTAATCGAGCATGTTCTCTCGGTTTCATCAGCTGTTTTATTTTCTCCCCTTGGTAACATTTTGGTACGAACAGAGGCCGTCTTGCACTTGACTCTTCCCCGTCATATGTAGGTACTGTACACGTGACGCGATCAATTATACAAGCATCAGTACTCGTGGGAAACAACGTGACAGAATCGACATTTACTACTTTTGAGTGAAACAAATATTGGAGCTAGTCGAGAAAATTTAAACTAGATGAGGGGGCGGACTGTTCATCATCGTCAACGTCGTCGGAAAAGTCAGAAGTATACTCGCCGTCCGAATTCCCATCCGCTATACTTTTTGTTAGTCTCATTTCCGTTTTAAAGTGTCCGAGGATACCGTTGGCGTCACTATCAGGAAGCGAACGGCGTCTGGCCGTGTGCTTGGTCTGCTCGGCATCATCAGACAAGTCTTCTGGCTCGTCCGGCTTTTCGGCTGGCATGTCAGAGGGCTTTTCTTGCTTCTTGTCGGAAGGTTCCGGCTCTTTCCCCGCGGCTGGACCCGCCCCGGCCCCGGCCCCGGCCCCGTTCGCGCCCCTGCCCTTGACCGCCTCCTGCGCCTTCCTCACGGCCTCCTCGAAGGCCTTCTTGGCCTTCATGAACATCTCCCTTCCCCGCTGCATGAACTTCTCGGTGGCGTTCTTTACATCCTCCGCGAGGTCCCTCCGGAGACGCACAGCGCCGGCCTCGGCCGCAGGGGACGCAGCGCGTCGCCGCCTCACGCCGAGCTCCTTCCCGATGTCCTGGCCGCCCTTCTTCTCGGTCCTGCTCTCCGTCTCGACGACGTCGTCCTTCTCCTCCTCCGAGTCCTCGGTGGTCGCGTCCCCCTCGGCTGCCAGGGCGGCGGTGGTGGTCTCGAAGGCGCCCGCGGCACGCTTCTCGCGCCCGGGCCTGGGCGCCAGTAGGTCTGCGGCCTCGCCCTGAGCGCCGGCCAGCGCGGCCGCGGCCGCGGGCTCGTCGCCGTCCTCCAGAGGCTCCGCGTCCGGTTGCAATGGCGTGCTCACCATTTTGGCTACGCGCCTGCCGGGGATGTTGTCCATGTCCTCCAGGACGCGCGCCAGGATGGCGGCCATACCCCTCCGCGGCCGGGGCGGCGTGGCTGTGACGGGCTCCTCCGCCGTTGCGCGCCGCCGGCGCCGCCTGCTGCTGCTGCTGCTGCTAGACACCTTGGCGGCGGCCTGCAGCACCTTCCCCACCGCGCCCATGATCATCTCCTTTGCCTTCACGTACATGGCGTTATCCCCGAACATCGAGTCCATCTTATCGTTGACCTTCTCGGTGACGTCGTTGGATCGAGACATGATGACCTCCATCTTGTTCTTCAGGTTCTTCCTCACGTTTTGGATGGCGTCCCGTCGGTCACGGACAGGCCCGCCCCCCTCGAGCGCACTGAGAGCGGCGGTGTCCGGCTCGGGCAGGTCCTGCGGAGAGAGCTCCTGACCGCCCACCAGGCTAGAGGAGGCGCCCAGCTCCCTGAAGGCCTGCACGACCATCTTCGCCACCTGGATGCCGCCTTCCACGGCCGCTCTTCCCACCGCCACCCCGTCCCTGGCTATGGACACACCGCCGCTGGTGCTCTTCCCCGTGCCCGTGCCCAGGATCGAGTTGACGCACCTCTTGACCAGGTCCTTGATGGAGTAGTCCAGAATGCTCGGCTCGGGCACGACCTCCGTCTCGTTCTCGTCGAGGCCCTCGGGATCCTCCGCCTCCCTCTTGACGCGCTCCCGGCCGTCGTCCTCTAGGCGCGACTGCAGCTTCCGGTGGTCCAGGTCGTTGAACTCGAGGTCGTTGGCGGTCTTGTGCTGCGGTGCGTACGGCTGCAGCACCTCAGTGGGCACGCCTAGGCGGCGGGCGAGCGGTGTCCGGGCCGCCCGGGACCTTTCCGCTGCTGCCGAGTACAGCCACAGGCTGAAGGGTACGGGCGTCGCGTCCCCTGGCGCAGTGGGCGTCGGTGCCGGCGCCGCCCTCCGACCCCGACTGCGTCCCCGGCGCGACCTTGGCGCCGCCCGCAGCTGCTCAGAGTCCCCGGAGTCGTCGGACGAGGAGGACGTGTTGTTGACGACGATGATGACGGGCCGGCTCCTGCCGTAGCCGTAGCCGAAGCAGCCGGCCTTGTCGTGGTAGTGGTAGTGACCACGGGGTCGACCGCCCCCCGCCCCCGCGGTGTCGGCGGGCACGAGCACCTCGGGGGGCGCGGCGTCGGGGCCGGCGTCGGGGCCGGCGTCGGCCCCGGCCGGCGCCTGCTGCTCGTCCACCGCGTTGACGTCGTCCGCGGCGGCCACAGTCTGCTGGTCCGGATCACCCACCACCTGCTGCTGCCGGCTCGACTCGTCTGGAACAGAGGCGCGTGTGAGGCGAGGGGAGGAGGGCGAGGGGCCGGCCGGCCGCCCGGGACAAGTGGCACGCTTCCTAACCTTATTGGTCTCAGTGGCTGCCTCGTGTCCGTCTTGTCCCTCTCAGCGGGTCATGGGGAGCCCCCGCCGCCCCCACCTCAACGCCCCTCCTTTGCCTCCGTGACAGCTTGTCCCGCTGCACCCGCACCGCCTCCCCCTCCAGCACATCCCCCGGGCGCGCGTGCGCCGGCCTGAAGTCCGTCCTCTCGTCCTGCAGGACGTGCCAGCGGACGGCCTCCGCCTCCGTCCCCGCCCCCTGCATGCCGTCGGCCTCGGCAGCGCCCAGCGCCGCGGTACCTGCCCCCGGTGGTCCACCACTGGGGTAGCGCCCCCGGAACGACCCGGGCATCCCCAAGCCTAGGGGCCCACCCCTCTCCTCCCCCGTGAAGTCCTGCTCGGAGCCCTCGGCGGCCTGCCCCGCCCGCGACCGCCAGCCCTCCTCCCCGTCCTGGGCCTGCCCCTGCCCCTCCGCGGCCCCGAAGAGGTCGCCTCGCCCACGCCCCATGTGTGATTTGATTTTCGCCTCAACATCGGCGTTGCCCGCCCTGCCTACCTTCAGGAAGGACTCTCCCGGCCCATGCAAGTCTCCCTCGCCCCCGCCGCCCCCACCGCCCCGGCCTCGCACGCCCAGCCGCCTGTTCACGGGCTCCCCCATCGGCTCCATGCCGACAAACTCTCCAGACTGTCCGATCATAGGGACATCCCAGTCGCCCCCGCCACTGCCCGCCGAGGCCCCCGCCGACCCCACGGCCCCCATGCCCCGGGCCATTCCCACCCCCATCCCCCGGGCCGCCCCCGCCGCCAGGTCCTGTCCGCCCTGGAGTACGCCCCCGACAGCGGCCGCCCCGGCACCCAGGCCTAAGCCCACGCCTGCGCCCAGAGCGGTCCCAAGGCCGAAGGCAACCCCACTTCCTGCTCTCCCAGACGTACCTTCGCCCCCGCCCCCAACCCCGCCCCTGCCGTACTGAACGTCAATGCCACGCCCTGCTCGCCCTGCTGCGCTCTCAGTACCGCCGCGCATTCCACCCATCCCAGGGAACTTTACTTCTCTCCCCTCAACCTCACCTCTTCCCATTCGGCCATGCAGGTCTCTGTGGCCGGATAATTTGAATTCTCCCTCCTGACCTCTGCCCGCTGCTCTACCCCCACCCCTCGTACTCCCCGCCCCCGCACCGGAGAACTTTAGGTTCCCCTCCTCATCTCCATTCCCCCCAGTTCTACCATGCATGCCTCCTCCTCTTCTGCCTCTTCCCAACTCCACGTTCACTCCGGGCATGGAACCTGACGGGGCCCCACCCCCCAGCATACCGACTTGTCGTCGGCCTAAGTCACCTCCCGGTAATCCGCCAGTCATGTTAAACATACCCCCGAATCCCTTGCCTAGGCCCCCCAGCCCAGGTGGCATGCCGGGCATACCACCTGACATTCCTCCCAATCTCCCCAGCCCTCCCATAGGTCCTCCTGACATGTTAAACATACCCCCGAACCCCTTGCCTAGGCCCCCCAGCCCAGGTGGCATGCCGGGCATTCCTCCTGACATATTACCAAACATACCCCCAAGTCTACCGAAGCCGCCCATAGGCCCACCCGACATGTTAAACATACCCCCGAACCCCTTGCCTAGGCCCCCCAGCCCAGGTGGCATGCCGGGCATACCACCTGACATTCCTCCCAATCTCCCCAGCCCTCCCATTGGTCCTCCTGACATGTTAAACATACCCCCGAGACCCTTGCCTAGATCCCCCAGCCCAGGTGGCATGCCGGGCAAACCCCCTGACATATTACCAAACATACCCCCAAGCCTCCCAAGCCCACCCATAGGCCCACCTGACATGTTGAACATGCCCCCGAATCGCTTCCCCATGTCACCTAAACCAGGCATACCAGGTAAGCCCCGTCCCATAGCTCCACCTGACATATTACCAAACATTCCTCCCAATCTCCCCAGCCCTCCCATTGGTCCTCCCGACATGTTAAACATACCCCCAAATCGCTTCCCCATGTCGCCTAAACCAGGCATACCGGGTAAGCCCCGTCCCATAGCACCACCTGACATATTACCAAACATTCCTCCCAATCTCCCCAGCCCTCCCATTGGTCCTCCTGACATGTTAAACATACCCCCGAGTCTTCCAAGGCCGCCCATAGGCCCACCCGACATGTTGAACATCCCCCCAAACCTCTTTCCCAGGTCGCCTAGGCCCGAGGGCATGCCGGGCAGCCCCCTGCCTAGCCCGCCCCCGGCCGTCATGTTCCCGAACATGCCGCCGATTCTCTTGCCGATGTCCCCGACGCCACCAGCGGAGCCCAGCGCGTCCCTCATCCTGGTGCCAATGTCGCCCAGCGGGCCGGGCAGGTTCGCCCTTCGCGCCACGCGCGCCCCGCGGCCCTCGCCCCCGCCCCCGCCCCCCTCGTGACCTGCCTCACCCTCACCTTCTGCGGCCCGGACTACCCGCCGCGCCAGGCCGGCGTGCTGGCGGTGGGACAGGCTCAGCGTCGAACCTGGGCCTGGGGGGCAGACAAGCGTCCTGTCAACACGGGGAAAACAATTTTCGTCCAAAGTCAGTGCAGATGGAACGTCGTCCCTCGTACCTGTATCGTATCTGCCGTCATGTCTCGTAACCGCACCCTGAAAGTAAAGCGTGCTTTGAAAGTGAACAAGTTGACAGACGGTGAATCCCGGTACATTTCTTGCGTGTCACATAATTAGCGACGAAGTTTAAAAACAAAAGTGCCGTGACACTGACCTGTGCGGCGCACAGGGCGGCGGCCAGGAAGAGGGCGGCGACGGAGCCCCGCGGTGGCGGCATGGCTGTGCGCTCTGGTCTGGTGGCAGTGGTCAGCACGGCGAGCTCATGGCAGTACGGGATGGGACGAGGCAGCGAGCCGGGCTTACGGCGTCGGAGTGAGCGAGGCCCAGGCCCGGCCCGGCCCGGGAGTGCACCAGGTGAGCCCGGCAGGCAGGGCAGGGCAGGGCAACGGCGTGGGCGGCGACAAATGGACGTGTCCTCTCAGGGACAGGATAGCACGGCCGTGGCAGCGCGGCGGGGCCGGGCCGGGCCGGGCCGGGCCGGGCCGGGAGCGTGAACTTCGCCCACACGCCTCACGCTGCCATAATACACTGTGTATCCTCGACAGCTACTATTTCACAGTTACCGCGCAGATCGTCAACCAGCAGATACACGAAACGTTGCGCGTCAACCAGTGGTTTTATAGGGTATCGCTTGTCCACAAAAAAAAGGGTTAGCTTTAGTTCCGAATATCAACCCCAAACTTAGGCACGAGTGTAAAGTTCACCGTGCGGCGCGGCATGGCGTGCATGTACATTAAAGGAAATACGCCGCGCACGCCAGATTGCGCTGCGCGGCGTTTCACTTTCGGCCGTGGGCGGCACACGTGTCGTGTGCCCCGTCCTCTCCACGTGGGCTCCAGCTCATAAATCGACGCAATCACACCGCGATGGCGTATAAATTAGCCCCGGCTCAAGGGTAATCGCGAGCTGTTTGGCCGGGGAAAAAATGAGACCGAGTGTACACATCAAGTAGTTAATTTCCGGCTTTGCGTCCGGACCCGAGCCCTCCCGTCCCCTCCCGTCCCGTCCCGCCTCCCCGCCTCCCCACCTCCACTCTGTCTCTCCCGCTCCCTTATACTCCTCGCACGTGGGGTGGAGGGGGGGGGGACAAGTTTCCTGCGCACTCTATACACGCACCAGAGAGCAAACTCCCTTCGAAATTATAAACATGTAAAGTTTTCAGTCCCCATTATCTGGTGTGGCCACGGCGGCGCCAGACCCGGGCCCGGGCCAGGGAGTGCGACGGGACGGGCGCGAGGACAGGTGTGAGGAGGGGAGGGCAGCTCCGCGGAGGTGCGCGAGAGCACGAGTATGCTGCTCCGCGTGTCATGGCCGCGGCCGCGGCTGCCCTGGCCCCTTCTGCCCGACCTGACCCGGGCCGATCAGACAGTGCGGCTTATTTTCCGCGCCATCTGCTACTCGTATTGTCAGCAGTCGATATAACGGCGCCGCTGCGCTGCAGCTGTACTGCTAGCGGGCGGAGCGCGCGGCGGAGCGGAGCAGAACGGGGCATAGGCCGGGCCGCTGCGAAGCGGCCAAAAAGTTGTTTCAAAGGCAAAGTATGCACTTCATTGGATTTCCATGCACGTTCCATGCGCTGAAACAGCAGACAGTTGGGCGTAAAGGCTTGAGAGGGGTGGCTATAGCGTGAGGGAGATAGGGGAGAGAGAGAGGGAGAGAGAGGGGGGAGTGGAGGGGAGAAAGAGAGCACCGCAGCGTTGCGACGCCTGTGTGCCCGCAGGGTACAACAGTCAGAGATGTGTCATGACGGCGTTTGAATTTTTCGCAGCAGACAGCAGCAGCGCAGCGTTTCCTGTTCCTGTGCTGCTCGCCCACCTCTCGGATCCCGCTTTTCTCTGAATTTCTCTCTCGCTCGCTCCTTCCGGGGCAAGGGGATTCGTGTATCAGAGAGGTGGCGTGTGGGGCGGGGCGGGGCGGGGCGGGGCGGGGCGGGGCGCGGCGCGACTGTGAGCCCCTTCTTGGAAGCCTTCGAGACGATCACACTCTCGGCTTGGCGGGTCGGGTCGGGTCGGGTCGGGTCGGGACGGGTCGGGCAGTAGCAAGCCTTTCCTCTCCCGGCCCTGCCCTGCTGTGCGCGAGGGGCTAAGGGGCTCTGTGACCCGAACCTGACCCCGCCCGCAGCGTGTGGTTTGTTTGAGCCGGTCCAGGCGGCGGTGGCGTGGCGGTCAGGTGCCCTGCCCGACGTGGGTGGATTACCACCAGCCGAAGCGCGCTGCGCCCCGCCCCGCCCCGCCACGTACCGGGGACTCTTGGCCGTGACCTTTCAAGGTACGCCCCGCCCCGCCCCGCCCCGCCCCGCCCCGACCTGCTGGCCTACAACCCTCGGCAGCACCAGGGCGACGGGGCGCGCTGGGGGCGCAGGCGGGGCGAGGCGGGGCTGCTCCCTCAGTGGAGCGATGAAACCGAAGCGGGCGGGTGACAACAACAGCTTGATATTTCATCTTGGTGGAAGGTGAGTTATGGCGCTCCGACCCCCCACGCCTCGCCACGCCTCGCCACGCCTCGCCACGCCTCGCCACGCCTCGCCACGCCTCGCCGCGCCCCAGCCGGGCTCAGGGCTCAGGCCCGCTCACTCTAGGATATGATTGCCCCGGGGCCGCAGAAGAGCGGGGACGACTACGAAAAGGAAACGGAAGTCACTCTTGCCCTACCCGCTCTCATGTGTCACTTACGGCCCGACCCGGGACCCATCTCTCCGCGGGGTGGCGTGGCGGTGATGGACTCGCGCCCCCCCCCCCCCCTACTCGCCCCCGCTCCGTCCCGCATCGCGTCGACGGGTGTAAGTTCGCACGAAGCAGTAAGTGCCGCGGCGTACCATGGCGTCGCGCTGGCTTCCCGTCCCCGCACCGCCCCGCACCGCCCCGCCCCACCACGACCGATTCAAACTGGGGACGGCGTCGTCATGAACTTGGATGGACCAGCCAGTCCGCTGGCTGCCAATTATTTCCCTCACCGTCATAGGTAGTTTCGGCGCTCGAGCGCGGAGCGGAGCGGCGCAAAGTTCTGCGGCGATAATTACTTTTCTGGCCCCTCGCTTCATCAGCGCGGCCGCGGCGTGTATAGAGGAGGAGGGGGGGGGGGTACAGCGCGACGCAGTCCGTCTGCGCTGCGGCCAGGCGCGCGCGCGCGGTCCTACATCCCATCATAGTTCATTTCCATCGGAATGAATGGCGTTGTCGTCGACGAGTTGGCGGGCGAGTTGAGCGCGGCCCGGGCGGGCGGGAGGCGGGGGAGGGAAGAGAAGGGAAGTGAAGGGAAGGGGGCATCTCGACAACCTCCTTTGCCCCTAACACACGCTCCCGGCCCGGCCCGGCCTCGCTCCACCGCCTTCGCTCGCACAACTTTCTTATTTCGCGCGCCTTTTGTCCGCCGTCGGAACTGGAGAAAAAGGAGGTGAAGTTGACTACCCGACTGGCTCGACTCCTTGCAGCAGCTGCTGGGGCGCGGAGCTTTAGCAGAGTGCCAGGGGAGAGGGTGTTCGTACCCACCTTCCCACTGCTCACCGCATCTCCACTTGAGGGCTGCGGGGCGGGGCGTGGCGGCGCGGCGGCCTGTGAGAAGGCTGTCCCCCTGTCATGGCGACGGGGGCCGGGCCACCGGGCACAAGGGGGTTGCCGTCCCTCTTCCTCTTCCCAGGTCTTGAGGCACCCTGCTCCTCCTCGCCAAGCTTACGTTTGCTTGCGTTTAGAGCAAAGTCTCCAAATGAAAAACTTTCCCACCCTGAGCTCAGACAATATCGCTGCTGGTCGGCTGGCCTGTCCTAGCCCGGCCTGCCGCCGGGTCCTGGTGCTCCTGCTCCAAGCCTCGTTACTTCCGGCACGGCGGCAGCAGGGCGCAGGGCGCAGGGCGCAGGGCGCAGGAGCTGCGAACGGCGGGTCGCAGCGAGGAATAGAAACAAACTGGAAGCTGTAAAGGCGGCGGGCCGGGCCGGCCACGGCGTACGAGCGTGGCCCCGGCCCGGGATCACTTTGTATTCAGAGTCCGCCCGCCCCGCCCCGCCCCGCCCCGCCCCGCCCCGCCCCGCCCCGCCCAGCGCCGCGGCCCCGTCCGCCTGGCCGGCGCGCGCCCTGGCGGCCCTGGCGGGGCGGGGCGCTCATGTTGTGAGCTCGTAGTTAGCATTTAGTTACGTGGCGCGGGGCGGGGCGGGGCGGGGCGGGGCGGGGCGGGGCGGGGCGGGGCGGGGGTTGGCGGTGGTGGAGACAGGAAGCGGTGGCTAGGGGCGAGTGGACGTGAGGGGCTCGGAGCGGGTGGATCAAAAGGAGCAGTAGGGAGGGGAGGGGGAGGGCTGAACCTGCGCCACAGTGGCACAGGTACACTGTAATTTAGGGGTGTACTCTGAGAGTACGCCATAGGCGTATGCTACAGAAAACAGAGCGCCTTAAGGCATACTGTCAGAGTACGCCTAGGCGTACTCTGAGAGTACGCCTAGGGGTATTGATCTGACACACCTTTATCATTGCATGCGTAGCAGACAATCCCCACAGCACAGAACAGGCCCTGGTCAGGGTGCGTGCATTGTAGGCACCCTTCACTTCACCTTACATGATTTATGCTTGTAAAGGTGCCTGCCATGTGAACACATTTGGCCAGAGCACCCTGTGGGTTTGGCTGCAGCGCAGCCCAGAGGTGTCTGCTTGGAATGCGCCTTGTGTGGCGTCTCTGTCGACTTTGATGTAAAGGTGTGTCAGATCAATAGGCCTTGGCGTACTCCCAGAGTACGCCTAGGCGTACTCTGACAGTATGCCTTAAGGCGCTCTGTTTTCTGTAGCATACGCCTATGGCGTACTCTCAGAGTACACCCCTAAATTACAGTGTAGCGGGGGTGGGGGTGGGGGGCGTTATCATTGGGATGGCTCATGTATCTGGCCTCGACACGCCGCGCAGTGCAGTCTGGAGGACGGGGGGGGGGGGACGACTGGAGGAGACACTCGGGCGACATTATGTCCAGGAGCGCGCTGAAAGGGCGCGCGTCGCCCGGACGGGGCCGGTGCAGGGGTGTGGCGTGGCGTGGCGGACATGTTGGGACGGTGCTTTGAATACAGAGCGGCCCGGGGCGGGGCGGGGCGGGGTGGGGCGGGGCTGGGCGGGGCGGGGTGGGGCGCGGTTGCGGGGGCTCGCGGAGAAGGAGTAGGGGTCCTCTCCCCCCTCCTCTCTCTCTCTCCACGCCCGTTACGAGATAAGGCTCGGGTCGGGACCAGAAGGTACCGCGCGGGGAATGGATTCCGAAAGCTCTTCTCCGCGACTGACTGTGCCACCGAGTGGTGGCGGTGGGGGTCTCTCACTCACTCTCTCGATCTGCCTGCCTGCGTACCCACCCGAGAGCGGAGAGGGGGGGGGGCGAGCCGAGGCGGCCTTATTCTAGGCAAGAACATTTTCTGAAAGTACTATTCTTTTCTGCCGATGTTAATGTGTCGAAAATTTCGCCTGGAAGTATGATGGCGACCCTGGCCTCCAGGGTGACTCAGCAGGCGCCAGCGCTGCCTAACCCCTGACCCGCGTCCCTAGGGCCGTGCTGACGCGGCCCCTACCCCGCCCCCACCTCCACCCCCGCCCCGGCCTGCAGGCGGTACTGTCACCTCGCCTCTGCTGCCCCGCCAGGCCACGCCACGCCACCGCCTTAGAGACCCAGCGGACGAGTAGCGCCTGCAGGGTAGGCACGCGGCGGGCAGCCGTGCGCTTGAAGCTCGAGGTTGCCTACCGCCCAGGCGCTCCTCTTGAGCTGATGCGCAGTAGAGCTTTTACTTTGCCTCACTGCTGGTTAGGCAGCCGTTGTGCAGCGGTGCGCCAGAGGCTTGCCTGCCGGGCTTGTCTGCAGGCCGCCCAGGCGCCACGGACAAATCATGTGGAGGGGGCGATGAATAACGACGCCGGTCTGACATGCTCAGTTGAAATTTATTTTTCGTGTGTAACTATTTTTCTAATAGAGGAAAGTCAATACTCGTCGCCCTTGTCCAGCAAAATTCGTCACCATGAGTTCAGAAAGAAAAAGAGGCTCACAGACAGGAGCCGCACACCTTACAAACTGTGACGACTGTCACATTAGAAGAAAGAGAAAACGATTGCGTTTTTAGGTTTTCTCAGTCTTATGCGTAATCTTATAGGTGTTTTTTTTATGTCTGTTGGCCAACCGATAGTATGTCAGCTTGTAAATTTGCTTAAATAGTTTCTTAAAATTAAAGTTACCTTAGCCCTGGTAGTAAAAAAAACGTTTCAAGTAATACAGGTTACATTTTTCTCCAACGTGGCGTGAGAACGGTGGGAGAATTTCAGACGGGCGCCGCTAATTGCGGGAATTCTCCGGACGCTTGAGAGGGAGAAGTATCACAGATTCGCATTCATATGCAAGATTTTCCGCCCGTCCAGTGGGAGCCTTTGCAGCATTTTTGATATATTTTAATTGAGTGTAAATGTCGATCGAGAACCCGCTGTGACGAGAAGTAGTGCGAGTAAGCAGCATGTTTTTATAGTCTTTAGAACCTGACACAGTTTATTGATTTATCTTCAGTATTATTTATGGGCCAAAATAAATATTGAAGGTAAGGTTAATGCATAAGACCCGTTCCCACCAGTTTTCCACGGTTACGGTAAATGCCAAAGTGAGCCTTCACGTCATGATTTTTCAAATTATTAGAATGGGTTAATGACGTACATCGTCAATCAGATTGTTTGAAACAAGTTAAATTTTACGATTAAATGTTGTCAAGCCTGGCTCTATTTCATTGGAACGTAGAAAAAGATTTTTATTTTATTTGTGTGCACTTTAAAGTGCAGTTATTATGAAAATAAGCGGAGAGGGAAGGTTTCGACCGCGCAACTTTACAGCTATTTTCTTTCAAGCAGTAGCTAGTGACTAACACCATCTATTCATCATCATGTATCAAAACACATTTTTTTTTGATGCTATGCCCGATTTTAGTTTCATTGAAAATAATTGCTATTCGGGTTTTATACAAATAAGTTTCCTTCACTTTTTTTGGTGGTCTAGCAACGAGTCGTGTGCCGTAATGGCCTAAAGGGCGGGAGACTTGCTTTGTGTAACATTACGTTTCACTGTGAATGTGAGCTCAGGCGGTAAGAGATAATCCCAGCGAGAGTTGAAGTCGAAGTGGTGTCAGAATAAACCTCAAAGTGTCGGTCAATGCCGCTATGCCGCAGTCTAGGCATATCGTTTTTTACAAAAATTGACATAACTTTGACGTTAATTTTGACGCTATTTCGACCTGCGGGACCTCACCCGGACCGTGCCGGAGACCGCCGGTCGGCTCCGGGGGGCGCTGGGCTCCAAATCGTTGCCATGTCCTTTGCCGTGTCGTTTCAGTGTCCTGGACGGTTCGCATCCGGTACCGTGCGGCGCGGCCGCGGCGCGGCGCGGCGTGGCGAGCTCCAGCTGTCCAGCAGACCGGAGCACCAGCACTGCACCACTCCACTCCCCCGCACGGCGATACTCCGGGCCGCAGAGACCGCATGACCTACCGCTGGAGGCTTGGCGCAGGCGCTACACTCCGCTGTTCGCCTGGCCGCGGCGCCACTACGAGGCGTCGCCCGTCGCCTCCGTGGCGACCGACTTGCCGTCGCTCGTCGCGTCCGTCCTGGGCTTCTTCGGGGTGCCTTTGAGACACGGCACTATCCTCTCGATCTCAGCCCTGGGGGCGGACAGGAGCAGCGGGGGCGATCAGAGGGAGGAAGGCTACACTGTTAATTTGGGGTGCTCAGAAATTGTACGCCAGGGCGTACAGTGATCGTACGCCTGAGGCGCACACCACGCAAAACTGCACCCCCGGCGTACGATGACAGCACACCCTTGACGCCCGCCTTTCCCACTGTCTGAAGAGGGTGTGCTGTCACTGTACACCAAAGGTGTGCTGTCATCGTACGCCAGGCGTGCAGTTTTGCGTGGTGTACGCCTCTGGCGTACGATCACTGTACCGGGTGTTTCTTTGAATGCGTAACAGTGTTGCGGGTTTGCCTACCCCATTCGCCCGTAAGGCGCCATGGCCCCTGCAGTGCTGGAGAGTATGCAATCCCGCAACACTGTTACGCATTCAAAGAAACACCCGGTACGCCTTGGCGTACAATTTCTGAGCACCCCAAATTAACAGTATACACACCCAGCCGTCGTCGGCTGTGGGCTGTGGTAGACTGACTCACCTGAACCGTGGGTGGTTGAGCGCGTAGATCCACGGGTCTATGCAGGAGACGACCTTGGCGGCGATGGCGGGGATCATCGCCACCACCGGCGTCAGGAGGTTCCTGCAGAAGGACAGGACAGGCAAACGTTCAGGGTTTGTCGCCGGTGCAGAGAGGCGGACATTCGCCATGCACGGCCTCGCTCTGCTCACCTGTCACCGAAGGCGCCGGTGAAGGCCACCACGGCGTACGGGGTCCAGGCGCAGATGAACATAAAGAAAATGGTGAAGGCGATCTTGGCGATCTTGATCTCGGCCGACTCCTTGTCGGCGTCCGCGTTGCTCTGCAGGCTCTTCATGTTCATCTTCTTGGCCTGGGCGGCCAGCATGGCCGAGTGCTCGCGCACCTTGCCGAACAGCTTCGAGTAGAAGATGGTGATGAGGGAGACGGGGATGGCGTACGCCCACGTGAAGATGGTGGCCATGAAGAAGCGGGTCTCGTCGCCCTGCGTCAGGAAGTCGAAGGAGCATGACGTCAGGAAGCCCTCGGCGACGAACTTGGCGCCCAGCACCTGCACCCAGGGGATGATGGAGAAGGGCATCGCCCAGAGCCACGCGAAGAGGGCGAGGGCCGTCGTCTGCTTGCCGGACATGCGGCCGTCGATCGGGAACGCGATCGTCCTGGGGGCGAGGGAGTTTGGGTCAGAGCGTTCCAGAGCGTTTTTTCGACTTTTCTCGAGGAGAAAAGTGAGGGCAGGGTAGGGGTATAGACTGCCTAAGCCTTAGGCCCTAAGGCGATGCCTCACCTGTATCTGTCAAAGGCGATGATGGCGTTATTCATGGACGACCCCATGCCGCCCACAGAGCCGAAGAATCCGTACACGTCGCAGCCCGTCTGCCAGCCCACGAAGTAGCCTGCCACCGAGTTGACGACGAACCAGGGGATATTGACAAACATCATGAGGTCCATGCCGACCTGGTTCAAGATCAGGATGTTGGAGGGCGTGCGCAAGCCTTTGCACCTGCAGCGGACAGGATTGCGTCGGGTGAGAAACTCTGGCGCCCTCTGCCTGGCTTACTTGACCTCGGCGATGACACCCACGTGAAGAAGGCGTAGGCGACGAGCCCGTTGCCGATGAGGGAGCCGAACATGAGGAAGGTGTAGACCATGGCGAGGCCCAGGTGCCAGTAGATGCTCACGGACTCGTACTGCCGCCAGTGCTCGTGCACCATGCCCATGTGCTCCGGGGGGAAGTTCCACCCGAGCATCTGCCCTCCTCCCCTGGAACAAGCGTCTCCCGCGTGTTTTCGGCCATCCTACCAGTGTGCTGCCGCACGGCGTCCGGTCCGAGACAAGGTCCAACACTTACGAATCTGCCGCCGCCGTCCTGGCCATGGCCACGGGGAGGTGCCATCCCGACCCCACGCCCGGGGCCGGCTGTGAGACAGACTCGTTTGACAGACGCATCCTCGCTGACGGTCTTGGCCGCTGGGGGCTGGGCCTGGCCTGGCCTGGCCTAGCGCACTCCGAGCTGCAGCGGGCGGTGGGGGCGCCGCTCTAGCGCCGCCTGGGCCCGGGGCCCCAGGAGCATCTCTGAGCGTCTGAGCAGAGCGGACTGACCCGCTCCCTGAGCGCCCCCGCCCGCCCTGTGCGCCAGGTGAGGGGAGCCCCGCCACCAAGGCTCGCCCACGGCCGGGCCGGGGCGGGGCGGGGCGGGGCGGGGCGGGGCGGGGCGCAGTGGGGCGGGGTTCTCCTTGTCAATTAAGGGAGACCTCCAACAAGCCTACAATCCGCTTGCCTGGGGTTGGAGAGAAGGGAGGGATAGAGAAAGAGTCAGAAAATGGAGTTGCACGAAATGACAACCGGGACCTGAGAAACGTGGGACGGGACGGTGCAACGCGGGCAATCAGACTGAGAGGGAAATGTTTAAATAGAACCCGCCAGGACGGGGGTGTTGCGGGGCGGGGGTCAGGGGGCTGCGGGGGTCAGACTGCGGTGGCTGCGGGGGCTGCGGGGGCTGCGGGGGCGGGGGCTGCCCAGGGGACTCTCCGGAACAAGGCGAGTGGTGGTGTTTCGTGGCGTTGCTTTGCAAATGAGATGCTAAGCCGCCGAGCCTTGCACATCACCACAGCACCACGGGGCAGGTGGCAAAGGACAGTTGAACTCGGGGCGAGGTCACGGACGAGTCAAGGAGGAGGGGGGGATGGGGTGAACTCTCAGCCCACCCTCCTCATGCGCCTGTATCCCTCTTGGGCAGCTACCTCATTCAAGGGGTTTAATTTTCAACGGTGGTAGGGTTGAAAAATCCCCAAGGTAATTTGGTGTGGCGCTGAACTCTGGACTCGACACGGATAACCTCCGAGGCCGAGTGACCTTGCCGAAGTGCTGCAGTCCGCTGGCATTAATCCTGTCAGGTCAGGTCGCCTCGCCCCGCCCGGCCCGGCTGGTGGTCACGTGGACCCTGGGGAGGGCGGTGGCCGGGCCGAGCGGGTTCATGCAGCAGCAGCAGCACGGGGCGGGGCGGGGCGGGGCGGGGCGGGGCGGGGCGGGGCGGGGCGGGCGCGACATGACAACCCACCCCGACCTGTTTTCTTTACCGTCGGAGAATCCTGGCGCGATGTGGTTGAACGCAGTTGGCTTCCTTCTGTCAAGAGAGCCGCTCGGCCAGACATTTTCGAGCTTAAACTTAAAAAATTACGTACGTGCTCTGCAAGTGAACGGGTGGCGTGAAAACATGGAAAATTTTTGCGACAGTAAACCTCCCGAAGGAGGTTGCGGTTCCCGCCAGGCACAGGGCTTTTACCCCCCGTGGCAGCCAACAACTTCGGTGTTCTTATGGGAACCGGTGCTTTTCTGACTGCGATCCTGTCGCGCAATTCGACAGATTTGATCCCCGTACTGCCAGATTTAGTCGTACGGTGGTTAACCGAACTGCCCTGTCCCCAGGGCATGGAATAGCTATTTTTGGAGCCAGATTCTAGGACTTATGACCCCACGACCGACCACCAGTCGTGGGCATGGGACGGAACTTCCTGGCAACCCGCTGTCGCTACCAGTGAAGAACCTACCTGGGTTTGAACCAGGCCCCATGTGCCGAGTCTCACAGACACCCCACGGCTTTCGCGGCACCACTAGACCACTAGACCGTCGGCTATTCCACGAGAGAGCTCGGTTGAAATGGGGGGCTTGAATTCCACTCCAAGTTGTTGTCCTCAGAAAAATTAAATTTTTGGCTAAGATTCGAACCTTTGTTCTGCCACTCTCCGGGCGGACACTATGCCGGCACGGTTACGGCGCCACGGTTCCAGATGCCGGACCACTAGGAGGCATGCTGCGCGAGAAGCCACAGTCACCGAAGAAACGAACCCGGTGTCATCAGTACGCCTGCTCTCTCTGCGGGGTCGAGGCCGGCCGCGTAGAGTCGTTGGTATCGCACTGCTCATAGCACCAAGTGGGCAGTGGTTCAAATACCGCGCGTTTATTTATTTTTTCTTTTTTTCTGTGGACCCATTTTTTTTCTTCTTTTAAACCGTTCTTGTGACTCGGCCCCGCCTCGCCCTGATTACATACTAGGCATGACTCTGGATGAAGCGGGGCGCCTCCAGCCCAGTGCCTGGCCCGGGCCGGGCCGGGGCGGCGCGTGGCGGAGGCGGGCCAAGTGGGAGTGGACCCAACTCCCGGCCCGGCCCGGCCCGACTCGCGAGAGAAAGACACTTTGGCATAAAGGCCGAGCAACTCGGCATATTCACGCGCGAGCGCACACGGCTCATGCTGCGGCACGGGGCGCGCGCCCCACGTATCGCAAGTGAGAGGGGGAGAGAGAGAGGGGGAGGGAGGGGGAACGGCGAGAGAGAGGGAGCGGGGAGGGCCGACGATATGCTTTCCAAATCACTTTAGGTTACGCTTGGTTGGCCATAAACGCGCCTGCTTTCCCTCCCCGGTGGGTCGGGTTGGGCCGCGGCCCCCGCCGCCCCCGCCCGCGTACCCCTCCCCTAACCTCCCCCAGCCACCGGGAGGGGCGGCGCCGCCCCCGACGCCCCGACGCCCCCGGCGAGGCGAGGGAGATCCTGTTAAGGAATCGGCGGCCTGCGCTATTTTCCTACGAAACCTATCATACTGGACTTGACAGCGTGGAAGGGAGACAGAGAGAGGCAGAGAGAGAGAGAGAGAGACAGATTTCGTTGTAAGAGGTGTAAGAGGGGGTGCTAGGCTCTAGGCTGTCGTATGCAGCCTCACCCTCCCCCCCCCCTCCCCCCTTCCCCCTCACTACCACCCCTCTCCCGCCGGCGCCGCTTCTGTTTCCGGGAAACCGCGATGCCGCGGGTGGCAGGGCGGGCGGAGGTAACAGGGTTAGGCCCCTGATGGCATTATCCCATGGCTTCCCTCGAGCCTCACCGCGCCACGCCGCGCCACGCCGAGCCGAGCCGCACCCAGCCGAGCTGATTTCTGCACTTTCTTCCCTTTCCCCCCGTCTCCTCTGCTCCGCCCCGCCCCCTTTCTCTCTACTTTACGCTGATCAACCGCGTCACTGGCGGCAGCGGCAGCAGCAACCCCCATAGGGGCGGCGCGGCCGCCTTGGCGTCTTCCCCCGGTCACGTGGGGAAAGAAAGCTGTGTACTCGACGTCGTACGTCTTCGGATCATGTCTCACCTCCGTCTAAATATTGGTGAAAGCTTTGATACGACACGTCCTCCCTTCCAATGGGCTGCGACGTCCGGTATTGACCTGTCTTCGACACAAACGTGTGTGTGAGAGTGGGGGGGGGGGGGAGGGGGGAGGCTTGACTCCACCATGGGTCGTACCTCGGGCTAATTAACTAATTGACCTAAGTTGCAGGGCTTCCCGTGTTTCTTGAGGAGATCAGCAAGTCTTGCTAGTCGGCGACAGGGACAGGGGTGGGACGTATAGGTGGGGTGCGGCTTGTCATTTTTTTTTTAAGAAAAAGAAATATTTTAGGCGGAATCAAACGCGGCTCAATTCGAAAGTTAAAAGTTCGGATTGCGACGACATTTGAATTGCGCGCCAAGGGGATGCCACGACGCGCTCATTTGTTCTTTCTTTATGGGAGACATTATTTTGTTTCTTTCCCGCCTCCGAGGCCAGTGGGGCGGTTGGATTGAACGTGTTGAACGCTGTGTCTTAGTTGTCAAAGCTGTCTAAACTTGTAATCTCTCATCATTCCACTATATGCAGGAAACTGGTCCGAAGTGTGTACATGGTTTTATCTCTGTCACTATAACGGTGCACTTTCAGTAGACCATCACAGCAGACGACGGAATAGGTTAGAGCTTTATTTACTTCTGTGTTATCTAATTTTACATGTATTGTGCAGTATTGTTACGGGGCTTGACAATGTTTTACTTCTTACTGTGACCTTAACCGTTTTTCCAGCCACATCACGTTGGATAATCATATTTCGTTTTTTTCTATTTTTGCTTTGTCTCAGATGCTCTCTTAAATCCTTGTCATGGGGAAGAATAAAGATCATGAGCATAGTGAAAATTCTCACAATGACAGTGACGATGATGTGTTTAAACCCAAAAGACCAATTGGATCACAGAAACAGAAGACCAATAGTAATGCAACGTCACCCAAGAGTCAATCACGGAAAAAGTCTCGCAGTTCCAACAGGAATAAACAAAGCAGTAAAATATCATCACCTGTAAATAAATCTCAGAGAAATTCTCAAAGTTCCTATGGAGATGAAATGATCGTACAACCATCAGAACAGGAGGAAGCAAAAGAGAAAGATGACACTGCTCCCAACCACCAGGAATTCTGTCCTATTTGCCAGGTACCACTGAGCATCCTTAAAATTTCTCCTGCTAATCACACAGCAAACTGCAACGTACCAGCAAATCTGCCAGGTATTTTATCCAAAGATATGAAACCTGTGGAACATAACTTTCAATTTACATACTACCTACAACCTGAACTGATATTTTTGTTTTAGCTTGCCCTGCTGGGAGTAACTGTTTGAATGCAAATATTTTCCATTATCGTGACTACTCACATCACATTCTAGCAGCTTTTAGGGATTCTGAGGATTATGTAGAACCAGATATTGTTTTTACTCCCCAAAAAGCTAAACTAAAAAGAACTCCCTTGAAAACATCAGGGAAAAAAAGACCATCAAACTCACCTGTAGCCTCTGCATCCAAAATCAGTAAATCAGATGAAGCTAGCTGCTCCACCAGTATTTCTTTGAAGTCACCAAGCATGCCCTCTAAATGTAAGTATATCTTGGAAAAACTGTTTTGTTTTGACAATACCGTCTGCTGCTTGTATCAACTTTTTGCATTTTTTTCACCAGTATGTACAGGAGAAGAGTCAAAGAAAAGACTATCATTTAATAATGTTTCTTGTCGAGTAGACCCTAATGAATCAGACCCTGATGATCCGGAAAGCTCAGAGAAATTGCATGAAACAGATGTGATGTTTAGTGACCTTATCTTGAGTGAAGATCCTGTACCATTGGAACTCTTCAGTCATGAACCTATCCCTATTAAAATTGAACCTAGCTCCCCAAATAATATGGATGAAACTGGCATTTCAAAATTAGCAGCCAAAGTTCGTATTGATTATCACTCAGATTTACCATCAAATTGTGACCAAAATATAATTGGTGACAAAATGTCATGCAATGAGAAGTGCCAAAAGATCTTTGAAAGTGACGATACTTTGGAAGCTAACTGTTCAGTTATCTTCAAGACTAATGGTGTTAATAGAGAAGAGGCGATGGCTAAAAGTCCTGTCTCAATTAATTTGTTACTAAACAACTCTGGATGGGAAGCTGTAGAAGTAAAGAGCACTAAGCTTCAAAAAATAAAAATTTCCCTTTGTGAATGTAGCGGTACTATTTGTGTTGACTGCTCTTTGAGTGCCAGAAGTGAAACCAGTGGTGTTGATTTCAAACCAAATGATGATCAACAACCTGGAAACTTTTTTGTTTCAATGGTAGATATGGGTCTTAAACCCTTTAAAGGCCAAACATCCAATAAGAAATATTATCAAGCAAGTTGTAATCAAATTACAGTTGCATCATTTGCTAGAAATGAATTTATTTCTGAAGAAAGCAATAAAGATCTTGTGCCAAAAGAAGTCACAAGTGACACTCATGATGTTCAACCGGGAAAAGCTAACACCTTGACAGGTCCGGTGGTTGATGCATTTTCATTATTGAAAAAGACTGCTGCTAATTGTCATAGAAAATCAGCAACAGTGACTGCTCCTCTGACTGTAAGTTCTCTTTCCTTTACAAGAGCTAAGTCAAGAAGACATTTAAGTTATTGGTTTGTCAATTTTGACAATTTTCTATCCATCAATTTTTCAGGGTTTAAATTCTCGTCCTTCCACTCCTATTGGAGTACCATTGGTTGTTTCCAAGACCACTGGTTCATCATGGACCCTTGTTCCTTCCAAGGAGAACAAGACAAAATCAGGGTGGGCTCAACCTTCTGGTAACAAAAAAGTACCTGCATACAAAAGAATCCCAGGTATTCATTGCTTAATGGCCAATATTTCTGGTTTTATCATTGTATAAAAATTTATACCAGTATTTCTTAACATTCTACTTCAATTTTAGATACTTCATTTGTTGTTGATGCATTTAGTTATGGAGTTATTCCAGGAATAAAAATTTATTTTTTAAGCCACTTTCATTCTGATCATTACATTGGTCTTAAAAAGGATTTTAATATGCCTATATTTTGCAGTCAAGTAACAGGTATGTTGCCATTCTTTTATTATCATCATCATTATTGTTATTATTTTTATTATGATTATTATTTGATTTCCTGGTTTAACCTATGTTTGTATTTTTCCCAGCCAATTTGGTTCATTTAAAATTAAGGGTTGATAAAAAGTATCTCCATATTCTCAAAATGAATGAACCCCGAGTGGTTTGTGGAGTAGAAGTTGAGATCTTTGATGCTAATCAGTGAGTAGCCAAGAAAAATAGTCCTGCCACCTAATAATAACAATGTCCAGATTTTATAAAAACATATATTTCTTTTTCATTTTAGTTGCCCTGGAGCTATTATGTTTTTATTTAGGCTTCTGGATGGTAGAGTTTTTTTACATGTTGGTGATTTTCGGGCCCATACAAGCATGGAGGAATTTTCTCAACTTCGCCAGGTTGACAAACTATACCTGGACACAACGTAAGACTAGCAAAGTTTTGCTGATTTTTTTAAATTACTGCTTGATTGTGAACTAGGTTACAATATTTCTGGATTCTCTTTCCCTAGGTACTGTGATCCGTCATACAATTTCCCATCACAAGATGAAGTTGTTAATAAAGTTGTA
This sequence comes from Frankliniella intonsa, assembly GCA_033675135.1. Taxonomy (NCBI): domain Eukaryota; kingdom Metazoa; phylum Arthropoda; class Insecta; order Thysanoptera; family Thripidae; genus Frankliniella; species Frankliniella intonsa. The sequence goes on along the minus strand of CM066249.1, from coordinate 11,351,391 downwards.
AGAACTGTAGGAGAACATCTGTCTGTAAATAGATCAACTCTGATAGCTTGTGGAACTTACACAATAGGTAAAACTTCTCTCAATTTTGGAGGACTGTGCCTGCCTAAATTCAGTCCTTACTGCTTTGTCTCTTCTGTTGACAGGGAAAGAAAAGGTTTTTATGAGTATAGCCAATGCTTACAATATGAAAATTTGGACAACCACAGAAAAGAGGAAAGTGTTGCTCTGTTTAGAGGACCAAAGTATCATTGATCGTCTCACCAATGACCCATTTGAGGCGCAGATTCATGTTTTGGCTATGCGTGACATATCCTTTGAGGTAACCTTAATGAAGCCTTTTAAGTTAAAAAAATTTCTGCCTTATAAAAAAATATGTTTTTATTTTCCTCAGTCACTTCCAACTCATCTAAGCAAATACAGCTCAAAATATTCCAAAATACTTGGTTTTAAGCCTACTGGCTGGACTACATCCACATCACTTAAAGGAAAACCAAGTGATTTTCAGAAGGATGCTCGTGGTAAAACTACTATTTACGGTAAGATTAGTCTTGATATGTTCTGTTAGTGTATCTATGAAAAATTTCTCAGAAGATGTGGAAATCTATAACTGTATACCATCATTATGTTTTCCTAATTGGTTACAGGTGTTCCTTACAGTGAGCACAGTAGTTTTTCTGAACTCCGCCAGTTTGTTCGTTTTGTGAACCCTAAGGATATTCAAGTTACAGTGAACGTCAGCAAGTCAGCTCAGTATAAGAAGCTGTTTCAACAATGGCTTTCCAACTCTCGAGATGTTGACTCCCAGTCAAAAATGATCCAGTATTTCTCTAGTTCAAGATAAGCTACTCCCCTTTTAATTTTTTCTTGTCTTCTTACTGTGATTATACTACATTTATAGTCATGTTGTTACTGTAAGTAACCTGCAAAATGTTGGTCTGCTCCTATCAAGAGAGTTTATTTGTCTGTATCTGTTAGAAAATTCAGTTTTGAAAATATTTTGCATGCCTTTTTACCATTGTTCTATTTTGCTATACTAGGTACTGATTCAGAGTTACTCTCATTTAAGTAAATAGTAAATGTGAGCTAAACTGATATCAATCTACCTCACTAAGATTTTTATTATAACTGTTTAAAACTAAGTTTTACCACTTTTACATGTTTACTACCGTTTGTATTTTCATATTTTCGTTCATTAAACAAATTCAATTGCTTATCGTTCCGTCATCTATCATCCAGCATTAGAATCCAAGCGACATAGATCTGGGCAGGTACTCTCAATATTCAACCAAAACGCGTTAATTAAGTAAGTGACCTTCTCTTGCTCCTCGTCTGCTCTCCCTCCTTTCATCTTGCGGAAGCGAGATGCGCGCGCGCGCGCCGTCTGCCGCAGAACGCAGCGGGCAGGTTGCCGTCGGGTCGGCCCTAGGCGCCCCTAGGCAGGCCGAGTTCCACATAGATACTCATCGTCAGCCACGACCTCCCGAGTCAAGTTTCGCTTCGACGCGCTCTGTATCATTCGGAAGCGAGTCGGTGATGCAACCTGATGCGACAGATGTACCGCAAGGTACCCCTACCCTCTGCCCTGCCGTGTCCCCACCGCCTCTCCTCCTTAAACCCTCGGGTGTCGGAGAGGGGAGGGGAGGGGAGCTGTGACGATGTCATCATTGAGTGGCACGACAAGCCCCTACTGCTCCTGGCCTCTGTGAGTCCACAAGGCTCTTATGACGCTGGCCCATTGAATCCCTGCATGGCCGCCCGCGGGACGTGACAGTAATCGTGCGTCGCCGTAGTGATTCTCACATCATTCGGAACCAGGAGGATGGACATGGACACCTCTACCTCTCCGTCGTCCGGAACGGGCAGCCCAGGAAGGAGGGCGATGCAGATGCAACGGCGGCCATTTCAAAACCGCAACGATTAGTGTTCATGAGGATTATAGCCGGGTAGTTGAGATTGCACGTTGTTCCGAACTCCCGCACGGACCGGGGAGGGGAGGGGGTGCGCGGGCGCGGGGGGAAGTGCCCAGCAGCGCCGCGGCCCAGCCAGCCAGCCAGCCCGGGCCCGGAGGGGGCGCCTCCCGGAGCGCGGCGCGGGTGGGGCGCCGCGTTATTGTTTGAGCTGCGCTGGCCGTCCGGTAAAAAATGAAAGACGGTGAGAGAAAAGGGGCAAAGATGATGTCGCTCCCAATTGTATAAAGCGTTGCGCGAACCGCGAGGTTGGCTAGTGTCTTTCCGGAGCGCGGAGGAGCCAGCGAGTGCCGAGTGCCGCAGCGGCACCCACCTACACGAAGCCATGGATACAGTTTTGGTGTGTGCCCGACCCGAGGGTCTCCTGTGATTATCCTGTGAATACCGTGCATTCTCCTGGGGCACACTTTACCGGTGCGTTGCGGGTGTGCAGTTTACAGCGGTCCTGAGTGCGGCGTGCCTGAGGCTGGCCGAGGCGCGGCCGCAGCTGCCGCACCCCTCGGCGCCGTCGGGGCCCGCCGGCTCCGGCCCGGGCGCGCCCGTGCAGGGCGCGGGCATGGCCCCGGCCCCCTTCAGCGCGGCCGTCCCCGCGGGGCCCGCCCCAGCCCCCGCGCCCGGGGTCGTCTCCTTTGTGCCGATCCTACAGCAGCAGTTCGAGCAGGCGCCCGACGGCCAATACCGTTGGAGGTGAGTTCCGCATACTTGGTCGGTGCCCTGCCGTGCCTCCGTCCTTGTCGCACCTATCGGGGTGCCCTATGTTGGGCATGGCAGTGCCCCGTGAGTGCGACAAGAGCAGAAGTACGAGAGCGAGCCCGACCGCACCTCTCATACTCGGCCACCTCTCGGTTGCAGCTACGCGGCAGGCGACGGCTCGGCCCAGGAGGCGGTCGGGGAGCTGACCGCCGCCTCTCGCGCCATCGCCGTGCAGGGCAGCTACTCCTACCCGAGCCCCGAGGGCCAGGTGCAGGTCAAGTACGTGGCGGACGAGTTTGGCTTCCAGCCCACGGGGGCGCACATCCACCCCGCCATCCTGGAGGCCGTGCGGCGGCAGGTGAGGAGACGCGCGCCAGCGCCAGGCGCTCAGATAGGCAGCCGCGCGCCACACCGACATGGCGGTGCTGCGGGCCTGCCTATCCGCTCGACCGCAGGCGCTTGCGGCCCTACCCTCCGCCGCTCATGCGAGTGCGTGTGTTGCAGGTGGAGAAGGCCCGGGCGGAGCCCGCCAACCTGTACAACGAGGCCGGGTTTCTAGCGAATGGCCAGCAGATGGTGATGCCGCAGGTGGGCCAGGTGGGCGCGCCGCTGCTGCCGCTGCCCCTGCCACCTCCCTCTGCGCCGCAAACGGCGGCGGGCTCAGCACCATCGGGTCCCGCGTTACTGTGAAATTAGAGGCTCTGGCCAGGCTGTGAGAAGTGGTATTTAAGTTCTATGGCTATTGTTTTGTTGTTGTTGTTGTGTGTGTGTGTGTCATTTTTTTCCTGTTAATAAAAGTAGGTGAAATACAAGGGAGACATTTATTGATTTCCAACTTGTTTCTACATCATTACTCGGACATATTTAATTTCTAAATGGATAACATAAACATAAATTAATATCAACAAAAAGAGGGGGAGGGATGACAGCTCAAAATATTTGAGTTTGGTATTGTGTAAGAATTACCACATTAGTGTTTTTAAAATCGATATCTTTGATCATCATAATTTTGTTTTGCAATATCAGGGTTAAATTGAGAGTTGTATTGTTGTTTCATAACTGGTTTAGGTTGAGGCTTCTCATCCTCGTCTACATAAGCCACGCCATTAACCTTTGCTAACAACTTTTCTGCTTTTTTCTTTTCTTCCTTTTCTCTGCGCAATCTTTCAGCTCTTAGCTTTTCCAATTTTGCCCTCTTCTCATTGTCAGTATCACTATGATCACTATCAGAATCACTGCTTGAACTGTACTTTTTGTCCATGCTGCTTTTTGATGAGGACTTTGATTTGTGTTTCTTCTTGTGTTTTTTGCTCTTTCTCTTTTTGTGTTTATGCAGAACACTCTTGTTTCTTTCTTCAGGTGTTCTTGATCGTTCCCTCTTCTTAGTAACCGGGATATTATTTTGTGTTTCTGATGCAGGGGTTTTTCCTGAGGCTGTATTTTTTTTAACTACACCACTGCAGTACTTTTTAAATGCATTTAAAGGATCTGAAGTTATTTTATGCTTTAGACCTGTTTCCTCACTTGTCTCAACTTCTTCTCTTTGTGGACATTTATTATACCAAGACACTTTACCAGTAGCTTCATTTGTGTCTTGACCAAGATATGTCAGATATCCTATCTGTTTCTCATATTTTTCTCTTTCTTGCTTTGCCTCCTCCTCATGATCTTTGTTTACTGCTGTACTGGACGCTAGACCTGCTTCCTCATCAGCAAAAAAATTAATGTGACCCGTACTAGATTCAGCTGCTAATTTTCTTTCCTCTTTGTCCTTATCTTCTGAGTCTGAAAAATTAACATCACTTCCCAGTTTAGCTCTTGCTCGTTCTCTCATCAAATCACGGCGAGCCTCTTTCTCCTATAAACCAAAAGAAAATATTAATTGTAAACTAGTTTACATGTAAATTGTCAAAGAGCGCTTACACCTATCAGTAAAAATTGAAATTGTTAAAAATGAAAAGATTTTGAGCTCTGATAGCAGTTAAAGAATTTCTAAATATACTTACAGCGAGCTTAATCCTCCTTTCCTTCTCCTTTTCTTCTTCTGCTGCCTGGGCCTCATCTCGTCGCACCCGAGCAATATTCTCCTTAGTGCGAACATGCCACCTAGAGACACAGACAGGAATTATTTTGTGAAAGGTCAAATAAATAAACTGAAAAATTGCTCAAATAATTGAGCTAAGAAATCCAGTTTCTAATCAAGCAAGGAAGTTTAATGGTAATAACCATAACAAAGTAAACCTTCATAAGAGCACTTCAACAGTTAAATACACATCATTTAGGGTTAAAGGAAACTGTCAATAGGAAAGAAAAAGCAAAGTATTCTATTCTAAATATGAACATAACGGCAAAAGGTAGTAGAAGGTAAATGATTAATGTCAACATTGAATTAGTGAGTTTAAGTAAATGTCAGGTTGAGAACTATTTACCTTTTTTTAGGAAGGATATTCATAGTGAAGTCTTTTAGAAAGCACGATTGAAATATGAATTATCAGTCAGCATACAAAACAGACTATGAGGATTATCATGGCAACATTTCCTTGATTTTTTTCATTTCACATGAAGTGCAGGAGTAATGAACACCATACAACAACAGCAAAACAGCAAACAAAAACAAACATTTGTTCAGTCCTGCAAACCTGTAAAAAAAACATTTCTGTTAAGTGTAGCTTCTAACATCTGTTTAAAGCAAAACCCAGACAAAATAGGTATTCATCAAATTAATTTTTTGAAATCTGATTGATTTTTATCAGTATTTATTTTTACCTGTTTCCGGGTAATTACGCCATTACAGTCAATAAAGGTGCTGGCACGACGTCTGTCCAGCAGCAAATTTACGAATACGTGAAACAGAAGTTGACGCGAAGTGTTATTTACTGATTGTTCGCAATCAGCTTAGTGAGTCAGGCCTTAATTTTTTAAAAATTAGATAACTTTTGCTCTCTTTTAGTCAATTTTTATGAGGTTGTACTGTTCTTCAATTTAAAATGTAGGTTTATAGTAGTATCGCCATTTTGTAGGTTAGATGCATCTATGCATCTTCAGGGTTTGACCAAACGTTTTAAAACGTTTGAATGACTATTTCACCATGTTACGATTACGATGCGATTCATCCAACTACTCATTTATTAAATTTGTTCAAAAAATTGTCCAGAACTCTCATTTAGTAGTTTAATGCCTTTGCATTTGTATTGACAATCTTGCGTGACTGTTTCCAGCTTCTAGGATGGATGATGATAGCAGTGTATATCGTCTTGAAGCCCCTGGTCCTCAGGTGGGTGGGCTTATTATTAGGAAAAAAAATGAAGATACAAAGGATTCTGTCTTCAAAGTCCCAGACATGAAGAAGTCTCTTCTTGGCCTTGATAGATTAGCTGGTATGTTTCCATTAATTCTTGTTTTCTCTTATCGACCTATCTTTGACATGACACAGAGTCATCTCACAGGCTCTTCAAATCTCCCTCCCAAATTTTTAAAAATAATGTTCAATACTAATCTGTAACTTATTGGATTTATTTCTGAAGCTGCACGAAGGAAGGAAAAAGACGAGGATGAAGAGGGTAGCAGGTCAAAGAGATCGCGAGTTATTTCTTATAATGAAGGTGGAGATGAAGAGGATGATATCAATGAGGTTGATGATACTGTGAAACTTGCCAAAAATAAAATTGACAGGTATGTTGTTATGCAGTACATTTTTATGAATTTTGAAAAGTTAGGACGAATTGTTCTTATAATGTATTTTTATTTTTTTTGTGTATTGTATTGTAGGAATTATCGATCAACTGGAGAAGAAACTCCCACACATACTGGAGGTATAAGCGATGCTGCCAGAAGCCGATTGGCTGAGCATACTGCCAAAAGGGATAGGGGAATCCATCTTTCTTCTAAAGCTGATAATCGTCCTGAAGGAAAGAGTGATAGAGATCATTACAGAGACAGATATCGGGATAGTGACAAAAGGAGAGATCGAGGCAAAGATAAAGATAGATATCGAGAACAGGATAGAAATAGAGAAAGAGAGAGAGAGAGAGGAAGGAACAGAGACAGAGACAGAGACAGACATAGAGAAAGAAGTGAAAGAGAAGGTATGTACTGTATGTTACATTTGTACGAGGATGCCAGAAATTTCTTAGTTGTAATGAGTTTCTTTGCTAGATGGTGACCGCGGACGTAGAAATGATAACTCAGAAAGGAGTGATCGTAGTAGTGAACGGGGAAGTAGCAGTTCGAGGGATTGGTTGGAAACCCCTCGTTTTCGTGATGAACCTCGTACACCATCTTTCAATGTTAAGGACACACCATCCAGGTAAATAATTAATTAAACTGTTCTACTCTGATAGCGATGAAGATTGCATAGTTCATTCATAATTTTGTTTTCCTCTTGTAGGTCAAGTTGGGATGAAGATGACCCAACTCCAGGGCGCAGGTCATCTTGGGATCTTCCCACTCCAAAACTCCACAAATCAGGAGACTCTGATTGGTCAGAAAGGTCATATAGAAGGAAGACAGACCGGTATGTAAGGAAGGCACGACCGAAGCATCTTTGTGAAAATGTAATATTTTACAGTTTTTAAATTACAGGCCAGACAGGAAAGATCGAGTAGATGACACTCCACGTCCTACCCCTGCCCATAAATACAATACTTGGGCAAAAGACCGTAAAAAAACTGGTGCAACACCTGCTGTTGGTAAAGGTAAGTAAAACCATTTACGTATTATCATTCATCTATTATGAAAAGTTTCATCTTTGTTGAAGATTGTTTTTATCGTTGCATTTCTCTCTTTTATTAATTATGCTCATAGAGGATGGTATTCAGTGGGCTCAAGATGAAGACAGAGAGCTGTGGGAGGAAGAACAGAAACGGCTGGACCGTGAATGGTATAACATTGATGATGGCTTTGATGATGCTCAAAACCCTTTCTCTAACCTAAGTGAAGAATATACAAAAAAGAAGGAGGAACAGTTGGAACAGAGAAAGAAAAAAAGAATGTCTGCTCAACAACGCCAGATTAATAAGGTATGAAATTAGATACTTTTATGAATCATGTCCCAAATTTTTATTCATGTTAAGTAATGAGAAAATTCATTGTGACTTTAACTTTCCAGGACAATGAACTGTGGGAACGTAACCGCATGCTGACTTCTGGAGTTGTTCAGTCAGTAGATGTTGATGATGACTTTGAAGAAGAAAATGAGGCAAGAGTACATCTTCTTGTTCATAACATAGTTCCTCCATTTCTTGATGGAAGAATTGTATTTACCAAGCAGCCAGAACCTGTTGTTCCAGTAAAGGTACTGATGTTTTTTCCTTTCCTGCATATTGTTTGTCTAATAAACCATGTACTTTGAGGAATACACCTATACACTTATAACTAACCCATTCTACTTTCAGGATCCAACTTCTGATATGGCCCTTACATCAAGAAAAGGATCAGCTCTTGTAAGGACTTATCGAGAACAGAAAGAGAGGAGGAAAGCTCAAAAGAAACATTGGGAGTTAGGAGGAACCACTATAGGAAATATTATGGGAATAAAAAAGAAGGAAGAGGAAGATGTAGGCATGGGTGAAGATGACCGTGCAGATTATAAAACTGAGCAGAAGTTTGCTGAACACATGAAAGACACCCCTGCAGCATCCAGTGAATTTGCAAAACGAAAAACTATAACAGAACAGCGAAGATACCTTCCAGTGTTTGCAGTTCGCCAAGAGGTAGAAAGTTGTCTTTAATTCGTAAAGTATTCTATACAATGATCTCTTCTTCTAAAATTTGATCTATGATTGCAGCTCCTCAATGTTATAAGAGAAAATAATGTTATTATTGTTGTGGGTGAAACTGGCAGTGGTAAAACAACTCAATTAACACAGTACTTACATGAAGAAGGTTACAGTAAGTATGGGATGATAGGGTGTACACAGCCTCGTCGTGTAGCTGCAATGTCAGTCGCGAAAAGAGTATCTGATGAAATGGGAACTGGGCTTGGCCAAGATGTTGGGTATGCCATTCGTTTTGAGGATTGTACATCTGAGGTGAGACTTTAGTATTGCTGATAACCTTGCACTTTTTAATTTGCCAGGCTGTTTCACAAAGTAAAATTTCAAATTTATGATCCTTTCAGAAAACTATAATAAAGTACATGACAGATGGTATCTTATTACGTGAATCATTAAGAGAGCCAGATCTGGATAATTATAGTGCAATCATTATGGATGAAGCCCATGAGCGATCACTGAGTACCGATGTTCTCTTTGGTTTATTGAGAGAGGTAACTGTCTATAAATATTTTCATGGATACCAAAAGCATATTTTTACATTCCAATTTTGACCTAATTTCTAATTATATGATAGGTTGTGGCAAGAAGACAAGACTTGAAACTTATTGTAACTTCAGCTACAATGAATGCAGAAAAATTCTCTACGTTCTTTGGAAATGTACCATCTTACATCATTCCTGGACGAACCTTTCCAGTTGATGTACTATTTAGCCGAAATCCAGTGGAGGATTATGTTGATGCAGCAGTTAAACAAGCTTTACAAATACATTTGCAGCCATTAGAAGGTAAAACTTTCCTGTTTCTGCTTTTGATAAGATTTCTATTTAGCCTGTATTAGGGCTTACTGTTAAATCTTGTCTTTCCAGGAGATATCCTAATCTTCATGCCTGGTCAAGAGGACATTGAAGTAACTTGCGAAGTACTTGCAGAAAGACTTGGAGAAATAGATAATGCACCAGCACTTTCAATTTTACCTATATATTCCCAGTTGCCATCAGATCTGCAAGCAAAAATTTTTCAGCGATCACCAGATAATATACGCAAGTGTGTTGTTGCTACAAACATTGCTGAAACCTCTCTCACAGGTTTGTAATCTTACATTTGTCAAGTACTATTCTCACCACCCCTGTTACTCCTCAGTTTTCAACAAAGAAGTAGGAATAGTGTGATAATTTTACTTTCCATTTCAGTTGATGGTATAATATTTGTTGTTGATTCTGGCTATTGCAAACTGAAAGTTTACAATCCAAGAATTGGTATGGATGCCCTGCAAATTTATCCTATCAGCCAAGCAAATGCCAATCAACGATCTGGAAGAGCTGGGCGAACAGGGCCTGGGCAGTGTTATAGGTATTTTTTTATTTTATTTTTAAATCTTAACTTCTTTTTTGCCTTGCAAAATATTACCTATGTAACCGGAATACTGTATATGTCACTTTATTTGTATTGAATATTAAATCAAATTTGCTCTTTAGGTTGTACACAGAGCGTCAGTACAAGGATGAACTACTAGTTTCAACTGTGCCAGAAATTCAACGTACAAATCTGGCAAATACTGTTCTTCTTTTAAAGTCTCTAGGCGTTCAAGACCTTTTGCAGTTCCATTTTATGGACCCACCCCCTCAGGTTTGGATGTTTGTTTTACTGTTGTTCCTCATTTGTAGTTGGGACAATTTTATCATTTGTTAATTTTGCAGGACAATATTTTGAACTCACTTTACCAACTGTGGATATTGGGTGCCCTTGATAATACAGGAACTCTAACTCCTCTGGGAAGGCAAATGGCTGAGTTTCCTCTAGATCCCCCACAATGTCAAATGCTCATTGTATCTTGCCAAATGGGTTGTTCAGCAGATGTATTGATTATTGGTGAGTAAATAACATCTCTTTAGGTAACAGATCTTTTATGTTTTTTTTATTGTTATTCTGGTTTCCTTGCAGTATCAATGCTGTCTGTGCCTTCTATATTTTATCGACCAAAGGGAAGAGAGGAAGAAGCTGATGCTGTGAGAGAAAAGTTCCAGGTTCCAGAGTCTGACCACTTGACCTATCTAAATGTGTATAACCAGTGGCGTACAAACAAGTGAGTACTGTAATTACGACTACTAAAAATTGTTCAGTTTCTCAAGCCTGTTTTTGTAGAGTGAGTACTTCTACTCTTCTAAAACTTTCTTTCAGTTATTCTGCATCTTGGTGCAATGAGCATTTCATTCATGTGAAAGCAATGAGAAAGGTACGTGAGGTACGCCAACAGCTCAAAGATATTCTGGACCAACAAAAGCTTGATTGTGTTTCTTGTGGAACTAATTGGGATATAATAAGAAAATGTATTTGCTCAGGTAAACATTTCTTTTTTTCATTCACTCAGAACCTCGTCACTTGTAAATGAAAATGACAATGTAATTGTTTTATAGCATATTTCCATCAAGCTGCTCGTCTCAAAGGGATTGGTGAATATGTAAATTGCCGGACAGGTATGCCATGTCATCTGCATCCAACATCAGCATTATTTGGCATGGGCTTCACTCCTGACTATGTAGTTTATCATGAACTTATCATGACTGCCAAGGTAAGTAAAATTGGCATTATAAAATATCTCCGTCAATTTTCTAATTAAATACTAAGTTTTCATCTGATTTTGCTCACTGAACAGGAATACATGCAATGTGTTACTGCGGTGGATGGCCAATGGCTTGCAGAACTTGGTCCAATGTTCTTCTCCATTAAAGAGACAAACAAATCAGGCCAGGCAAAGAAACGTCAGGCACAGCAACATTTAGCTGATATGGAAACACAAATGAAGCAGGCTGAGGCTGAGATAATTGCTCGCAAAGAGGAACAGGAACGCAAATTTTTGGCCAGCCAGCGATCGTAAGTTATCACTTTTAAAATGCAATAGGATTGTCTTTATAGATTAATTTATTAAAATGGAATAAACTAAGTTTTTATTTTTTTTTAAATTTCAGGGGAGACATAGTGATACCAGGTGTTCGGGAGCCCAATACACCTGCCACCCCTCGAAGAACACCTGCTAGATTAGGATTATAATTTTATTTTATTACAAGTATCATCAACTTCATCTAAATAAACAAATGCATTTTATACAACATAAAGATTAGTTTTCACTCAAATTTTTTTGGGGGTCAATTGCTAGTTGTCTTTCTGTTACAGCCAATAGCATTCCTTCAAGTAATTCATGGATACATCAAAAAATTGAGATTTCAGAGGGGTTTTGCTAGGTTTCATCTCTTCAGATAAATCCAAGTGCAACTTTTCTAAGTAAGTTATTTCCTTACACAATTGAGCTGGTTCCATTTCAATAAGGGCGCTACATTCTTCTAACACTTGTCTAAAAGACTTAGGTAAAGTATTAAATTTTTCAGCATAAATTTTGGAAGCAATCCCTGATATTTGTAGTATCCAATACTCAGTATGAGGTAAATGTAGCATGTTGTCCTCGTCTTCCTTTGGAAGATTGTCATATGATTTCCTCTCAATTTTGGGGCGTCCTCTTTTATTTGGAGTGGTAGTTGGTGTTGAATTTGTCTCTTGATCTTGTATCATTTCCATCTCAGTCACAGTAGGTAATGGGTCTTTCTTAGCCTTTTTCACCACTTTTGGAAAGATAAGAGGCTTGTGTAAAGAGTAGAGGCGCTGAGGTGGGGCAGAATTTGGTTTTGTAATTTTTGGGAGTTCAACTTCTTGTTCTAAATGAACTTTGACTCGGAAAAACATTCCTAATGCATTACAGTTTTGTGACTCAAGTTTTTCCTCAAACTTGATTGTTGACACTGCTGACCCACTGTGCAATCCAATTCGTAGACCATGCTGCTGAGCCCATTCAATAAATCTGAAAAAAAAGAAAAAAAAAAAGGAAAAAAAAGAAAAAAAAGAATAAATAATAATAAATTTTTACTGTATTACTTAATATAAAAAATCTGAATTAATGCGTGTCTAAGTACAAGCAATCAACTACAAACCTTTCTGGATGTGTGAGATAGGACACAGATGTGCTTTTGAAGTTTTGACCTAGTTTCTCTAAGTTTAATCCTGCAATTAAATTGCTCCACTCCTCATCGTCACTTTCAAATCCTCCGTTATTTAATGTCTCAATGATATGCTACATAAACAGCAACAGAACATGAGTTAAATTTTGAGAAAAAAATTGTGTAGTGAATTTTCACAGTTTTAAGTACCTTTGAGTATGAGCTGTATGGTAAAAGGGTGGGTAAGAAAGACAGCATTGAGTTCTTTTCATTTCCATAATTAGTTGATGAATTATCTTGAAGCTTCTTTACAATATTTTTATAGGTGTCCTGAATGACTGCTGAGCGCTTGGCTGGAAAAGAGGGAATATGCATTAGGTGATGATAAGACAGTGTAAATCACATTGGACTGGAGGAAATTATATGACAACCATCATCATTAGTAATACGAAGAGTCTTATTCCATGCAGAGATAATTGGATTGACATTCTGAAGCATTGATGTTGACAAATTTGCTTTTATAAATGATGGCTCATGTAGCAGAGAAAAGGCAGTGCGCCTTAAAACACTAAAGCGCTCCCAATCATCCCACACGAAGAAACGTACATCACTGTTTTGAGAAGCCAACAGTCTAAAATTTAAAAGAAATTTAAGTAAATTTCAAATGTAAATGGAGCAAAAATAATTGGGCAGAGGCTATGGAATACTCACTCATTAAATCTCATAGCAATCCGTGAATTTCTATGTTCAGTAGCATCATCCAATCCAAACAGAAGTTTTAAAGCTATTATAATGTGAGCCATGGCTCTTCCTTCCCAATTTGGCAAGGATTTTGTAAGGGATACCGGGACGTATTCTGATGGCTTAGGCAGCATGTTAAGGAGACGTTCAGCAACTAAAGCAATGTGACCTGTAATTTTGAATAGTTTAAAACAGGTACATTAAGCAATATAATGAAAACCGAATGGAATTTCCTTACCAGGAAGGTTAAGCTCCTGAACAAAGCGTTGAATTAATTTCTTGACTGAAGGAACCTTAATAATCTTTATACCTAAGTAAGCAGCTACATGCTGAGTAGCAACAAGAATACAGTTGTATGAAGGACTTGGTTGATATTTAGTTAAAAGAACTTTATTCATTGTGTGCAACTTTGTTTCAAGAGGGAAAAATTTGGAAAGATTACTGTAGGATAAGTGACCTTCAGCAATCCACCTGCCACAATCAAAAGGAATTGATAATTATAGGTAAAAAGAATACATTGTAAATTACATCATAATGAGGGCTTTCCCCTTACCTCAAGAGATCACTTAGAGTGATATTTTCATCATGTGTTTCTAGAATACCCAAGTACAACAAACATATTAGTTTGTTGCGAACTAATAACCCTGGATGAGATTGGAAAGATCCCAAAATTGTTTGCTTCTTCTTTGCATCAGAATTAAACCTAGGACAGAAGAGTTACTAAAGACAGGGATTCAAGAATTCAGCCACTGCATCTAGCAATCAAAACATACTGTAATTCTTTGGGTCCTCCATCATCCACCTCACTAACAGATATCATTTCCAAGGTAACATCAGTCAGTGTTTGACTTGCCATAGACATCTCAGTGACCATTCTCTCATAATTTTGATGGAAAGCAGAGGTCTGCAAAATGAATTAAAAAAGAGAGGACAATTAGTAAAAATTCAGGAAAGGAATTTTGAAGGACAAATAAACTTAATTTAAGTGCCTTTTGTTTTTGTGTTTTCTTTCTCTTCAAGGATTCATTTAATGGATCATCATCTAGTATTGTCTTATTTATGGAGTTGTTACAGTCCTCTTCATTATCTTTTTCTGGAACAATTTCTTGTGGTTTTGTTCTCTTCCTCTTTTCTTGAACATAGCCATAAATTATATTAGCATCACTAGAATAAATTAGTACATTAATGGAGCTTGCCTAGAAGGAAATAAACCATTGAAGGAACAATGTAAAAACTTACGATTTGTTAAAATTTGGACCAAGTTTAGGAATAGTAAGATTATCTTTGGCAAAAAATGCTACTTCCATTTTTCGTAAATAAGATGTCCATAACTTTAAAACCACCAGTTTTAGGGAAGGTTTGGCCCCTAAATTTATAAGCTCATCCACTAGCCCAGCTAGAGCATAATTAAAACCTTCCCAAGATGTGATACTTGCTAAAAAAAATGTTGAGTTTGTTAATTTGAGTTTTAACTTCTTGAAAGAATAAGCTAAAACAAGAACATTTTGCCAAGGTATTCCCTGGATTAATTCAACAATTATTAAAGTGGTATAACTTAAATCTTTTCAGCCTTACCATCTTCATCTTCTGGCGCGCTCTCAAAAAATTTGGCAGACTTTCTTCTCTTACCACCAATAACTTTTCCTTCATCTTCACCATCGTCGTTTTCGTGAACTTCCTCTCTAACATCCTGTAAAGCCATTGAATTTAGTATTGAGCAAATTGATAGACATGAGAGATCTAGTATAAGCATAGAACAAGGTTACTTATATTAACACAAACCTGAGATTGGGTCTGGCATTCTGAGCAAAAATAATAGCCTGATTCGCAAATAAAATCAGTTCCAGAACAAACAATGCAAACAGGCATCTTGAATACTAAACTTTGTCAAACTAAAGATCCACAGGGTATGATAAAAAGGTAGATACCCCAAAATATCTCCTAAAAAATTATAACCTCAGAATTCACGTGTTCATAGACATCGGCTTTTAAATTTAATGAATACAAAATATTTACCCAAATAACTTAAGGAAGATTTTTAAAAAATACAGATGAGTTAGTGCTTAATTTTTCAGTCTGTTTCGACTCCTTTGTACATTTTGTATAGTGTCAACTGCTGCAACTGCAACCGCTGGTCTAATGCGCTACTACTGCTGCTGAATCCGGTTCCCCTGTTCCCCATCGTTCCCCATCCCCACTTCCCCACAGACTCCCGCTATTATTTTCGAGAGGAGAGGGAGCGAGAGGAGAGAGCTTGCGCTTTTGGCCTCTTCCCGAAGTTGTAGCCAAGCGGGCCAGGCGGTGCCTTAAGCGTGGCTTATATTTTCGATGTAGGAGATAATGGAAACCCATGCTCGAAAATACAGTTGGGCATCGAGATTTCGTCACATATATACGACTGCGGCAGTTACTTTTCACCAATGAAATTTATTGTGTGCAAAGCCGGTAGCTGTTGTGGCTTCCTATCGTGATCAATTTACCGGAGTAGGCAATTTCTCAGGTACCTAGTCTCGTGTTGGACTATGCACTACTCCCCACCCCCACCTCACCCTTCTCTGGCCTTCCCCCTATCAAAGTGTATAATTATCTGAAGAAACTGCTTATATTGCTTTTCTTGAATTAGCTCATCATTTTGCAAGCTTCTTAAGCTATCCGCTTGCATGGCATAAATCATCGGTGATAAAATGTGTGCAGAGCGCATGCACGGGGGGGCATTTTAAAGTGCACAATACATCATCGCACGATCCGACGGTGCAACTGTGCTCTCGACCCAGTTTTGGTCGTTTGGTCGTTACCGGAACGGAGCGAAGGGGACGCCGAACGCATTTATTCCGTTTGTCACCGTGGCGACGCGAAATACCTCTCATAAATGAGACGAGTCGGCTGTGAATTTCGACTGATTTCTGGTCGCTCCTTCACAGGTCACAATAGGTCACGACAGGCCTAACGGCCGTTTAGAAAGTGCGGTGGGGGACGCGATTCCGCTAATCCCGCTGACAGTCGCGGTGCGGGGTTGGCGGCAGTGCTCCGCTCTGCTGGGCTTTGTTGTATCACCTCGCCGCCATGCCTAAACAACGACAGTCTTCGGAAAATTGATAACTTTTTAGGCCTGGTTCCAGTGACAGTCGGTCTTCTTCCTCAGGCGCAAAATGAACACAGACGTAAATCGCCGAATCCTCGCCATCAAAGCTAAGAAGAAGCGCCATAAAAATGTGAAACGAAAGGGGAAACCGGAGGAGCAGGAGCCCAAGGACCTGAAACCCAACCCCAATAGGTACGAAAACGCTAGCAACTCGTCATCGAATGAAACTAACGAAGATGAGGAAGACGAATACCTGTCTGTGGAGGAAGAGCAAGAAGACTCGGGCGACTACTGTAAAGGGGGCTACCACCCAGTGAAAATAGGGGACTTTTTCTGCAATAGGTACCATGTCACTAGAAAGTTAGGTTGGGGTCACTTCTCTACTGTGTGGCTCTGTTGGGACATGCAAGAAAAAAGATTTGTAGCCCTCAAGCTGGTGAAAAGTGCAGCCCACTTTACAGAAACGGCACTCGATGAAATCAAGCTGCTCAAGGCAGTCCGAGACTCCGACGTCAACGACCCGAAAAGAAACAAGCTTGTCCAGCTTCTCAATGACTTCAAGATCAGTGGAGTGAATGGTACTCATGTGTGCATGGTGTTTGAAGTGCTTGGACACAACCTGCTTAAGCTCATTATCAAGAGCAATTATCGAGGCATCCCTAAGCAGAATGTCAAGTGTATAATTCGCCAAGTTTTAGAGGGCCTCGACTATCTGCACACTAAATGCAAAATTATTCACACAGACATTAAGCCTGAAAATGTTTTGATTTGTGTTGATGAGGCATATATTCGGAAGCTGGCATCTGAAGCAACAGTTATGCATTCCATGGGAATGAAACTTCCGACATCTCTTATCAGCACTGCACCCAAAGAGTTCCAGGTAATGAAATAATGGTTGTTTTCAAAACACATTTAGCTGTACAGTATAAGCGCAGTAAGCAAATTCAATGTCAGGGATTTTTTGAGGCCTGCTAAGTTTATGCATGATCTTGACACCAACTTTAATCTGCATTATGCAGTGTCGTGACTGCTTTAGCTTGCAAGTGACTTATGCATTCGAAGTTTAGTGTATTGTGGTCACTTTGTTTTCAGCAAAGTGGTTTTGGTGGGGGTCCGAGAGTTAAAAATATAGCTGCACCTTTGCAACTTTTGCATTGCTTTGCTAATCCTGCTTTTTTGAAATAACTTGCCATTAGTTACTTTGGGGTGAAAGGTGAATTCCTTGGTTTTGTATCAATGCTGCAGAAGCGGGCATTTATGGTGGATATTCCAAGATGCCACTTATTGGTTTGGACTATAGTTGGATAGTCAGGAAAATGCATAGTTCTCTATTATTGGATTTGCTTTTCTTTTCTGTTAAATCCACAGAATTTTTTGTATGTCAAGTAAATTCAAGCATTTGTTTCATCATTAGAGGTGGTATAAGTATATAGATTTAGACACTTTATGCATTGTAGCTTTATTCATATGAAGTCCTCATAAAGTTTTATTGAACAGGGAAAAAAAAAACGTACATAAGTCTTACCTGAAATACTTTGGCTCAGTAGAAGTTTGGGAACGGATGTATAAAGTGACTTATTAGTTACTCTATTGTTTTTCATATTGCTGGGACACTAATGGCGAGTAGCCTGAGTACGCTGACCTCAGCACCTCCCGAAAGAGGAAGGTACAGATCACTAACTACTTAATATCTTCTCTAGTCTCTTCAAGGAAACACAAGTTTTGCAGAAGTTGCATACCTATAGGACACATGGAAAGAAATGTTTGCAACTTTCTTTGGAATTTTGAGATAACACAATTTTACCCTTGTGTTTGTTTAATTATTTGAGGATATAATACTTGTCCTTTAAACTGTGAAATGAGTGTTTCCCAATCTCTCATAAGTAAACTTGGGTCATCTGTCACTTAATGTGTTGTTTCAAATTTTAGAAATAATCTTTGAATGCCTTCTTTTATTGGGAATATAAGTTTTCTGGGCCTAATTTTTCATCTCTTCAGTTGTCTGATTTCTCTTAATCTGCATGAACAAATAAATATTAATTCTTCTTGCCCATTTTCCAATTCATCATATCTTATCTAATTGTAATATTTGTTTCATTTCTTCAGAAACGTTTGTCTACAACATAGGGTTTTCTTTTGTGAATGGAGAGCTAGCAAAAGTGTGGCGCGCTATACAATAGTCAAAGAATTGATCTATATATATATATATGTATAAACGTAATGCAAAGGGTGCAAGTTGTGTTAGTGCATGCAGTTTTTTTCTTTTTCTCTTTCCACTCATGGTCATTTTTGTATTTTTCACTTTTCTTTGTTATTGTTAAATCTTCAACTTCATTTTGGAACATCCAACTGCATGATTTTGTGCATTACGTGTTTACCTCAGTAAAAGGTCACACTTACATTTTGTTTCTCTTCTTTTGTTCACAGGGCCAGGTTCTTAATTCAAAAATGTCTAAGAATAAAAAGAAAAAGTTGAAGAAGAAGGCAAAAAAGCAAACAGCTCTACTGCAACTGCAAATGCAACAAATTGAAGAGACAGAAAAGACTAAAGAACTGTCAAAAACTGGTTCTGATGAGACTACAACCCCCAGTGAATCAACACCTAGTGATACAACTGTCTCCATGGAGAAAAAGGAAGACAAAGATGCTTGTACTAAGATAATCAATGGCTGTAGCAAGAGTGAAGAGATTGAAGAAACTGTGGCGAGAAGTATGGGTGGTGGAGAAGGTGAGATGGATATAGAAGTTGCAGTAGATGAAGTAGCTAATCAAACTCAAGAAATGTCAGTTTCGGGTGCATCAACTCCTAATGAAGCTTTACTTGGAGAAGGCGAGGGTGATATGTGTGAGCCAATGTGTACAAGTCCATTTCCTGGCCAACAAACTGAAACAGAGGTCAAAAAAGAAATTAAGGATGAACCAGAATCTGTCAAAACGTCACCTGATGAAGAATTGCCTCCAGAAGAAGCAGCTGATGAAGCCGTTGATTATGAAAACTGGGATGCAAGCAAGGGTGAAGAAAGAACAGCCGATTCCAAAAAGAAAGCAAACTGGAAAGGAAAAGATGAACCAGATCCATCCAAAGATATTTGTGAGCTACAAGTTAAAATAGCAGATTTAGGAAATGCATGTTGGGTCCATAAACATTTTACTGAGGACATTCAAACAAGGCAGTACCGTTCATTAGAGGTAAGTTCAAAGCATTCAGCTTTTCAGTCTGCTTCTCTCAGCAAACAATCATGAAGTCTTAGTTTAAGTAATTTAATTTATTTGTTTTCAGGTACTATTAGGAGCAGGATATTCAACATCTGCTGATATTTGGAGTGTTGCTTGTATGGCATTTGAATTAGCAACTGGTGACTATCTATTTGAGCCTCACTCTGGGGAGGATTATTCAAGAGATGAAGACCATCTTGCTCATATCATTGAGCTACTGGGCGAAATCCCCAAAAGAATAATTCAATCTGGAAAAAACTTCCGCCAATTCTTCAAGAAAACAGGGGAACTGAAACGTATAACAGGGTTGAAGCCATGGGGGTTGTATGAAGTGCTGACTGAAAAGTACAATTGGTCCCATGAAGATGCAGATGAGTTTGAGGACTTTCTCAGGCCAATGCTGGAGTTTGATCCTGCCAAGAGAGCTACAGCAGCGCAGTGCCTTGAACACCCCTGGCTTAAATACTGAGGTCCGTTCCATCCCTAGCAAGAACGAATTGGAGCTTCTGTCAGCTTCACATTGACTGAACTTATAATCAATGTCATTCTGACATAAGTCTTTCAGCTTCGGCTCATGTGTTGATAGATTTATAGGCGTGAGCTGTTTGTGTATTGCTTTGCATCTGTTTCCTTTTGTAGGTATCTGACGTTTATGTCTGTCGTTTCTGAAACCCTTTTCCAGTTGTATTTTTGAAATTTTTCATGCTCTTGGCTTTTAATTTGTTCCATAACCATTTCTTTAAATGATTTCAAACTTGCTGACTGGAGTATTCATATCACAGGGGGATTCAATACAGAAATTATCTCTCTTAAATTTGATGGTGTGGTTTACTTCAGCAATGCCTTGCAGTTAATTATGGCATTAAATTCTTGTTTGTTAAGTATGCATTGAACTATGTTTAACAAGGGTAAGTTTCAGGACTGATTTGTAAGATCTGGGAATCCATTGTGTACTCGTGATCTTCCATTGAAACATGTCTGCATTTAGCTTTCACAACACTTAGTTTTGATATTGCGTAAATTAGTTTACACCTCAAAGGATCAATGCAAATACCTCAACAACTTTCAAAATGTTGTCTAAACATAAGAAAGTGAAGACATGTAGGAAACACAAATTGATTTAAATTATTGTATGACCCACTTCCAAAAAGAAAAAACTAAACAATAATGTATATGTGATGTCCAGAAACCAGAAATCAAATTAGTTTAAAAAAATAAGTTTAATTTAAATTGTCTCTGGCCGTGTATAGCTGTAGAATAGCTAGTTGTGTCCTGCCGTTGTGAATAGATTATTTATACCATTCATGTAAATTATTGCTCTAGACCAGAACCCAATGTTTGGAAAATTTAGCACTGAAATTTGATACTATATTTGCATTTTAAAGTTTATGCATGGTTGTTATTGATACTGTATGATGTAATCTTGTTAAGTTGGAAACCTACAAGTACTGAGTTCAATAATGAATGAGTGATAGAGGATATATTTATTAGTGATATTTGGAAGGTCCATCTCAGCAACAGTATCTGTTTATGCAAAGCATCTGATGTTGGATCATTTAGCATGGGAGATCTGTAGTATACCTTCTTGGCTACTTATGCAAAAATTCCTATTTTAGGGACGCCTTGGATTAGTCATTACAAACTTCAGAAAAAAATTTCATTGATAACATGCTGCAACGTTTGAAGCTTCATTGCCCTCTGTTGAGTAATGAAGTTTTGTGACAATTTTTTTCCAGTTCAGGAAACGATAGAAAACCATTGTGATATGGCTAATGTGCTGGAAGCTCCTATGACATCTTGAGTGCATAGCTTCATCTTTTTGTTGTTTTTAGTACTAAATGGATCCTTATTTTTAATTGTGTTTTTTTAGGATGTTTTATATGTGTACGTGCTGAAATAAGTACGAAAGCTTCATCCATATTTGACATTTATTGTAAGTGTTTGTCTACAAGGTAAACTTCTGGCTAAAAGTTTTCAGATATGTTCTTTAATCCCAAGTCTAATTTAAATTAAAGTTTAACAGATGTGTATTGACAGGGAAAGCGTTCACTATTTATAATACGCAAGGAAGCTATGACCTGTAGCAGCTTTCAAATTTACGCTTGTACTCATCTGTTCATTTGTAGAAGGGTGCAATCCATCAGACTCCTTTTTTTTAAAATAGAAAAAAAAAGAAAAAGAAATAAAAGATATGAAGTACTGACAAACTATTTTCTTTCTCTCATAAACTATTAAAAGAAAAAATTAAAAATAAAACACTAATTGGACCTTACTGGTGCTCTGCTGCATAGCACACTGCATGAATTCTCACCTCCCACAAACCAGGATTACAAAACTGTCTCCGGTCCTGCGTACCTGCGTACTCGATAGGCAGAAGGGAGGAAAGGAGTAGGAAAGAGTAGAACATCGCGGTGGCGGTTGGTTTGAGAGAGTATCAAATCGAAAACGTGTGCCGTGAATTGTTGTGGCTCACCCTTATGCATTCCAAGAAAAAAGATAGTAAAACATTGGCATGTCAGGACGGGAAGGTACGCGATTTGGAGACAGTTTTCGTGTTAACGCCTATCGGGGACATGGTTATTGTGGTCTGTCAGAATGGATTACATAGGATTTATCAAAAACAAGATATAACTGATGCGAATTTCCAACCAGACATTAGGTGACTTAATGCTCTTTACTTGTTTTATATATGAAGTAGGTTTTACATTAACATCTCTGTGTTTCTAGTAAGCCTGTGGAACTCGTCGGTCCGCCTTGTCTTAGTGTAGAGGCAAATGCGGTTGTGGAAAAATGTGTGTTCTGGCTTCAAGTTTACTTCCGAAACCCATCTGAAGTTTCCCATATCATTAGCCCAAACCTTTGCCCTATCAAATCAGATGGTATGGCGAAATTATAAATTACTACTTGCACATCATATTATTTCCAATTTCTGTTTAATTCATTTTTAGTTTTCAATATTCTAGGTGTATTGTTTAGAGACAGAGTTTTGCTTACTTTAGCAAAATCTACCCCGGCAGGGAAAACTATTACATATGGAGAACTTGCATCAATGGCTGGTAGTCCAGGTAGTTAAAGTATAACGCAAGTTCTTTTATTGAATTCTTCATATTTTAAATAAGCATTTTTATGTTGCTTAGGTGCTCAGCAGGCAGTTGGAACTACTATGGCAACCAATCCCTTCCAGTTACTTGTTCCCTGTCACAGAGTAGTGAAAAGTGGACAGATAGTTGGCAAGTACTCGGGTGGATGTAGGAACTCTGTAAAAATTTGGTTGCTCGAGTTTGAGGGAATGAAAGTCAATCGTATAAATGGTACTGTAACGTCAAACAAGTAAATACATTTTGATTTCGTATAAAAACTTTCTACATGTTATGAAATTACCTGGCTGAATAATATACTGCGGCTCACATCTGCTTAAAATTAGAGTTTTCCCCTTCACTTTTGAATTTGCACCCGGCTAGCACAAGTGCCAAGTTCAAAGGAGATTGATTCTCGCGCGTTTCGCGGAGTCAGGTTAACCACCATTACCGAACTGCAGACGACACCAACAAACAAACAAAGAATCAAATAACCAAAACATACAGCAGAAGATCAGTCTATAGTTATAGGTCTATGGTTTAGAGGTACTGGCAGTGGATGTTAATGCATGGCAAGGGGGAAATATAGGTAAAAAATAAGTAAGTGAATAAATATTAATAATGAGTAAAAGGAAGAATCCATCCGTTGATGGAAATTTAAACCATGATATTTCAGACTTCCTCAGTGGTAAGGCCCTTTAAGCAGCAAAATTCATTTGGATTACTGTGAAGATAAAATTATTGTGACTATAATATATTTTTTTATGCCCCTCAAAAACTTGCAGAACTAGCAAACTATGAAAGAAACGTAAGCAGGAATATTCATAAGTATAATGCGTATCGCAAGGCAGCATCCTCCATATCTGCTCACCCTGTCAGGCTGACGTCTGGAGAAGAAGCTCGGAAATTAGATGGCGTTGGTTTGAAGATATCTCAGAAAATAGATGAATATCTTACTACTGGAAAATTACAAAAACTAGAAAAGGTTACACTTTATTTTATTTATTTACTTTTGTTTCTTTGTTTGTGCCGCTTTGCTCAAAATTCGTTTTTACTGTTCCGCAATCTATCAAAAACGTATTTAAACCTAAATTGTATTACAGATTCATCAGGATGATACAAGTACTGCAGTTAATCTGCTGACCAGAGTGTCAGGCATCGGACCAGCCAAAGCAAAAGAACTTGTTGACTCTGGCATTAAAACAATACAGGATTTGCAAGATCACAAAGAGAAATTAAATCACCACCAGCTGATTGGTCTTAAGTAAGTTAATTGCTTATTTACACGAAATAAGATCAGAATTATTTCACAATTATTTTAAAGATATTTCAATACATCTCAGTGCTATATAAATTTTTGCTTTACTATCGTAGATACTTTGATGATTTTGAAAAGAAAATACCTAGAGGAGAAATTGAGAAATTAGAAAATATTCTTATCAATGAAATATCAGCCTTAGACCCGAACTATATTGTGAATATCTGTGGTAGTTACCGGTAGGTGCTTAATAAATCTAATCTTAAACTGTTTGAAAACAAATCTACCTCCATCATAAAACAATTTCGTTTAATATTTGTGAACTTTATACAGGAGAGGAAAGTCAGAAAGTGGTGATATTGATGCACTTATCACTCATCCATCCTTCACATCAGATGCTAAACCAAAATCTAAAGCATTTTTATTGAACAATGTTGTGACCTGCCTGGAGAAATGTGAGCTTATATGTGACAAAATAAGTCACGGTGATGTGAAATTTATGGTATGAACAACTTAAGTATGGACATGCTGGTAACATAATACATTTTTGAAATTTGCCCAGCTTTTAAACTTTTCTTTAATAACAGGGTGCATGTAGACTCAGTAAAGATGATGCTGTGCGCAGATTAGACATACGCCTTACTCCGCATGATCAATACTGGTGCAGTATTCTTTATTTTACTGGCAGTGATATGTTTAATAAAGAAATGAGAACTCATGCTCTCCAGAAAGGATTTACATTAAATGAGTACAGCCTTCGCCCAATTGGTTCAACAGGTATAAACATACACTTTTTATCTCCTTTGACTTATTTTATCATTTTTTTAAAAGTCACATTCCTTTAAAGTACTTCATCGAACTGTTGAAAAAAAAACATTTTAAATTATTTAAATTATTTTTTAGGTGTTCCTGGTGAGCCTGTATTTCTAACAAGTGAGAAAGATATTTTTGAGTATATTGATTACCCCTACAAAGCACCAGAGGACCGCAGCATTTAGTATAATAATTGTTTGTTCCCTAGTCTACCTGCTTTTCCCAGGTTCTTGCCTTGTTTCAAATTTTCCCCTTATGTGGCAAATTTATCTAAAATTTTTGTGTATTGTTCAACATTTGTAGATGACATAATTGACAAACTCCAATTTTAATTTCTGAAGTAGTATTCCAATGTAATACAATTTTATGTTGTTATTACAAAAATGTGAAGCACAATCAAAATCTGTTAACAGTAGTGTCATAAGGCTTTGTTTATGTTAACCAAATAAATGTTAGGCAGTATGTATCTTGTCTGCCAGTATGCTGGAAAACAGTATCATTTCCTACCGTGTGTCCTTAAATAGAGATTTAAGAGCAACTCCGTCATGTCATGTGACACAAAGTATTGCTTGCGTCCTTTTGACCAACTTTGGGGTAGGCAACCCAACAGCCCGGTTTGTAAAACTGGTTGCCGCCCTACTAGGCGGACGGAAATGCTCTTGCGCCGCGAATTCAGAGTCATTCCTAGCGGAGTTTTTGAATGAATAAAAGGTCACACAGTTGTCACCATCTTGTTTATGTGTTAGTAAATTTGTAAATAGAGGAATACATTTACGACTATCGACGCGATTTGATACTCCCGGGATGCTGAGGTTTAATCTGAGTACATCTCTGAGATTCTAGCGTTCTAATCGCTAAAATGTGGTACTATCGTTGGAATGTCAATGCCTTGTAATGATGACAGACTTGCTAGAAGGCGTTCGTTCGGGGCGCGCCCGAAAAGTGGAATTCCACCGGATTCCTCGTACTCAAGTAGGTAGTTCATCTCTCTCTCTCTCCTTCTGGCCAGGCGTCTTCTTGCGTGCTCGCTCGCCCGCTCATTTCAAACGCACCCGCCGCGCGAACGGGGGAGACTTCGGGCAGTACCTATCTGGCTCAAAGCTGGAGAAGACGTAGAACGCGACCTTAACTCCCAAAATCAACGGAAACAAGTTTCAATGAGTATTGTCATAGATTTGAGGGTGAGTTTTTAAAATGCCTCCGAAGATGTGTTATTCTGAGCACCTAAAAAGATTGTGGGTAAAGGTGTAGTCAGCCGATCAACTACAGTTTCTCCTTCAGAGTGCGCGATCATGCCGGAGACCAATATTTTGTATGTGTTCCGTTGTCCGTTGTATAGCAAGAAGCTTGACCAATACTTTCGAATTCTTAAAAAAATATTAAGATTATCCATTGATTTCGTACAAGAATCCTGAAGAATCTACCTGGGGACGATATTGCGTGTGCTCACCTGACTTGCGTAGTACAGCTATAGCATCGGAATGTGGCACTTCAAGATGGCGGGCAGTAGCTTGTCTTAATCGTCCCAACTTTTCTTTGTTTTCCGAGTTGTCTATGTAGGTTTCACGCTTCGGCAAAATTGTGGCGATGTGCAGTTTAGTGTTGTGTCTAGATTCAGTGTCGTTTGGGGTTTGAGTTACGGCCCTTCGTGGAAAACAGAACATATTAAGAGAACCCTGTGCCAGTAGCCTTCGACAGTAGCGCAGCTATGGTCAGACGGAAGACGGATTCGTGTTGTTTATGAAAGTGATCGTCTGCATACTGTCTGCTAAATTGTTAGACAACAAGTACCAGATCTCATCACTGAAGGATACACGTCATGCACTTTGTATACCTCATATTGAAAACCTTAGAGGTTCGTGGGTGTTTTGGAAAAGGGGATCTAACCTACGTCTGTCTCTGGCATTTCTCAGATTTTGATTCATGTTTCCCGATGCCGTAAACTTTTACTGTGCTTGCCATGTTCTAGAGGAGTACTCGTATCACTGTGTCCGAATTAACTACACTTATCAACAGTATTTCGTCCAGTTTTCATACAACTGGTACAAACCTGTTGCCTCACCTGTTGCATTCTGTTCAGCCCCTGTCAAACTGTTGATTGCTGCACTTATTGTTGAGCTTTGTTTTTTAGACGCCCTTTGATAAATTTAAAAACTAGTTTAAAGCATTAGCTTGTTTTCACATGTTTACCCTCCTTAAAATGATATTTAGTTCTGTCAACAGAATTTTTTAGTTCTGTCAACAGAATTTTGGTGTACTACCAGTGCTCTTGATTTTGAATCAAATTAAATCGTAGACTTTTTCCTATGAAGCTTCTAATGTTCCCCTCATGTGTGTCATTTGCTTATTTCACACTGTTGATAATGTGAGAGTTATGATTTTGTACAGTTTTCTATAGCTCTGAATGAGGAAGGGTTGTTAAGGTTGTCTCAGAGCCCTTGTTGACAGCAGTCAGCAGAGTTCAATACCAGGTGGCTGCAAACCCCCGCGTACTTTTGTAGTTATACTGTACCGCCGCGAGGCGCCTCGGTGAGCGACGATAGGCAAGCCCGCCCGCACGCCTGCATGCGGTACAGTATAACTACGTAGGTGCGCGGGGTTTTTCAGCCACCTCGTATTTTTTCTATAGCTTGTTAATGATCGAAAAGATTGTCTCAATCCATAAAATATTATTTTTAATTTCATTTTCGTCTGCTTTTTTTTTATTCATTAAGTTGTTTTCATATACTTGTGTGTTTTCTTTCTTTCTCATGAATCAAATGTTTCTTGTCCACGCTTATTCAAAACTGCACTCTCTAAATTTATCGATCTCACCTTTGTGGTATTAAGTCATTCCTTGTTCTGCAATTTTTACTTAATTTCATCTTTGTTTTGTATTTCAGAATTCTTCTCTGAAACCAACTTTAATGAAGAAACAGTGACATGGGAATGGATTACAGTGCCAACATATTGTGATGAAATAAAGTGTTGTGTTTAGTGAAAATACCAGTTAATTAAAGTCAGTGAAATGTAGGCCTAAAGAATGGTGCTGCAATGTTTAGGCAGGCGAGGAAGGTACCGCATTAAACGGTACCTCTCTTTAAGTGCAAGTGAAGTGAGTGAGTTTTATTTACAAAAAGTGTGAAAAGTGAAAATTGTGCATGTGGACAGAAGAGCGGGGCCCACCGCCACTGGGCCCCTGTCTGGTCCCTGTGCTCCCACGCCCAGTGGGGTCTAGCATGGGCCAGCAATCATTTTCCACTATGAACTCTGCCACTTCAGGAAAGTTATCAACCCGTACTACGGGATATCATCAGAAAGCTTTGGCAGAAATTAGAAATTCTCTTCTGCCATTTGCCAACATTGGTGGTGACAGCAATGTTGGCTCCAGTGCTGCAAGTACTATATCAACACTTTCAACAACTAGTGGTGTTAGTTCAGCCTCAGGGCTCAGTGGATTCAGTACTGCTTCTGGAACTGGATTAGACAAGGATAACCAACTCCACAACATGGGATACGCAGAGGTAAGTCTCATTTTTTTTTTTTTTTTTTTTTTGCGGTATTTGGTTACTGAATCTGCCTCTTTGTTTCCTTGATTATGGACCGTGCCAGTTTTGTTCCTCAAATATTAGCCCTTAAGCTATAAGTTGCCAATAATTTTTGATTTGGGAAAAGGAGATTGGTATCATGTTAACTGTGCCTATCAATTTTCTTTCAATCTCATTGCAATCCACCCTGTGAAATTTTTTTAAGACACAGAGGTATATTCAATGGCCAAAAGTACTTGCTGTATTTGAATGAATGAATTGTCCTATCCCAACCCCTTTTACCTCCTCGCTTTTAACTCATCCCTCTTCCCCGCGCCGAATCTGGAAGTCTTTTGTGAGGACGCAGCACGCGGCAGCTGTCATAATCTCTTCTTTAACTCCCCAAAAGCGCCACAACCCCTCGCGAACATTGTAGAGATTCACCCACCCGGTACTCCTTAAATACGATACCAATAGCTTTTCCCCCGTGGTCGCGGCTGCAGCTCGGCCTGCAAGATTCGAGCCGAAGCGAAGCGGGGCCTACTTTCCCGACAGTGTACCAGAACAGGCCACCGGCGGCCGCGCGCGGGTAATTGCGCTTCTGGAATGCGGCTCAGGAGGAGAGGAGTGGGGGGAGGGAAAGGTAGGGGGCGCTGTTGAGCGGCTGCGCTGCGGCTGCGCCGGTGTCACTTAGGCCCGGGGAGGTGGCGCGGCGCGGCGCGGCGCGGCGGAGGGGGAGCTTGCCGCATGCGAACATTTTGATATTTTGGCGGGTGCGCGTTGCCCGGGTCGGGTGAGGCCGGGGCCGGGGCCGGGGCCGGGGCCGGGGCCGGGGCCGGGGCCGGGGCCGGGGCCGGGGCCGGGGCCGGGGCCGGCGTTGCGAAAGAAAGGAATGGATGGATTCCTGGGATTCCGAGCGGCCGGCCGGGTTGGGCCCGCGCGGCGGCGCGACGGGTAGGCGGGTAGGTGTACCGGGCAACCGAGCACGGTAGAGGTACCCGTTCACGTAGGCCGGGCCGGGCCGGGCCAGGCGCGGCGGCGTGGCGTGGGCGAGGGTACCTGCCAGCGGGTACCGCGTGCGAGCCGAGCAGCAAGGCAGATGGGAAAAAATGCGTCTCTACGCCGTTCAGTTTACATGGCCGCTGTCTTAGCCTTCACGCTGCTCGGGTGCACCCCCTCGGCAGAGGCCCCTGTGAACCCAGCCCCGAGTCCCCGGCTTCCGTCACCCCCGGGGCGCAGACGCAGAGCGTCTTCCTCCTCCCCATTGTCCTTTCTCCTCTCCTCCAGACAGCTGCCGCAACCCGTTGACCCCCGCCCCGCCCGGCCCGGCCATGCCACGCCACCTTGTTGGTCCCGATTACATCGGGATGCATTTACGTCACCAAAGTCTGTCCCCCCGTGCTGCAGCCCCCCCCCCTCTCCCTCCATCCCACGCCTCTCTCCCGAGAGAAAGGCCCCTCTGTGACGTGAGAGGGATCAGCCCGTCCCGGCCCCGGACCGGCGCGTCACTTCTGTGTGTCGGAACTGAACAGCTGTTTATTTATGATCGACGGCAGGGCAGGGCGCGGGGGAGGCGTGGGGTCTGCTCCTGCCTTGGGGCTGGTGGGGTCTTGTCAGGTCACTCGCGGAACTGCACGTCTGACGCGGCTGTGCGCCTGCCCTGCCCCGCCCTGCCCTGCCCCGCCCTGCCCTGCCCCGCCCTGCGTGTCACGCCGGCACCCATGCGTTTTGCGGACGGAACGACCACCTTGCTGCACGCAAGGGGTTTTCTCGAAGTGAGGAGTGATAACCTTGACGGCACGGTATGGCATGGCACGGCGCGGCTCTGGCGTCAGCGGACGGAAATGTTTGGAGGCTGCCGTGGTGCGCGTGCGGTGCGCCCGCTGCGTGCGCGTGCGTGCGCGTGCGTGCGCGTGCGTGCGCGTGCGCACCGGGCCGAGCCGGTCCACCGCGGCGGGGAGGCCCCTCTGTCCCACCGCGTCGCGTCGCCAGGAAGGGCCCATCGCGCGCGCTGACCCCAGGCCAGGCCAGGAGGGTGATTCCGCACAGTGGTCTCGTCTCTCGGCCCTTGCCTTGTCGCACTCATGGGGCACGGCCATATGGAGCAAGAGAGAGGACACCACTAAACGCTGTTCGGAATCACCCCACAAGTGGGGGGCGGTCGTCGGGGGGGTGTGCCGTGCCGTGCCGTGCCGTGCCGTGCCGTGCCGTGCCGTGCCGTGCCGCGGCCGCGCTGCGCCCCGCGGGAATAGGACGGGGCGCCGCGGCGCGACGTGACGCGGCGCGAAGCGTTTCGGATCGGCGGAGGTCAGGCAGACAGAGGCCGTGTGCGCGCGCCGGGTCGGGCCGGGCCGGGCCGGGCGGGCGCGAGGGGCGTAGCGTAGCGTAGCATTCGCAGGGCATCTCTCCCCGCTGCGCCCCGCCCCGTGCCGCGCCGCCCCCGCCGCGCTCTCCCCCCACCCCGTTCCCTGTGCCCCTGCCCGCTCCCCCCCGGGGCGGGGGCCGCCTGAAATGTGGCAACGGCGGAGATCGCGGGGCGGGGCGGGGCGGACCTGCTCCATACGCCGGCCGGCCAGGCCGGGCCGGCCGGGGCCCCGTGCACTGCACCGTGTGTGTGTGCTGCAGCAGCTGAATGCGTAACACGGTAGCCGACCCGGCCTGGCCCGGCCCGCCGCGGGTACCAGCGGGTACCAGCGGGTATTTGAGGGGCCTACCTCCGCCAAGACCTCCTCTCTGAGCCGAGCCGAGGCGAGTCTCAACCAGGCGCTGCCATGCATGTAACCTCCCAACCGCCCGCGCCGGGGTCGGACCGGGTCGGACCGCCTAAAGCAGACGCAAGTAGAGGAGGTGTCATGGAGATTATGAAAGCTTTGCCGGAGTGCGCCCCGGGTGTGGCTGCAGCTGCCGCAGGGGAGGGGGGGGGGGGGCGTCCCTGTACAGGCGCCTGCAGGTGTGCGTGTGCGTGCGCGCGCAGCTGCAGGCGCAGGAGCAGAGGTCACTCGGTGCGCCAGCCGCGCCGCGCCGCGCCGGTGCGAATGACTGCGACACACGGCGCGATGCCGGCTGATCTTGTCTCTTCCGCTCCGCTCCTCGGTCTGAAAATGGCGGGCTCAAGGCTGCACGCCCCGGCCCCGCGCGGCCCCGTGGTGCAGCCCCCCGCGGGGCGGGGCGGGGCGGGGCGGAGACCCTCCTGACACACCGCCAGGGGCGGAAAGGCGGTTTGAACCGCGCCGTCAGCCTGGCTTGGCCTGCCAGCAGCTGGCGGAGGACATGACATGCGTGCCACAGCCACTCCAACCTCCCGGCTGGATCCGCACCTGGCAAGGCGGGGCGGCGGGGCGGCGTGCAGCGGCGTCGTGGCCACTGACACCACCCCGCCCGCCCCGCCCCGCCCCGCCCCGCCGAGCCTCTGCTACGGGACGGGACACGGAGCGGAGAGTGCGTTCCAGGCACATTAACATTTTTGTCAAATGGAAGACGGCGGCGGCCGAGCGGGGCGGGGCGGGGCGGGGCGGGGCGGGGCGCGACGTGGGACCCGTTCCCTAGGAGGAGCTGCCACGCCCCGCCGCGCCGCGCCACGCTGACGGATGAATGTGTCTACTTTATGCGGTCCTTTCGAAGCTGGCGAGCACACACGTGTGTGTGTGTGTGTGTGTCTACGCTGCAGATAAGGCCTCTGGCTGCACGATGCAAATCGCCTGTCCCGTGGGTTCGGCCCGGCCCGGCCCGGCCCGCACCGTGGTCTTTTAACACGAGTGTCCTTTGTGTTGGCCCAGAGCAGCGGGGAGGGCCGCTGCAGGCTCCGGCCCGGCGAGTAAGGTCGTGCACGTGCAGCGGGGCCAGGCGCAGCGTGCATTGTCGTGCGCGCGTGTCGTGCGCCCATGGCGGGGCGGGGCGGGGCGGCCTGGCGCGTGCACGTGCACGACGCGCGAGCCGAGCCGAGCCGAGCCGAGCCGAGGCGCGTTACTTTTGGTCATGCGCGGCCGCGGCGCGAGTGTCGGCGCCCTTGCACTTTGTCTCTCTGTCCCTCTCTTTCTCTCGCTCTCTTGTATGGTGGTATAGCTGTCAATAAACAAATTCAATTTAAATTCTCTCTCTCTCTCTCACTCGTACACGTGTGCATGGTCACCGGGGCCAGCGGCGCGGCGGCCCCCTGCTGGCCTGATCCCCGTGTAGGCTTTGCTTCGCCTCGTCGTTTTGCACTGTGCTGCCCCGCCCCACCCCGCCCCGCCCCGCCCCGCCCCACCCCGCCCCGCCCCGCCCCGCCGCGCCGCGCCAGCGTCATGAATGACGCCAATGCGGAGAACGCACCGGCGTCACATACCGCGGCCCGAGCCGAGCCGAGCCGAGCCGGCGGAGTTTCTTATGAGTGAGCGGATTCCTGGGCGGGAGCATGCCGCCGCCGCCGCCTTGGCCGCCTGCCGGTGGGATAGAATGGAATAGGCTGGGATAGGTATAAAGCAGGATGGGTTGACGTGGGATGGCATAGAATTCCGCCGCACTGCCTCCTCCTCCTCCTGCTGCTGCCGGGCCGGGCCGGGGGATGGACCGCGTGGCCCGCAGGAGTTTGATGCCCGACGATATCGAACTTGGTTTTAATTTTAGGGTCTCTCTTTGCAAAAGTTTACACACACATGTCCCGCGAAAAGGTGAGCGGAGCGAGCGCACTTTTGTCTGGATGTCCCCTTTCCTTTCCTCTCTTGTCGCGGCGGGGCGGGGCGGGGCGTGTGGACTGTACCGTTACCCCCGATAACATTCCCACGCGATCACGGTTATCAGGTCCATGACGCACGCCGTGCGCATTCCGCTGCTCTTCCATGTGAGTGTTCCGCGAGTCTCCGCGGGGCGGGGCGGGGCGGGGCGGGGCGTCGTAGGAGTCACGCCTTCCACATCACCCGGCGGGAGAACGCCGCGCGGCGCAGCGTGAGGGACAGGGCGAGGACGTCTCTGAGAGATGAATAAGAGCAGATTCTTTTCCGTTTGCGTTGTTCCTGTTTTTCATTTTAATTGTAGTCGGCGGGTGTGTGTATTTAACCCGCCGCATTGCGCGCTAGTGGCCGTCTTTTCCTCCCTAATAATGTGACTCACATTAATTTCTTCTTACCAGTTTTACACTATCTCTGATCCCGCGCGTGTACTTACCTGTTCGCACCCCTATAATTTTTTTCCCGCAGTGTAGCCATGCTATTTTTCTTGGCCGGGCCCCGCCGGCGCGGCGCGGTGCGGCGCACATCGCACTTGGCTGGCTGGCTGGCTTTTGATCGGAAAAGGTTATCTCGCCCTGAGAGTGCATGTATACTATACCATATACTATATGCTGCCTGGCGCTGCCTGGCCTGGGCCTGGCGATCTGCGGGAGCCCGATACTGAACACGCACGCACACACGCACGCAAATATAATGCGCAAACATTTGGTCGAACGGGCTCGCTGCTGGAATTCGGTGTGTGTATACGTGTGGGCATGTGTGCGAGTGTGTACGTGCGCGCGCGCGCGCTCCTGTGTGTGTTGTCATGGTATTTGGAAAGGGGTTAAATGTTAAGGTTCCAGTAAAGCTTTAAGGCGACAGTGTACTCACGACAGTCGGGGGCGTGGCGTGGCGGAATAGCGCTGGTTATACAGTATCGTACGTCACCCGCTTGGGACCTTGCTCCAGTGTATAGACGCGCTAATGTTTTTTTTTTTTTTTTGGGGGGGGGGGGTATTTTTATTTGTGTAGGAATTTTTAATATCTCGACCTGCGTACTCGACGTAGCGGCCGGATTATTATTCCTAGATTTTTGGTCGCGATCAGTCCGGCCTGGCCGCGGGGAGCCAGGACCCACCCGGCCCCGACCCGGCCCGACCCGGCGCGCTCGTAGGTGAAAGTTTAGTCTCCGCTGTTCATACGGGTATTGGCCTATCCTATCCTATCCTACCGCCTGCCTAGCGCGGCCCGCCACGTAACTTGAGCTCTTTCCGGCCGGCGCGGCGCGGCGTCCCTCCATGATGACAACTGCCACGCGCTTATTGCCCTACACACACCTCCAGGGGAGGGGAGCGGAGGGGAGGGCTCCGCCTTTATAAAAGCGTCGGAATCGAATATAGAGAGAGGTGGCAGTAGCGGCGTGTAGGCGAGACGAGACGGCGTGAGACGCGCCAGCCGAACGTCTGCACCCACAAAACTATGTTCTCAATTTTGCAGTGTTTTCAAATTAGCAGGAAAATTTTGCTCGAAAGAAACGCATTTTGTCATTAAGATAAGTTAAATTTCTTAAATTAAGAACAGTACTCTAAAAACTTTAAGGCAATGCTCTTGAATCAAGAACACAATTTTTGGGGGGTGTGCGAACGATATATGGGGAAAAGCTGTGGCCGCGGTTCGTGCTGAAACGATGAGTAATATTTGCGCAGAGGTGTGACGGCGCACACATGTATAACGATGTGCTTATACACTGACAAGACTCGTTTAAAGAAAAATCCTCCTAGACGAAACCTTGAGTCTTCGTCGCCGAGCGCATTTCTCTCTCAGCCACGAGGACCTGGCCGCAGCGTCTCTCTCTCTCTCCTCGGTCTCGTCACGTAGACCGTCTCTGTGGCCGACACGGCACCGGCGCGGCGCGGCCCCGTGAGGTCAGTCTGTGGCTGAGGAGAGGAGAGGAGAGGCCGGAGCTCTATCGACTGTCTACGCACTTTCACTCCTTCCTCCCCGCCTTTTCCCCCATCCTGGATGAGAGTAGCGCCAGGCCAGCGCCACGCCGCCTACTCTGTAATTTAAAACCTATAACGTCGTTACGGGCGCGGCCACGGCCGCCACGTCTCTTCCCGCAACTGGTATAGTTTCCGACGGGGCGGGGCGGGGCGGGGCGGGGCGAGGTAGGGCAGAGTTTCCTTGTTTGGTTGTCATGCGCGCCTGCTGTTGACGGCTCGGGTTGGTGAGAGAATGTGACACCCCGAATCTTTCCGCTTGGTTAAGCCGGGTGGAAAAGAAAAAAATATTTTAGCCGCACGCACAGCAGCGCTGTCGTGAGAAACACCTGCCAAGGAGCCCACTTAATCCATCAAGTGCGAGCAGAGACTTCATCTTGTATTTATATTTTATTAAAATGAACAAGAAATTGTTCTCGCGGTTTTTCTTTTATACACACTCGATGTTTCTGCACCTACAAGGTCCTCGTCTTTGCTGTAAGCTCTTTTGTGAAAAATAGTGAGACAATGTCTGAGCCTATATTTTATGGGTTCGATAGGGAAAAGAAAAAACGTTGAGGAAGAGTTTGACACCGCAAGGACCACGCAGCCCGCCCGGCCCGGCCCGGCCCTGTCGCATTGGATTCCCTCCGCGGCCTCTAAACTGTGGAACGCGGCCGGGCCGGGCCGGGCCGGGGCCCCGCGATGCTTTTGAGATAAGGCGGACGTAGGAGATAAGCGAGGATGTTCCGGGCGGGGCGGGCTGGTCTGTAGGCTGGAGCGGCAGGACGAGGTTTCCGCGCTCCGCCTCCTCACCTTGAGCCCGGCCCGGCGGCCCGGCCCGGGCCTGCCTCGCATTCTCGACCGGTCCTTATACTTTTATTTTATTTGCCTGTGTACTTTTCTTTATCCGTTTACCGTGCGCATCCTTCGGCGGGCGCCCTCCTGCCCAGGAGAACGTGCGCCCGCGCGCGCTCCTTTTAATTGTATTTTTTTTTTTAAATATATTTGTTGTGCTATGTCGAGTGTACAAAGCGCGAGTTGAGCAGGTCGTCGTCGCACGCACACTGTGGGGTGACGATGGTGCCATAACCACAGCAGTGCGTCGGGACCCGCTGGCAGGGCAGGGCAGGGCACCGAGGGCACCCCCGTGGAGGAGGGAGAGGCTCCAGTCCGTGTGCGTGGGCCGCGCCCCGCCCCGCCCCGCCCCGCCCCGCCCCGCCCCGCCCCGCCCGGTGTGGTGCCCCCGGGGAGCTGGGCCCCGCTGCTGGGCCGGGGCCTCGCCGCGCCTTTGCCGCTTCGCCGTGTCGCAACGCTGCTCAGCCTTGGCGTGGCGCGGCGTGGCGCGGCGTGGCGCGGCGTGGCGCGGCGTGGCGCGGCGTGGCGCGGCGGGGCCGGGAATGGAACGACGCGCACCGCGGAGCGGACCCAACTTGTCACCTGAAGGCGAGGCGCTTGAGGAGGTTTGGGGAGCGGTAAACCCTCGAGTCGAGTTCTCCTGACCTGAAAACTGCGAGCGGAAAAGTTGTCATAACGTTGACACACATGCGACGTGAACCTCCGTGACACGCGTGTGTGCTATTTCGGGAATCTCGTCATAGCGGCGTCACCTCGCCTAATCGCAATTAAATTGCGCCCATGAAAGTATCGCGCCTTATATTGCTCTGCCCGTCAGCTGGGCTCGAGGTGTCTGCGTCTAATCTCGGCGATTTGAGTCGTGTTGTTGATTACCTCCCCGCTAGAGGCGGAGGGGAGGGGAGGGGCGGAGGGGACCCGGGTCCTTGTCCGCCTACCTCACCTCACCTGACCGCCGGTGCCTGGCAGGCCAGGGGCCAGGTGTAGCCGCCCCGCCCCGCCCCGCCCCGCCCCGCCCCGCCGTGCTCCTGCGCTGCGCTAGCGCTAGGCCCCTGGGCCGGGCCGGCCGGGCCCCACCAGGCACCAGGGCCTCCTCTCCTCGTCTAATGAGACTCGCCACGCCACGCCACGCCCCGACATTCCACCGGCCGGCCGGCCCGGCCCGGTGTGGCCCCCGGGGTTTCATTTTCAAGTGACTGTTTTGTCATCTCAGGGGCGATGCGGGCAGACAGAGCTCGTGGACCGACCCGGACCGGACCGGGCCGGACTGACTGATTTCGGAAGCTTTTGAGGCGATGGCCTCGTTTTTCAAATGGAGCGTCTGTAACAAAAATCCGGGGGGAAGGGGAAAAAATTATCTCAGGTGTGATTGCTTTTGTGGGCTGGGCTGAAAAGTAGGGGTAGGGAACGGCCGCGATCATTTTTTTTTTTTTAATGCGTTTTGCGTAAAGCGTAGTAGTATCAGGTGTATGCAAAAGTGTCCGCTCGGCTCGGGTATTGGTCCTACCAGTGTGTGCGGCGTGGCCGTGGGCCGGGCCGGGCCGGGCAGCGCGGTGCATTGCATTGCTGACGCCTACGTGTTTCCGGCCGCGGCCGGGCCGGGCCCAGGGGCGTCCCTGTGCCAAACCGCCGCGTGTGACTTCCTGTCCGGCCCGGGCCGGGAGTGGCCGGGAGCTGAGCTGAGCTGCCGGAGCGAGCCGCGTGGTGGTCATTGGGCATCTGTGTACGCGGCGCGGCGCGGCGGGCGCGAAACAAAACGCGGCTGACTGTGTCAGGCGCGGCGCGGCGCGGCGTGACACTTAGTCACATGGCCCGGCCCGGCGCCCGTCCCCGCTGGGCTGGGCTGATTCACCCACACATACCGCACGCGTGCGGGGCGGGGCGGGGCTGGAGGCTGCGGAGCGCCGTGGCCAGAGACGATAGGCAAACCCGGCGCACGCGCGAGCTGCGCGGGACTGCATCACCCAGGGGCGCGGGGCGCGTGTGGTGCGGGAATATAGAGAGAACTGAGTCGGTGTGGATAGATGAATGACCAAATGTGGACTGCTGGTGACCTGGCGCACAGCGCCACGCCACGCCACGCCACGCGCGGAGCTGGAGGAGAGGACATCTAGGGAGCCGTGGGCTGACGGGGCTGACGGGCGGCCGGCCGTGCCTCCCTGCCAGCCAGTCAGCCAGGACCGAGCTTGGCCTGTACAACCAGTTTCCGCGTCCAAGTCGCATTTCTCCCCCTCCCCTCCCCCTTGAGTCCAGTCCCGTCCCGTCCCATCCCCCGCAGTGCCGCGCCGCCCGCTCTTAGGGAAAGGAGCGCGGCGTGTCGCCTCGCGCCGGCCGAGCCCCGCTGCTGGCTGGAGCGGGCTGGAGGATGCAGATGTGCACGGCTGGACCATCTGCGTGAGCGTGGAGCTGCTGCAGGACGTGTGCTGATCCTCTCCGCTCCTCTCCGCTCCTCTCCTCCCGCTGCCCTCGAGATGAGATGGCGTACGAGCCGCGCGCACTGGGACCTTGCGTCACAATATTGCACTGTTCGTTATTAGCCGGCGCGCCGCTCTATGGCAAATTGGATGAGGCCGCCTGGACGTTCTCTCTTGTTGTCTCTCTCGCTCTCTCTCTCTCTCTCCCTGTCTGCACGGGGTACGGGACGGGCCTGGCGGGGGAGGAGAGGGGTGGGGAGAGAGGAGGTCCCTGAGGCGGGCCCGGCCCCGCCCGGCCCGGCGCGGCGCGGCTGGAATGCGCCCGTCCAGTCCTGATCGCATCGCCCCGCCCCGCCCCGCCCCGCCACGCCACGCTCCGCCACGCCACGCTGGTTGCGCGAGGCACCAGTCACATCAGGCCGGCGGGCGGGCCCGTGGGCCACTGAACCGTACCGCGACACACAATCAGCATTTCGGGTTCGGGCGTCGCCGCAGCCGTCACCCAGCCCCGCTCCGCCCCGCCACACCCCGCCCCGCCCAACCACGCTCCCGCCCCACCCCGCCGCACCGCATGTCACAGTCCCTCCCTCGGTGACAATATGTCGTCTCAGTGTGCGCGGCCGTGTCGTCGCGCACGGCGTTGATATGAAGGTCGGTTCGGTGCGCCTGCCCATGCACTTTGCGTGGTGCGGGGCGGGGCGGGGCGAGGGCGTTCCTCCACTACTCACTCGGCCCCGTCCTGTACTGCGCGATAGGACTGCGTTTGCGCTTGTTGTGGGTTCCGTCCCGTCGCGGTCCGCAGCGCAGCGCAGCCCAGCCAGCCCGCGTGTGTGAGCCGCCCCGCCCCGCCCCGCCCCGCCCCGCCCCGCCCCGGCCCTGCCCGCCGGGAGGTGAACGCCCTCGGCCCGGCCCGGCCCGGCCCGGCGCGAGCTGAGCCCATGGCTGTGAGCCGGGCAGGGCTGCCCTCCTCGCTGCGCTGCGGCGCGCTTTTGGTTGGGCCCTTGGGTCCCTGCGCCCCGCCCCGCCCCGCCCCTCCCCACCCGCCAGAGAGTCCCTCTGGTCTGGCTGCTGGACCTCTCCATCTATATTCCTCTGCGGCGGAAAAGGCGTGCGTGTTTTATATCTGCTGATGGCACTGCAGCCTGGCCTGCAGCACGCACTTGAGCACGGGCCGGCGGGGCGGGCGGGGCGGACCGGACCCCGCAGGGCTTTGGACGAGGACCGGGTCAGTGTGGTTTGCGGGACTACACCGCCATCCACATACACGACACAAGTGCCCCGCGGGTTGCCTAGACGACACGGTTTGTCTGTGAAGCTTGCCAGATTTCCGCGCGTCCGTGTTACTCAGTGTGCGTGGTCATGCTGGACCGGCCGCTCGCCGTCGTGTGTCGTGTGGTGCTTGTAGGTACGCCGGGCCGGGTGGAGCTCCTCAGCAGCCACGCGCCGGGGCGGGGCGGGGCGGGGCGTGGGGCAGTCACCCCCACCCCCATCCCCCCCGGGGCGGGGCGGGGCGGGGCGGGGCGGGGCGCGGGGACAGACGAGGCAGCGAGATGTTTAAGATTCCTGGCATAGCGCGGACGTTAATAGCAGTGGATGCCCAAGCGCTCTCAAATAAACCACGCCACTTGTGCCGCATCCCCACCCCCACCCCCATCACCCCTCCCTCCCCTCCTCCCAAACCTCACCGTTCTGTTCTCCACCGCCTTCCGTCTCGCCTCGTCTTTGTTCCTCGCCTAGTCCGGCCCGGCCGGCCTCCCATCTCCCCTGGGCGAGGCGTGGCGGGGCGGAGCGGGGGTACTTGTCTTACCATTCGCGTGGCATCGTCAGTGGCCGAGGCTGAGGGAGGGGGAGAAGGGTGAAGTGGGGCGGCAGCGCGCGTCCAACTTGTTTGTGAACCGATTTAGGATTTCGAGGTGGCGGAGCGGGGGCGGCGGGTTGTCGTTGTCGGTGGTCAGAGTCGCCCCGCCGTCGTGCCACACGCGCCGCCCCGCCCCGCCCCGCCTCGCCCCGCCCCGCCCGGCCCGACACACTGCACCGCATTGCGGCCGTATCGGCGGGTGGCCTACCCGCACGGCGCGTCAGGAGCGGCGGGGTGACCTGGTGTTGCGTTGCAGCCGTTCGATGAGGAGGGCAGGGGCGCCTTCAACACTCTTTTCACGGGAAACGGGGAGTGAGTGAGTCTCCTTCTAGGCAGCAGGCCTGCAGGGCGTCTGCAGGGGGCCTGCAGGATGAGCAGGGTGGAGCGTGAAGCGCGCCGGTTTCGGGAACGGGCCGAGGCGGAAATTCCTGCTGTCGGTGCGGCGCTGCTGTGCCCCCCCACCCCCCCCCGGTCGGGGCCTTCCGGTCCGGTCCGGCTGTGCTTTAGGCACGCCTTGATAAGGCGCCTCCCCTTTCCTTCGCCACCTGTTGCGGCCCAGGAGCCCCGCCATACCCCGCCCCGCCCCAGCACCTCCGAGGGAAATGAAACCGTCTCGGCTCAATTAAAATACGCAAACTGCTCCAGTTTGAGGTGAGCCTGGCCCAGCCTGGCCCAGCCCGTCTCGGCTGCTCCTGGCCCGGCTGGTCCCCGGCCGTCCCCGGCCCGGCGCAGCGGGCGCAGCCACAGGCGACCAAAGGCAAAGCGAAGCGAAGCGAAGCGTGGCCAGGCGCGATGGGATTTTCACTTGCGATCAGAAAGTGAGAAAGTGATGTCATGTCGCGGGCGGGGGCTCGGGCGTGGCGGGGCGGGGTGAGGCCCGCAGCGAGCCAAGGAGCGCGGGTTACACCAGCCGCGCTGGCGCCGCCCCGCCCCGCCCCGCCCTGCCCTGCCTCGTCACCCCACTCCGCCCGGGGATTTGGGGGGGGGGGGGGGCTGGTACAGGTGCATTGCCTCCCAACACTTGTGTAAGAGCGTCAGGGGCGCCCACCCCACTGTCTGCGATGTCATGTGTCGCACCTCCACTTCACTACAGTCTCATTTCTGAAAAGCCGCCGGCCAGGCCGGGCCTCGAGTCTGTCTGCTCTGCTCGCCATGGACATGGCCTGCGGGCCGCGCGGCGCGGTGCGGCGGTGCGGCTCTGACGCAGCTGCTCGGTGGGGCGGGGCGGGGCGGGGCGCGGCGCGGCGCGGCATGGGCCGAGCTGGGCGAGGCGAGGCGAGGCAGGCAGCCAAGCATCGGAATGCGTCCCCCTCTCCCTCCCCTCTCGCGAGCCCCTCTCCCTTTCCCCCATCTCTCTCTCTCCGCTCCCCTCCTCCCCCTCCCACCGCCCGTCTGGCCTTGTGTCTTCAGGTTTCGCCTTCGCGATCTCTTCGCGCGTTGATCCCTTGCCTCCAAATACGTTGGGTGGGGCGGGGCGGGGCGGGGCGTGGTGCTGCTGCTGCGGTGGCGCGCACGTACACACATACAAGCCGCGGCAGCGTAACCTCTGCCGTACACAGCCAAGGAAATAGTTCGTAACCAATTCGTGTATGAACGATTCCGGAAACGAGCGGTCGGGTCGGGACCGGGAGGGAAGACCAGCGCAGTGCCAGAGGTCGGGGCGGGGCGGGGCGGGGCGGAGGTCTAGCTGCTTCTCTCAGGGGGCATAATTTTCACGGGTGCGGAGGGGGGGGGGGGGCAGGGGATTCATGCCCGCGACGGGTCGGCCTGATCTGATCAGCTCTGATCTGATCTGATCACCGCCGTCGCTTCTCCGCTGCAGATCCGGCGCGGCGCGGTGCAGGCTCAGTCGCTGGCAATATCGCCACACCTTTTCGCCTCACCTCGCCTCGCCTGCCGGCTTTGCTCTCCGCGTCCAGGCCAGGCGCGCCAGGGGCAGCATATGCAGGGCTTAAGTGAAAACGGCCCTCTGTGCCGCGCAGGGCGGGGCGGGGCGGGGCGGGGCGGGGCGTGCAGCTCCGTGCCGATGTGAGCCGGTTGGGTCGCCCCGCTCCGTTCCTCGGGCTGGGCTGGCCGGGTCGGGCCGGGCAGGGCGGAGTGCCCTGTTCAGGCCGCATGCATGACCTCGGAAGGCATTCCATTACGACCAGTCTGGCTAGAGCTGTCAAGTAGAGCGTGGCGACGGCGACGCCTCAGCTATTGGGCGCACCGCACCCCACCGCACCACCCCCCGCCCAGCCTCCCGCATGGAACGCCCCACCCGCCTCGCCCCGCCCCGCATGTCTTGTTTGCTCGAGATTCCGTCGTGCCTCCGGCCCGGCCCCGCCCCGCCCCGCCCGCTCCGTCCCGCCTTTGTCTCCCCGCGCCTCAATGAGCGCGACGCGCTTTTGTCTGCGGCTCGCCGCGCGCCTCCCGCGCGGCCGCGGAAAGGGAGAGGGAGCGAAAGAAAGAAAGACAGAGAAAGATAGAAAGGGAGAAAGAAGGACAGAGGGAGAAAATGGCACGTAATTTGACGGACGGCTGCGAAATTGGTGAATTGGCGAGAGGTGACGTCACGGTCGACGAGCATCGGGCGGTGGTGGTAGTGGCGCTCCGCTACGCTCGGCGCGGCGGTGTATCTCGCGGAGATATCTCCCTGATGGCGGGGCGGGGCGGGGCGGGCGCCTCTCCGGGAGCCTCGCGCCGCGCGCCCACCGCCACCCCACGCCACGCCGCGTTACCCGACATTCCAGCGCCGTTACTAACGCGGTGTGCGGATCGGACAGAGGCCCCGGGCTCCGCTACGCTG
Organism: Frankliniella intonsa; assembly: GCA_033675135.1. Taxonomy (NCBI): domain Eukaryota; kingdom Metazoa; phylum Arthropoda; class Insecta; order Thysanoptera; family Thripidae; genus Frankliniella; species Frankliniella intonsa. Next base: position 11,308,699 of record CM066249.1, on the reverse strand, counting down.
CGCCACGCCACGCCGCGGGATAGCGCAGCAGTGCAGCGCAGCGCAGCTCGGCGCCCCGTGGAACAATTCATCAACCAGTAGCTGCTCGGCCGGGCTATAATGCGTCTATCGGCAGCGTGCTGCTTTTCTCTCTCTCTCGCTCTCCCTCTCTCTTTTTTCCTCCCGACGCTGTGCCGTTCTTTTATTGCGCTCGCGCCTTTTCTCGCCTCGTTTGCCCCGGCCGACTCCCAGCAGACGCGGTCAAGGATGGGAAGTGCAGGCCGCGGCCGCCCGGAGGGTAGGCAACCCATTCGACGCGAGGCGTGCTGGACGGCAGGCAACCCGCCAGCGGGCGCGCGCGACGGGTCTGCCTGCCGCGCAGCCCTTGTGATGTCCCCACACTGACCTGATCGCAACCTTGTTCTCCTTGTTGCAGCTGAAGCAGGGCGCGCTGGACGCGGTGAATGGCGTGGGCCACGGCTCTGGCCACGGCAAGGGGCTCAACGGCCTCAAGCTGATGCGCAAGCCCAGCCTGGAGCGGGAGGCGGACAGCGGGGCGGGCAGCTCGCGGTCCGACAGCCCCCGCCTCATGGACCTGAGCATGGGGGTGCCGGGGATGGGGCCCAGCCTGGGGCCCAACCTCGGGCCGCGGCAGTACAGCCCGCCGCCGCCGCCCCCGCCGAGGAGCGGGTCGACGCCCCCGCCGCCCCCGCCGCCCCACCACGCGCCGTACCCCAGCAACGTGCAACAGCTCCTCAAGCGCATGTCGCCTGCCCCTGTGGTGAGTACGAACGTGACACTTGCACTTGCTTCCTCACATTGGGGTCGCTTACAAAATAGGGCGCTTGTAAAGGGGTGGGTTACTTGGCTCGCGGCGCTCAAGTTTACGTTGTGGGCGTATCTTCCAAGTGCCGTGGGCAAAGAACTGCACCGTCTAAAGGGCGTGAGGTAGTTTGTGTACGCCCCCTCGGACGCTGGTCGATGAGTCAACGGCCAGCCTGCTGCTGCTGCAGTCGGGAGCGGAGCGGGGCGGGCGGCTCTTCTTCGGAACGAGCGACCTGGGCCGGGCCGGGCTGGTCGCCGATGACGTGTCGACGGCGGGCGGCACTGTGCCGTCAATTGTGCGCGCCCCGACCTCGCCGGCCCGGCGCGGCCCCGGCCCCGGCGGCAGCTGGACAGGTCCGAGTGGGACTTGACTTGTGCCCCCGGTCTGGTCCCGGTGACGGTGACTCACCTGGTGGTGATGCTCTGTGCGCTGCGCTTCCCGCGCCCCTTGTTCCCGTAGTAACCGCCGTCCCTCCCCTCTGGCTACAGGTGCCGACGCGGTCGCCGGCCGCGCCCCCACCGCAGGGTGGTCCCGCCCTGCCCGCCATGCCGGCGCTGCCTCCGCCGCCCCAGCGCGGCACGAGTCCCAGCGGCCTGGGCGGCCAGGGCCTGGGCCAGGGCCGGCAGCCCATGATCCTGCAGAACGGGCCGCAGGTGCAGCAGCAGCTGTCGCAGCAGATGCAGGCGCTGTACCAGACGGAGCCGCCGCCGCCGTACCCGCTGGTGCCGGCGTCGCCCGGGCCCGGGGCGCCGGCGCCGCCCAGCTACTCGGCCTCCATCCAGAGCCGGCAGAGCCCGACGCAGGACTACCGCAAGAGCCCGTCGTCCGGCATCTACTCTGGGCCGACCTCGGCGGGCTCGCCCAGCCCCGTGACGGTGACGCCCTGCGGGATGAACGGGGCCGTGACGCCGCCGTCGGTGGCGAGGCCCACCCCCATGCTGGCGTGGGGCGCGCGGCAGGCCAAGACGCAACCGCCGATCATCATGCAGTCCGTCAAGAGTACCCAGGTGCAGAAGCCCATCCTGCAGACGGCCACGGCGCCCGCCCAGCCCCAGACGGCCACCGCCCCCTCCCCCGCCGCCACTCCGTGCAACCCCGTGCAGCCGCAGCAGTCCTCCTCGGGGCCGCAGCCGCCCCCGCCGTCGTACGCATCCTCCATTCAGCACAAGCAGCACAGCACCAAGCCCCCGGCGCCGCCGCCCGTGTCCTCGTCGTCGGGTGCGCCGTCTCCGGCTCCGGCGCCCTCGCCCGCCCCCAGCGCGTCCCCCGTGACGGTCCCTACCACCGAGCCCCCCAGCTACGCGTCCACCATGCAGGTGCTCGCCGTGCAGCGGGGCGTGGCCGTGCGCCCGCCCGCGCTGCCTCCCGGCGGCGGCCCCGGCCCCCACGACGGGATGCCCATGCACGGCATGCAGACCGTCCAGTCCCGCGCCTCCCCCGCCTGCGCCGTCATGCAGCGCAAGTACTCGGCCGTGGCGCCGGGGGCGGGGGCCTGTCAGGACGGTGACACCACCGATGGCCCCAGGATGACCAACGGGGATCATGCGTCCGCGCCGTGCCCGCCCCTACCACCCACTGCCTCCTCGTCGGTGGCCAACAAGTGCCATGGTATGCAGAACGGCGACCGTAGACCAGTCCCGAACCCGTCGTCGAGTGGATGTCCTCCAGGGTGTCCTCCTGGTCCACACCATAAGGTCAAGCACCAGTCTCCTATTCCCGAAAGGAAGCATTTCAGCAAAGAGAAGGAAGAGGAGCGCAGAGATAGCAGGGTGCGCAACTATTCTCCTCAAGCCTTTAAATTTTATATGGAGCAACATATAGAAAACTTATTCAAATCAAGTCAAGCACGTCTCTTCAGAATAAGACAATTAGAGAATGAGATGAAGAAAGCAGATCTTAGCAGAGATGCACAATTTCACATGCGCAAAATGCTATCCAAGAGAGAATCAAATTATATTAGAATGAGAAGAGCAAAAATGGACAAGTCTATGTTTACTAAAATTAAGGTTGGTTTTTAATATATCTACATTTATTTTGACACTTTGTGTTGTATGTGTGCCTTATGTGTATCTCTTTTACAGACCATAGGGGTTGGGGCATTTGGTGAAGTCACTCTAGTGAAGAAGGTTGATTCAAAGCATTTATATGCAATGAAGACTTTAAGGAAAGCTGATGTTTTGAAGAGAAATCAAGTTGCTCATGTGAAAGCTGAACGTGATATTTTAGCGGAGGCAGATAATGAATGGGTGGTGAAATTATATTACTCTTTTCAGGTAAGAATCTGCTGTGAGGTTCATATGTTGCTCACAAACACCTGTTTGATAATTAGTAATAAATCTATGATGTTTATTTCTAGGGTTGAATTAATGTGTGTCCTTTTTTTCATTACTTACTATAACAATTTCTGTTTTTATTTCAGGACAAGGACAATCTATATTTTGTCATGGATTATGTTGCTGGTGGAGATCTGATGTCACTCTTGTGTAAATATGGAGTGTTCAAAGAATCACTTGCTCGATTTTACATCGCTGAGCTTACCTGTGCTGTCGAAAGTGTTCATAAAATGGGCTTTATTCATAGAGATATCAAACCAGACAATATTTTAATTGATTCAAATGGCCATCTGAAACTAACAGATTTTGGCCTTTGTACTGGTTTTAGATGGACTCATAATTCAAAATACTACCAAATAAATGGTAGGTATCTTTTGATTAAGACCAGGTATCATAGTTCCCAGGTACCCTGACTTCCATCATCTTATCTTTATCTTTCCTTCCCATTTCATTGTAGGAGACCATGCAAGACAAGATTCTATGGACATACCAGATGACTGGAGCTTAGGAAAAGAATGCAGGTGTAATCCTATGAAACCTTTAGAAAGAAGAAGGAGACGTGAGCATCAACGTTGTCTAGCTCACTCTCTTGTGGGAACCCCAAACTATATTGCCCCTGAAGTTCTTCAAAGAACAGGTTACACCCAATTGTGTGATTGGTGGAGTGTAGGAGTAATTTTATATGAGATGCTAGTCGGTTCACCACCCTTCCTTGCCAATACCCCTGGTGAAACTCAGTACAAGGTAATTTAATTATACTATAATTTTGTTAATCTCTATCATCTTGTTTTGAGAATAGTTATGTAAATTTATCTTTTATTTTTTTATTTTTTTTCATAAAGGTGATCCACTGGGAGACAACTCTTCATATTCCCAAGGCTGCTAACCTTTCCCCAGAAGCCACAGATTTAATTCTTAAGCTTTGTAATAGTGCTGACAGAAGGCTAGGTAAAAATGCAAATGAGGTGAAAGAGCATCCTTTCTTTGCTTCAATTAACTTTGATGGAAGCTTAAGAAAGCAGAAGGCTCCTCACCAACCTCGAATCCAGCATTCTATGGACACATCAAATTTTGACCCAGTGGCTCCAGAAAGATTAAGAAATTCAGATTCATCTGATGATTCTGACGAACAATTAGAAAGTGATAACCATCCGTTCCATGGATTTTTTGAATTCACGTTCCGGCGGTTTTTTGATGAAGGGGGCTGGCCACAAAAGTTGGCCTTGGACGATAATGACAATCAAAGCCCCGTATATGTATGATTTATGACCATTAAATTGTGGGAATGTGATATCCCTTTAGGAGATTTAAATGATAAAAAAATATTACTAGATGTGCCTTTTGTGGTGTGTTAATTTTATTTTGTGACTGTTTGGGTACCTCCTCAAAGCTTAATCTTTTTTCTATGATTGTTGGATTTTCTGGAGGGGTTTGATGTTTAATTAATTTATGGAACACTCCGACAATCATGTTAAGATTTGTGGAGGTACCATATAGGGCTATGCAAGTATGTGTGTGCTGCTGCCTTTTGCTATTGCTGTTATTATTGTAACAGTGAACTGCCTCACTCTCTGTTGCCCCTCAACATTGTCTCAAGCATTTTATCAATTTTTAAACTGGCACTTTCTTGTTTTCCTTGTTATCCTATATAAAGTAGTTTTTATCAATTTTGTTCTCAAACTTAGTTGCCAGTTTATAGTTGTTCTATGCTGATTTCTCTTCAATGTGCCATTTGTTATAGTATTATTGGATGCCTTGTGATGTAAATGTCATTCAATATCTTGTATGTGCTTTCAGAATGAAAAGTAATAAGGGTGTTCAACCTTCCAAAGTAACCCAACCCTGACGTTTTTCCATGTGTGTTAACTTCAGCTGTTGCTTTATTTATGTACATGTATCTCACTACACTGCTCCCTCTCTCTGATTTGATTAACACACAGGAGTTTTAAAGTCCTGTTGCTAAATCACTAAATTAAAAACTATTGTTCAATTTTTTTAAAGTTTCTTTTCTAAGTGTTTTCTTTATTGTCAGTTAATGTTAAGCCATACAACATTAGTCTTTTTCCATAAAAATATAGACATCCTTAATATTTAACTCTTATCACCTCTTTGTTGAACAAATATAGTATTCAAAACAATTATGACATTTGTTTAGGGGCAATAAGTTGTAAAAATTTGAGAGGAGGCAGAAGGATACTTCTGTGATAAATTTTGATTTAAAATTGTAGGTATATAAAAATGTAGCACTTAAAAGTGAGGTCGATCTTTTATTTTACTATTGTAATAGTATACCATTGTTCTGTTCATCCTTTGGTCAAAGGATTTTAAAAAATGGGTATCTTTTTGAATACTGCTTTTACTCCCATGGAGTGCTTGTTACACAAAGTGTAGAAAGTGACAACCAAGTATTCTGTCTGACAAAAAAAGGAAAGTAAGTGTTCTGTACCAAATAACAAATTGAATTGTGTGAAGAAGTCTTCTCTTACAAGTGAGTTCAGCCAAACTTGTGAAACAAGTGCCTTAAAAAAAATTGATAGCCTGTGTCTTTATACATTTCTGACTTTAAGTAAAGCATCTTTATCTTTAAGATGCAACTACTTAAAATATTTCTAAATGGTACATATTGTGGGTGCTGGAATTTTTCCTCAGGTGCAACTTAAAGGTTTTCCTTTAAAAATGTTGCCTTTGCTCTGAAATCATAGCTTCTGAATTTACCTAGATGTTTGTCAAAATATTAATGTTAGGTAAGTTTTTAAACTGAATATTTTCTACTTTCATATTTAACAATATTTTAAAGGCATTACAGAGAATTTTTGCATTATGAAAGAAAAGTTTTAATTTTTGAGAATTTACAGGACACTCTTTTGTAAAAGACTAAGTGCAATTAGTGGAGAAGATATTGTGTTAATCAGAAAGATTTGGGGAGACATGACTTCTGTGCCTTTAGGAAACACAAATTTGAAAAGGGGAGAAGGGGAATTTTCTTTATTTGCAGTTCATGTCCTAGTCTCTTAGGATTCACTTTCTCTTCTATTACTTCTTACTTTGTGTTGTTTATAATGTCACTTAGAAGTATAATGGAATCAATTCCCCAAAGTATTGGATTTCTGTTTCTTCTTTTTGGCACCAACCCCTTTACCTTTTGGGGCTGAAAGTTATTTGAAAGTATTGGCTGAAAAATGTTTGTGATATTGACTGTTTGTGTATTGACATGTTTGTGATAGTTCCCTTTGTAATTTGTGTTCCAAAAACAAGTATCTTCCTATTTGTTGCAATCTGAATTCCCTCGTTTATTGCCAACCTGAATTATTTTTAACTGCTATGTGTAAATTTTTGACTTTGATATTAAAACTTTGCTTTTGTGTTCATTAAAGGAAATCTTAGTCAAGTGTTAACACATGGTTATTAATGAGGAAAATAATTTTTGTTTTCTCTCATACTTCAAGCTTTGTCACTTCTGACTTTATGAAAGCATAAAAAGATTTTCTTTACTTTTTTAGTCTAGGAAAGTCGTTTGGCTGTGAGGACGTGCATAAATAGATAAATTTTACTACTTTTGGTTCTAGGGTTTCCTAGTTTTCAGTTTTGGGGCAATATTAGTGGTTCCTGATTGATCTGTACTAGTTTCCTTACCTATGTCTGGAACAACTAAAAGTAAAGGAAAAAATACTTTTGTTCTTTGGTTGCGCCAAGTCAGTAGGTAAGTATCATAAGTCATGTTTAGGTTGGCAATAAAGGAATGGTTCATATTTTACAAATTGTTTGGGTGCAAAGTATACAAGCATCACAATTTAGATATCTCTTAAAATTTGAAAGGTTACTAAGAGTCTCACAGAGGAGTTTGTGCCTCTAAATTATGTTAACATTTGTTATAATAAATCATCCTTCAGCAACAGGCTAGATATTATGTAAATTGCCTTGGCTTGCAGCTAACCAATTTTATCAACATATGTAAATGCTAGCCAAAGTGATAATTGTATTATATAGGAGATCTGGTTATAACTTGTATATTTTGTATTATGTTCTAGCTTTTGTATTATACTAAAATCTGTACTAACATTATTTTGTAGAGTAATGATGTGAATGTGTACATATTTTGGAAATTGTGTTTAAATAGAAAATTTGTGTGAAAGTTTGGGTTTTTGTCTTACCTTTCGATTCCCCAAAGCAAGTTTAACACAAAAAGTAGAATTGGATTTACACGTTTACTAAATCCCGTTTGTTACAATCAAGTGGAAATATTTACATGAACGCACTGTAGAACTGTAAACTTCTTGGCTTTGTTAAAATATTTTTAATATGAAAAATATTACTTCTTTCCCTTTTTCTTCTTTTTCTGTGCGTCAGGCCACGGAAATCCTCGGCAATACAAAACATCCTGTATGTTGTGGCAGGTGTAATATGCGTTCTCCATGGCAATTGGGTTAAAAATGTCAATATTACACCTTGACTTGCTTCCACCTCCAGACTTTCTCTTGCCACCAGACTTCTTTTTCTTTTTATCACCATTTCCACCTCCACCCCCGCTCTTGCCTCCGTTCGTCGGTTTCTTTGCCGCTGTCCCTGAACTTGACTTCTTTTTCCCCTTAGCTTTGCCAGCCATGCTTTGGTTGGTTGTGAAGGCGAATATTTCGTCTTGCCTTATGCTTGTTGCCGTTTAACGAATACGCCACCCAGTACTGCTCATCCTGCCTGCGCGCTGCGGGCTCGAGGATCAAGTTAGACAAGTAGCCACTGAATATGTTGATTTTGCCATGGCAACGTCAACACGATCAAAGCACAATATGTGGCGAGGGCTTCCCTGCTTCACCGTTTCCGTTTTCCCTCCAGCCAATATCAGCTGTTGGTAGCGTTGGTATAGAAAGGTTTCCCTGGTCATGGGGTGACAGTCCAAGAATTAAATTCCCGAAATTTAAAAACATAAAAATTTTCTGAATTTTATCATATGAAAGAAAATACATCACTCAGGCTATAAATAATTATTATCATTACTCATTATTATCAAAGGAACCGGATTTTACGATGCAGATCAGAAACCTGGGAACTTTTTTTTTCAGGCTACGTACATTCAGATCACACAGCAGCTAGCAATGAATTGAAATTTTGAACATACGTTCAAATGAACTACGAATGCTTTGGCTCTTTGGCATTTTTATGGCGAGGACCTCGCTTAGTATTTAACGCAACACTTTATTTGTATGTGTTGTGGTACCCCTTCATACACAAGCAGACGACAAAGTTAGAACGAAACGTAAGCAAACAAACGTCCGGCACGAACACCTAGAGAGAGTTTTCAGTCAAGTTTTAGTGTGCCTTTCCGAAAAACGATGGCGCTAGTTTTCGGATCACCAATTTTTAGAAACATAACCAAGCTGTCATCGCAAACTTGTGTTGTTGGCATTAAAGAAAGTTGCATAATACGAACTTACGTAAGTTATAAATACTGTTTGAACATTTACTTGTTACTTGTTTCTTCCCCGTTCTGGACCAGCCATGTTACTTTTAAAGTTTTGTCAGTTCATTTCTTAATGATTTATATTCTTTTAGAGTCCATTCACTGCCCAGTTTTCCACATCCATTTCCCAGCAAGATATTGATATGTCTCCGAAAGAAGGAAAAATGTGTGCTTGGCAAATTCATTCCTATGGAGGCGTAGAGGAACTCCAGTTATCATGTTCAGTTCGACAACCTATTTTGACAAAGCCTGATGATGTCCTAGTCAATGTCGCTGCCTCATCTGTCAATCCAATTGATACGGCCATGATGAGTTTGTATCTGCAAGATAAAATCCTAATATAATGATTATGAGAAATTAAGAATTAATTCATTTTTATCACAGATGGATATGGATCAACATTTCTCAATAAATTACGCCAGGCTGTCTCATGTAACTCAGATGTGTCTAGTATAGAATTCCCCCTAACACTAGGACGTGACTTCTCTGGACAAGTTGTGGCTGTTGGGCATAATGTTAAAAATTTATGCCCTGGAGATGAAGTATGGGGTGTTGTAAGTCCTACAAACCAAGGCTGTCATGCACAACAAGTTGTCACAAGCCAAAGTAATGTAAGTTCAACCTTGAGTAGAATTCCCCTGTAACCATTTTCAATTTGTTTACTTAAATTTAAAAAAAAAAATACTATTTGTTTGTAGCTTCGACCAAAACCGAAGTCTTTGAGCATGGAAGAGGCAGCTTCAATCATGTATACTGCTGTAACAGCATGGTCTGCCTTTCGAATAACTGGTGATTTATTTGTGGCTGGAGCAAGAGGAAAAAGAATATTAGTTCTGGGTGCAGCTGGTGGAGTTGGATCAGTGGCTGTACAAATGGCTAAAGGCTGGGGAGCTGAGGTGAGTTGACTTTTCTTTGATCTTTGTGATCTTCAAAATTTAATAATAAATTAATATTTCTTCTTCCAACCCTATGAAAGGTGGTCGGGACATGTCGAACTGATGCGGTTCCCTTTGTGCAATCACTTGGTGCAGATTCTGTTATTGATTACGCTTTACCGGACTTGATTGACCGCCTTCGATCTGCAGGACAGTAAGTTTAAAAAAAAATTCGACATTATAATAAATAAATAAAACAAAAAAAAAATAGAAAGTCTCTATGACTTTTATAACATTTTCATGATGTTGCAGATTTGACATAGTACTTGATGCAGCTGGCGTAGGTGCAGATGCTGGTCAATATGCTGCATGTTTGAAGGAATGGTCAAATGCCAAATATGTTACCCTTAAAAGTCCTCTTTTAAAAAATTTTGATGAGCATGGATTGGTAATTGTCTTTCTTATCTTAATTAGTTCTACTAAATTGTGCTTTTTAATGAACTCATGTATGGTCCGCAGCTTGTGGGGGCTTTGAAGAGTGCTGCTGACCTTGTTCAACCAAATATTACAAGTGGAGCTCTTTCTCGAGGATCCTCTTTAAGATGGGCTTTCTTTGCTCCATGTGATGCTGCTTTGGATGAGATACAGTTACTAGTTGAGGCTGGCAAGGTAGGTCCTTAACTTAAGTATGTTTCTGCATAAATTTATGCTGGGCTTCATAGCCCAGCAATTGACAGAAGAAAAGAGGATCTGGCCAGATATTATAAAGTTTGTCTCTAAAACTTATAAATTTTTAAAACTGAATCAGTTAAATCGGTCTTGCCTCTGTTTGTTGCACAAGGCTAAAAAATTAGTGTGCCATTTTTTTCCCCGTCGGAACAGAAGCACACCTTCATGTTCTATAACTTAAGCATGGTGACTAATGACACTAATTTTAAGTGATAACCTGTTATATTTTTTTTTAATTACAGATAGTTCCATGTATACAAAAAGTTTATCCCTTCAAAAATCTACCCCAAGCATACCAGCACGTACTTGGGGGCCATTTAAGGGGCAAAGTAGTTGTGTCAGTCAAGGAAAAATAGGAAGATAGGATATTATGAAGATTCCAGACTACGTCAAGAGTCATGTACATAGAAGTATTTTTTTTTTTGCCCTCTTTTATTAGGATTGTAATACCTTTAATTTAGAAAAATAAATGTCACAGGTGTATTACTAGAATTACCATTAACTAATCATAAATTTATATTACAGAACCATTAATAACAAAATAAAAGTTGTACAAACATGAAATGAATGTTGAAGGATGTACAAACAAGAAGTTGATATCTTTAAACAATATTGAGAATAATTTTCCTTCAATTACTTCCCGGTAAATGGCTAGTTAAAACTAAATCACAGCCACTGTTTTACCATTTCGATATTTCCTTAACTAAACTTAAATAAAAATTATTAGAAATTTATTTGATTGAAATTCGTTTTTAGATATTGACTTTTAGTAACTAACAATACACTTAATCAATTGTACTGAAGACCTTGCATGAATAGTACAGGCAGTAAATGGTGTAGCGATCTGATTTTCATACGGTGCCCTTTTATGCTGATGAGGTGGACGGCTGACTATCAGACGGCTGATTTGGAAAACGAAGGAATTCTGTAAGGTGTGGACCATGTCGACCCAGTGGATCATTCGGGAATAGGAGCATGTCTTGAACCCATGTAAACATAAGTAGGCTGCAAAGAAAGACAAGTTTAAGTTTTATGTTAAACAATTGAACAAATACAAGAAGGGAAACAGACAATACTATATACCGCTTCTCAATAGTTTCTCGCCAAGCTTCATTTTCCTCGAGAAGATCTCGAAAGTTGTCAGTAGACACAACTACTCCCCCTAATTCAGCAGCGGTCTGCACAATGAATCTGTAAAATAGATGGCACCCATGGGATGGTTGCCAAAAGTGTAGCAGGATCATGGAAATTTTAAGCCCAAAGAGACCACATCTGGAAAACCTCACGGAAAAATAAATAAAAAAACAAAAAAACAAGTGAGTTCCATCTAGACTAATAGCTTTGCAAATAGGGAAAGATTAAAACCTAACTGCGTCATGAAAATGACGATTTTCTGCTACTCCAGCAAAGAAAGCATGAGAACCTAAAACTTCATAGGATAGGCGACAGGTTTGACTTCAGACTTACTTTGAATGTAGCAGTTCCCTAACTAATAAAATATTAATCGGCATCCATTACAATCCCCTAGGTCCCTGTTACCTGTCATCATAAGAAGCAAGTTTCTTTCCACTTTGAAGAGTCCTACTAGGAGTGAAACTTAAAACTCCCTCTGTTTCAAGATTATCTAGAATTTGCCTTTCTTCTGGAGATACTTGGAATCGGCGATATTTGGGGGCAAAGGCAAAAACTTTATGACCTTTATCTGTGAAGTACTTGATACAAATTTGTAACCCAGGTACAGAAAATTTTCCTCTACCATGGCTGAAAGAAAAAAAAATTGAGTCAGAAACAGAAGGGTTGAGTAATTACATATAAAACCATCAAAACAGATAAACAAGTAATTTTTGTAATAAAATGAATGCAAACTAGAAAAGTTATCATTACCCAACAGCTACATTGCTAGCATCAATAACAATTGGGCGTAGTCCAGATTTGGGTTCACCAGAATTAGGATTCATTATGTTTCCATCATACTCATGTTTCTCTGACAATTTTCTTGCCTTTTGTGAACTTTCATTTCTCCTGGAGGATGTACTATTTTCTGTCAATTGTCTCTTCTTCAGTGCTTGAGCTTTCTTCTGTTTCTTTCCTTGAAGTCTTTTTAATTTAGATTTCTTCTCTTTTAAGAAAGTAGATATAGGATCAATTCTCCTCCAGCTTGGTTTAAGTGGTATAAAATCTTCAGCAGGTTCTTTGGAAGTTGAAGCCACAAATACAGAGCCAGCAGGTATTTTATCTCGAAAGTTTTTCCTGTGCATGTTTTTTGTATTCTTGTTTGCTCTTTGTTTTTGGTTACTAGATGTCGGTAAAACTTCACAAACTAAAATGTCATCATCACTATCATCAATCAAGACAGTATTATTAGGACTTTTGTTCTTCACTTCTTTCTCAATGATTATCTCATCAATGCTTTCTTCAGAAGAGCTGTCATCTGTTGAATCTTCACTTGAAGTGGAGAGTTTGTTAGAGACAGGTTTTTCACTCTGAATATCAAAACCAATGTTTATAACTGGCACATCAGGTACAGCATTTGGTTGAACATCAACACTGGCTGAGCCTTTCATGCTTTCAGTTACCAATTTGACTCCATCTTCAGGAGGAGTGGGAACTGCCTCAGTCGACTCATCTAAAGTAAAAGAGGCAAGCATCAGAAAATGGAACAGATAATACTGGAAGACACAAAGCACACTTAATGAGATTAGATTACCTTTTCCACTTTGTTGATATTGATGGTCAACTGGGATTTCTGACCTAATTTGTAATACACTTTCAGTCAAACTTTTATTGTCAAAATCACTTGGTTTATCGGGTGGTGCATCATCACACAGATCTAAAACTTGAACTGAACTTTTTGAAGTTGATGGTTTTGACAAGATGCTTTGATCTCCTTTCAATACATCAGAATATAATGGTTCAGACTTCAATTTATTTTTGCAACTATTAGCAAGACCTACTCCTGTAGTAGAAGATTAGAATATTAAGGGATACACATAAGTACATGACACTAGAATACAGTTATTTATAACATTATTATATTACAGTTACTACTATTATTGGAAGGTATTTACCTGTATTTTCCAGGGTTGGAGAGTTCACAGGTGCCATTACATTTCTAGGAACTTGAATCTTTGACAGATATGATCCTTTGCTGCTTGTAAAAGTTGGTGCACTAGGAAGGGTATCGAGAGAAATGTCTAGAATAAGGACTGACGAGTCGGGATCTTTTAGCATTGCTGAACCAGCAGCAGCTGAATTTGTTTTTTTGGCTACAGGAGCTGACTGAAGGTCATCAGATGATGGTCTCTTGAGTGGGCATATTCTACAAAATGACACCGAGGTGTAATGAATAAATAATACAAAATTAAATTAAGTAGCATTATAAGTAATGTGTTCACCTCTGGATTTTTGATTCAGGTGAGAGTGAAACAGTACTGTTTTTGTAAATATTTCCTGAAGAGGAATCCACATTTTCAAGAGGATGAGCTGATAATGTGGTGTCTGGTGATTGAGTTACATCTGATCTAGGAGAGATAGATAATGTTGACCTATCATAAAGTGACTGTTCCTTGTCACTTTCCAAAATATTTGTTGACAGAGCTGTACTAGTAAGCATCCCAGAAACTGATTCATTTCCTCCTATTTGACTAATAGGTGAGATAGAAGAAATTGAGGTAAAAGATGGCTTTCTTGCTGTTATAAATCTGGGCGTACATAACAAATGAAGATTACACGTAATTAAAAATTTCAGAACCAGAGAGGATTTTAGCATTAAAAGTTCCTACCTTTTCTTTAAGGGCGGTTGTGAAACAGGGGATAGAACACAAACAGAATCGTCCCCATCAGAGAGATCAATGGTTTTGTTTGCATCAGAGCCACTATTGCGTGCAGGAGAAGAATCTTGAACACAATCTCGACATCGTTGCAACATTTCCTAACATAGGAAACTAAGAATGTTAAACTTCATCTTAGAAATATAAATCATGACTGAAACTGAATAAAAAATAATATACCATAATTGTGACAGTTGATACATCAGGACTAAATTTTTTCACAACTATCTCACACAGCCCATTAGGGTGAACCTGTGACTTAGCCACAGTAAACTGGGCTCTCTCCTGAACAAGATTGTTCCGAATTATCCTTTGGAGAGTAGCTGCAATATTGGGACGGAGATACATTCCAGTGTGTATCAAGCCTTTATCCTCTGCGGAGGATTTAGATGATGGGCTAAAATTTACCATTGTGAAAAGAATCTAGGCCAATCCTGTGTAAAAGAAAATTTAACTCTTAGCTCCTTCAAGCATGTAGTAGAGGTTATGCTCTGGGCTTAAAAAAAAGTCCTAGCCTCGCCATGACATGTCTTGAACAACTGATTGAAGAAGACTGTGCGGTTTCAAGCTAGGAATCGATAAATATCTACACGTAGATCTGCTTTAATTGCTTTCAACGCGTACAGAGGAGTTGTGAAATTCGTAACATGACATGGCTTGAGGCAGATGGTTTAACACGTGATAATGGATTTTAGTTTTTAAAGACACGATCTTGGACAAACTTAAAATCACCTTAGGAGACTTACTCAAACTAATTAAAACATTACATTTCCCTGATCAAATAAACAATGTAATTTTTGTTTCTGTTTCATGAATAACGCTGGTCCTAAATCCTTAAGTACCAAAACAAAAAACTCACGAAACCGAACTACCAAACACGCTTGTCAGCTGTTTGCCACAGAAATGTAAACCAATCTACAAAACAAGAAATTTCATGGCTTGATGCAGGTTGCATGTATCAGCAACTGGTACGGTTTCATCAAAATTAATTTTCCCCTTTTTAGTAGTTTACCCTGTGATTCTCGTAGGGGAGACGCTATATAGTAATAGTTTTCTTCTTTTCGATCGAGATAAGAAGGTTGGCACTCCCTTTTCACATTTCATGCGGGATATTACTTTAATTCGAATAGAGAATTACCCTACCAATACACAATCTCAAGTAACCAGCCAGCCAGAAACATGTAGTATCTGCTTCACTTCGGTGCCTGCCGATGTCCCACAATGGACGTTCCCGAGATGACTAATGAGCAGCGCTTGTGCGCGCCTGAGAGGCTGGGTAGACCAGCCTGCAAAGCAGTGGTGTAAAATTGGTGGCCTACCCGAAAAGCCCAAGTGCCCAGCAGTGCCCAGTGCCGAACAGCGTTACCCCTCAGAATGACCATTGAGGTGGGGGCACCACGTTCAGAGAATTAATTAACTGTTCTTAGGTTTAACTCACGTTTTGTCAGCCGCCCGACCCAACATAATCATATTTATCTGCGTGAAAATTGTCACTGGTATTATTTTCTTCGGAGCCGAGGTACGATTTCTTAAACTTATGAATTTTACAAAAGGGTTCGCTTCAAGCACGTTTTTCGATGTCCATAAATTTGGGGGTGATGATTCCGTATCTAAGGGAACGCGGCAACAAAGTAACTTTCTGTTGGAGCTCGCCTACGCACGCATGCCCTTACCAGGGGTCCGTACGGGTAAACTTATCAACACAAATTATAGTACAACAGTTACACTACGAGTTAAAGTTATAACATGTGACTTTTAACTATTAGCCTCCCATTTAAAAAGTTTAACTTTATAAACAAATATTAAATGTTAAATTTGAATGTTAAATGTTACACACCCTTTTGCAAAAGTGCAACAAGTAGGACGTTGGGATGTGAGTCAGAAGCTTTGATTGCCGTCACATGCTTTGTGACAAGGACGGCAGAGTGCTTAGTGTCCCAGCAATGTCACCATCCGGCCGTATGTCAGACCAAGATAATTTGACCAGCGCTCCAACTGTCCCGGACTGGGCGGGCTGGGCCTGGTGGCGCGTATAAAAGCACCCGGCCACGAGCCTGGTGCACAGAGAGAAGTGTGTACTCGTACCAGGCACCCAAGCACCGAGGAGTCAACCTGTTCACCGCCGCCATGAAGTCCGTCGTCTGCGTCGCGCTGTGCCTCCTGGCCGCACTGCAGGTAAGAGCCCCCTGCCTCACTTTCGATTCGAAATAAGACGCTTCGGCTCTCGGCTCGTCTCGGCTCGGCCGGCATTACCATTCCCGGCTGTGCAGTAACGCCCCTTTGCTTGACCAGGGCTCGATGCAGCACCATTCCGAGGAGATCAAAGAGTGTGCAGACGAGTTCCACATTAAGAAAGGTGAGTCATGCATGACTCATGGGTGGACCCTATTAAGTGCGTCAGTGAAGGGAATGATGAAAATATTCTCTTTCAGGCGAAATGAAAGCATTCTTCGAGGAGAAGAAGGAAATAACTCATGACGCTAAGGTGAGTACGCTTTTATTGGCATTACTGTTTCCTCGAAGGACACTGTCATTTTTTGCTCACCCTTTTTTGTCTCACAGTGCTTCATGAAGTGCGTGCTGGAGCATATGGATGTGGTAGGTTGAAATGTCAGATTGCTGACGCTACAGGTTGATAAGGCGGCGATGTTTTGTAACTTTCCCGACTGTTCCCTTTCAGCTAAAAGAGGACGGCACCTTGGACGCGTCTCCTATGAAGGAGCATGATCCGGAGCTGATAACCTACGCCGAAGAATGCAGCAAGATTGGTAATGTTCCACACTGCTTTTGCATTCATCTGCCGCTGTTGCATTCGAACTGAGAATTGCTGTGTTCATTTTGATTTTTGTGACCTCGCAACTTTGCAGAGAAAAACGACGATCTTTGCGAACTCGCTTACCAGCACAGCCTTTGCATGCGCGAGAAGGTACCAAAGGTAAGTGGTCGATCTGATCAATATGCCAACCTTTGACGATGGTGCAAAAAAAACAACAACAAAACAATGGGCTAAACCGACTGTTATGCATTTTAGGATAAAATTGAGCACGTTATCAAGGAACACGAAGAGCACATGTCGTAAGAAATTCGTTCGCATAGTGGACAGCGGGAGGCAGCTACTCAACGCCCGTTTTCAACTGCAGTCAACATTCACTCGCAATAAAAGAAAGTTGAATAAATTTGCAAATATTTATTTTGGTATTTGTACAGTTGACTCAGTCTCCGATTCGGAGAAAAATACTATTTCTGTTGCACGGACGAATATCGCCCTGGAGGGAAGGAGTTGTTAAATCACAGTCGCTTACTTTTTGAGGAGCTTGCCCTCCTCGTCGTACTGCTCGCCGCTGGCGGCGTTCTCCTCGAGGGACTTGAGGATCTCGGCGGGGACGGGGGGAGGGGTGGGCAGGTGGTCGCCGACGGCCCTGAAGCCGTTCTCGTCAGCGATGTAGTTGACGGTGTACACGACGCCGTCGGGGCCGGTGTAGGAGTAGGAGCCCTGGGCGGCGACGACGGCACCCTCGGTACCCGCGATGAGGGAGCCTTCCTCAGAGGCCTGGATGCCGTTCTCGGTGGAGTAGGCCAGCTTGTAGGCACCAGCGGGGTCGGTCTCCTGGACCTGGGACAGGATACGGAACTGGGGGGCCTGGTAGGTGGAGGCGTAGGTGGAGACGCCGGACAGGGCGGAGTACTGCTGCTCGGCAACCACGGGCTTGGCGACGGCGGAGTACTGGGAGTACACGGGCTGGGCGACCTGCTTAACGGCGTACTGCTGGGCGATCACGGGCTGGGCGACCTGCTTAACGGCGTACTGCTGGGAGTACACGGACTGGGGGATCTCCTTGATGGCGGAGTACTGGGAGTACACGGGCTGGGCGACCGGCTTGACGGCGAACTTCTGGGAGAAGACAGCGGGCTGGGCGAGCTGCTTGACGGCGTACTGCTGGGAGTACACGGGCTGGGCGATCTGAGCGGCGAACTTCTGGGCGAAGACAGCGGGCTGGGCGAGCTGCTTGACGGCGTACTGCTGGGAGTACACGGGGATTTCCTCCTCGATGCTCTTGACCAGGACGGGGGCGGCCAGCTGCTGGGTGTAGGCGGGCTGGGCCAGGACGGAGGAGTACACGGCGGGGGTGGCCTGCACGGTGGTGTACTGCTTGGTGAAGGTGGGCTGCTGGGCGAAGGTGGCGACCTTCTTGGTCAGAAGAGGGGCGGAGGTCTGGATGAAGGCGCCCTTCTGGAGGCCACTCACTTGTCCAAGGCTGGAGAAGTGGAAGGTGTCATCGTGGTAGTCGGCGGCGGCCACGGCCACGAGGGCGGCGAAGAACTGCGAGAGAACCGAGTGAGTTAGAATCTCCCTTGTGAGGCTTCCTGTCCGTGCTAGAGGTTCATTCTGTGACTTACCAGGAATTTCATGTTGGATGTGGCTGATGTGAGACCTCCAGGTGCTGACTGGTTAGTGCCAAATCTATCCCTGGATCCCTATTATATACCTCTTTCGGGTCGGACGCGGGACGGGGGTCTTCGCCCTCACCACGAGAGCAACAACGCGCGAGCGCGAGCCAAGAAAAAAAAAGATCTGCTCTATCGATATCAGTCCACGTCCACATCTTAGTCTAAGAATTCACCCGGAGACAAGCAAAGCGTGTTTGTTCTTGTTATGGATCGGTATGAATCGGCATCGGCACCGGCACATCACATATCTATGTGAGTAATTTTATTAGCATAGAGCTATAATAATTTCTCTTCTTGTAGTTTTGGTTTTGTTCTGAAATAAGGTGATGCATATCCTTATAACCATTATGGTTACATTTTCGAAAATTTTGTTTAAGAACGGGTTAATGTTTGATAATAATAGTCAATACGCATACACAGTGTTGCTTCGCCTTTTTATTATTTCCAATGGATGGGGTATATTGTCAAGAGTTAGGCAGTCACTACCATAGACCGGTCTTCGACCTTATCAAAGGTTAGAGGCCGTTACCCGAGGATGCTGGCGCCCAAGGTGGAGGGGACACGCACCACGGTCTGGCGGGCGGAGCGGCCGGCGGGCAAGAAGCTGGTGGCGTCGAGGCCCGCGCCGATGCCTTAGACGGCGCCCTGGTGGTAGGTCTCGGTGATCTTGAGAGTGCCGAGGCCGTCGGCTCTCATCCCAGAGGAGGCGGGGAGGGCAGCAGCGGCGGAGCGAGACTCCCAGGAGGAGCGACCGGAAGAAGCGGCAGCGGAATCCCAGGCGGAAGCGGCGTTGGCGGACGCGATCTTAGCGGACGACTCCCAGGCGGGCAGGGCGGCGCTGTGCTCCGACACCCAGGCGGAGCGGCCGGAGGGGGCGGCGGACACGGTCCTCACCACGGAGGAGTCCACCTTCCAGGAGGGGAGGGCGGCGCTGGACTCGGACTGCCAGGCAGAGCGGCCTGAGGCAACGTCCATCTTGGCGGAGGAGGCCCAAGCGGGGGCGGCTTCGATCTTGGAGGCGGACTCCCAGGCAGAGCGACCGGAGGCAGCTCCCATCCTGGCGGAGGAGGCCCAGGCGGGGGCGGCTTCGATCTTGGCGGAGGAGGCCCAGGCGGGGGCGGCTTCGATCTTGGAGGTGGACTCCCAGGCAGAGCGGCCGGAGGCAGCTCCCATCCTGGCGGAGGAGGCCCAGGCGGGGGCGGCTTCAACCTTGGAGGAGGAGGCCCAGCTGGCGCCGGCGCTCTTAGCGGAGGAGCCCCAGGCGGAAGAGTCGGACTCCCAGGCGGCGGCGGCACCCGCGTCCTCCTCCTCGGGGTGGGCGGCGTTCCACTCGAGGGAGCGGGCGATGGCGCGGGGGATCTCGGGGATGTGGGCGCCCCTGGCGTGGTAGCCAGTCTCGTCGGCGACGTACTCCACGGCGAACTTCTGACCGTTGGGGGCCTCCCACGAGTACACGCCCTGCACAGCCTCGGCGTCACCCGACTTCATGGAGGCCTGCTCCTGGGCGGCGATGCCGTTGGCCGTCTGGTAGCTGTACACGTAGGAGCTGGGGTCGTTCATCTCGTACTGCTGCTGGAGGATGGGGATGGCGGGCTGGGCGTCCTGAAACGCAACAGTTATTGTTATTGAAGAAAATGTCTATCTTGTGCGAGGGCTTCTATCGCTCCCGCGCCGTACCTTGTGGAGATGGGCGGCGTGCTCCGCCTTCCAGGCAGAGCGGCCGGTGGCGACCATCTTGGCGTCGGAGTTGAGCATCGAGCGGCCGGAGGACATCATCCTCTCCTCGGCCTTCCACGCGGAGGGGGCGGCCATCCTGGCGTCGGAGCTCCACAAGGAGCGGCCGGAGGCCATACCCTGGGCGGCAAAGGCGGACGGGGCGGAGGACACTTTGGTCTCGGAGGTCCACACGGCGGGGGCGGCGGCCATCTTGGCGTCGGAGCTCCACAGGGAGCGGCCAGAGGCCACCATCTTGTCGGCTGACATGGCGGAGTCAGCGGCAGCGGCCCAACCGGCGCTGCGGCCGGAGCCCATCCTGGCGTCGTCGGAGCCCCAGGCGGAGGCGGCGCCTCCCATCCTGGCCTCGGACGCCCACAGGGAGCGACCGCTGGCCATGGGCTTGGCCTCGGCGGTGATGAACTTGGTCTCGGTGAGGGCGGCGGGACCACCCATGCGGGCGGCCTCCATGTCGATGGCGGCAGCCGGGCTGACTGCCACAGCCACCGCGAGTGAGAGGATACTCTGTAAAGCAGAAACCACTGTCAGCGGTCATCGCGATGGTGCTTTGACTCGGACACCACGCAGAGGAGGCACTCACGAAGACCCCGATCATGTTGCTTGTCTGCTGGAACACGACTGAGTGACGACTGCAAGGTTCCCGACGAGTGCTTTTATACAACAGAGGTTCCACTAATTGTCCTCTGCGCTGGACATGACCGTCAGGACACCCCAGGTCTGTACAACGGATTCATAAATTACTTGGTCACAGGAACAAAATATTCAGCGTCTGATGCCGTCTTCGATTTGGGTCACCGTGAGGTCAGGCAGAAGTTGGCGGGTGACCCCTCGCCCGGGACTGCCCTACCCTATCCATGGCGACAACTCCCCTTTCATCTGCCTCTTGGACATCTCCCCCTGCCTATACTAGGCGACATTTGCGCACGCGTGCAGGCGGGCGCTGCCTAGTAGGCAGCCCGATGCATTTCTTTGCAGGTGTGCTTCGGTGGTTTTTGTTCAACTTTTCTGGCAGCACTGCCTAAGATAGACCGTTTTAGCCGGACTATTTCTCGTTTCCGCAGTGTTAGTTTGCTCACCTATGAGCCCTTTATTTTGTCAAAGCCCCACTCAGTCATAGGCACCTGCCTGCGCTCCCCTCTGGTCGGGGTGGGCTCCGGCGGGCCGAACACCACTCGCTCCACAGTTTTGGCCCGCGGCCCGCGGCCCTGACATCGGTCAGGTCCCTGAGGCGACCTTGAGACCGCACCGCACCGCACCAGCGGCCTGACGTGGACATATTTTACTGCCCGGCGTGGTCGGTCCTAAGGCAGGCTCGTCTCCGCACGAGGTGCCCCCCAAAAAGAGGAGAACTAGCAAAAAAAATTGTTTTGTAAAAGTGAAGATGGAACAAAAAGATTGGTCACAAGCAATTTTTAGTTTTCTGTCCACAAGCGCTGCTCTTTTGCTGTTTCCAGATCGGTGTTCAGTAGTCCCATATACCGAGTTCCCGGTCATCGCGATAGTACATCACTATCAAAATTCGTAGGTGTTATTCTAGAAAAAAAAATTTCGCGGGTTAACGACGTAATCATCATTACCAGCTACCAGCTGCCGATATTGTGGCGAAAATTACCATGGTGTTGATGACATTTCGACAGCAAAATGATGTTAGTATAAACATCAATGCAACTGTATAAATATTTAAAAAAAAAAAAAACACTGTTGCTAAGTATATGTTTGAAACCAGCTGGGTATCGGAACTTCCAGAGGCAAAGCGTATTATATTACGCGCCCGATACCCGATGACGCTAGGAGTCCTATCACTTTTATTTCCAACCGGCTCGGCTCTCCCAGTTTCTTCTCTTTTCGTTTGGCTGTATCTTTTATTTTTGCCGGCGTCCGGCGCGTGGAAGACCCCCGCAGCTGACCCAACATTACAAGGAAAGGGATGGAGTTGCGCACGTCTCTGCCCGGTGTGCATGCAATGCTTATCGCGCATTGTCACCCCTCCCCAGTAGCGCCAATGCACATCAGGGTGCATTAAATGCACATAAAAGGTAACACATTTATGACGCATTTAATGTGCATTGCTGCGTTAACAGCGCGTTTAATGCGCTTAATGCACATTAAATGCGTCAGAAATGTGTTACCTTTTATGCGTATTTTAATGCGCATTGCCATTGCCGCATTAAATTCGCATTCAAGTGCATTTGCGCTACTGGGGCCTGTACTGGTTTTATGGATTTTTGGAGACATTTCTTAATGCACATTAATAAGGCATGAATGGAATGTTTAGTAGAATTAGCATTTCTTTAATTGTTGGCTGGAATAAATTTTCGCTGAGCGAAGCGAAGCTTACTCCTGCAGGGGATCAGAAGTGTACTTGGTCGTGAGTCTGTCTGTCTGCCTCTCTGTGTTAGAGTACAGAAGTAATCGTAAAAAGCGGTAGTGTTCCGTAATCTACTAACTTCAGCGCTATAATATTTGTCCAGACTTTTCCTATAAATGGAGTTTGAAATATTGAAACGTTTCATGTAAACTTCACTCCGGAAAGGTTGGCAGGCAACGAAAGGAGTTCACCGGTAAGCTAGCCCCACAATGAACTCATCGGGCAGTAACGCCGCGAAATTTGGGTTACCAGGAATTTAATTTCTGCCTCCCCCTGCGCTTGGGCTCTCCGGATAGGCCGCCACCTTCACATGATTGCTTGGCGGGTTGGCCTATCCAGTGTGTCGCAGGCGCTCCGCCTCGGTAACGTCCTTTGTGGGGACGCCAGTAGCGCCACCTAGCGGCAGCACGCGAAATATGTCACGACGGCCCAGCCAAGCCCGGTGGGCCCGGTGTCCACCTCGACTGTTTACAACATCAAAATTAGAAATTTAATTGTCAGTCCGACGAAATATGCGGTCTTAAATAGTTTTTTAGAGTGGTGGTAGTCGCCTCACGAAGTTTCAAGTGTCGTCATTTTGTAGAAGTGTGTGTGCGAGTGATTTGTCGTGTGTGCCTCAAGTTCTAATCAAAAATACCTTTGATTGTACTGGATTTGTGAAATGGACGTCACGGATTGCTGAAACGACAGCCAGGATCGCTTCAACTTACTTCCGAACTCATTATTTGGGTGAGTGACATAACCTAACAACATAAACAATGTTGTTTACAATAGAGTACACACAGTTCTGTCTGGGAGACAGCAGACTTTGGTCTGAGTATTAAAATCACATAACACCTTGATCTGACAAGTGAGAGTTACTAGCTGTGACATTATTTTCTGATATTTAACTAAATTTTGTTTTAAACCTTTGCTCGGTACCCAAGTGTTGTGATTCCTTATTTAGCCGCCACAAATTACCAGCCAAACGGTTTCCCCAATACGGTATTGATGCTGTAGTAGAAGTGTGCTCCTTTTAGACATGAGCTAAGAGACATTTGTTATAAAAAAAAGGTTATTAATTGATAAATATTAAATAGAAACATTTAGAGTCTCATTCTACTAAAGAAGACACATCAAAGTGTGGTGAAAGTATTAAAATCTTATAACCTTTTAACCCAACTAGAAAAAGTAAATTGTATGGGTATTATTCAGAGAAATTTAGTAGGATTTTGTTCCGAACCTTTGCTGTTCTTCCCAGTGATACGATTTCTGATCAAGTTATCTTATGTATTAAACCAAACATACTGCTTGATCCGTTTTGGCTATGAATTTGAATGAGAGGAAAGCTGCTCTATAAAAGTAATGATACGGAGTAAATTCATTTCTAAAAATTGAATAGTTTATAGAAATTTGACTCTCACAAACACAAGGGGCGATACTGTAGATTGGATTTAGGTGAGAAACAGTACTTGTAATATAACAATTATGCTGAGAGTGTTTACACTAAATCAGTGTTGGTGTGAAGACAAACTTGTTTCAGAAGGATAGGAGGGGTTGAGGGAGGGGGCGGACAGCATATCATGCAGCTGCATTCTTATACTCATCATGTTAATGATACTTAGTGGCACTTATCTCACCTCCGGATGGGGAGGGGAAAAGTGGAGAGTGGAGGGGAGGGGGGAGGTTCTGGAAGTGTGTTCTAGAGGTCCCCGCTCAGGATAACCACATTTTGTAGGCCACTGGGCCTCTAGCGTCGACACCATAGGAGGGTGTCCGAGACTTTCGACCTGGGGACAGCTCAGAGGGGATGCTCAGCATGCCCCTGCCACAAAGGCGTCACACTCATAATGTCGTTCTGGGTTCGGGAAGGGTGTCACCGTCCCGCGTCTATGCCCCCTCCCCCCGTCGGGCACAGGAGTGGCACGAGGTTACCGCACAGGACAACCGCACATTGGAGGCCACAGCGCCCTGCGCCTCTGGTGTCAATCACATTGGGTGTCCGGGACTTTCTACATCAGGATATCTGAGAGGGGATGCTCCCCTCTCTCGGTTGAGAGTACGAACGGTGATTGTTGGCCTGTTGTCCCTCCACCACCTCTCCTGCCCTTCTCCCCCCCCCCCAATTCTCAATTGCTCCATGCTGACTGGCGCCATGTAGGTTGCTTATCTACACGGCGGAAGGATTAAACCCATCCTTTTGTTTTAACACTCACTTCGCTCAGCAACTACGTGCCTGCCGCACGTACTCCTAGTAATTTAATTTATACTTTAATTGCTCGGCCCTGTTAGAAAGCGCCAAGGAGACAAAAAACTCCGCCTATGCCGGTGAGTGCTGGCGGCTTGACGGGACTAAGCGGCAGCGTTGACGGCGACCTTGTCCGAACGCCTGTGAGCGCCAGGGTAGGCCACCCGCCTCGCGGGCGTGCGGGCGTGCTGCCGCCCGGCCCCTCGCGCGCCTCGCCTCGCCATCCAGAGTCCGTCTGAGTGTCCCGTTGCGCGGCCCGCTGCCCTGACCGGCCCGGCCCGGCCCGGTGTCGGGAGCGCCCCGCCCCGCTGGGTCCAGCTCCTGACTCCAGGCTCCGAGCCTGGGCACGGCCGGGCCGGGCCGGGCGGCTGCTGCCGCCGTGCGGGCGGGCAGGTGTAACGCGTGGCCGCCGGATGGGCTGCCTACCTGCCCGGCGTGACCCGGACCACTCCGCGCCCCCCAGCCCCGAGGAGACTGACACACTTCAGCCGTCCCGTCTCGTCTCGCCGCGGGGCCGGACCGGGCCTGGGCTGGGCACTGGCCACACCTGTAAGACGAAAACAAATAAGAGTTTAAAAAAAAACATACTTTTGTTCATTGGTGGAAACGATGCGTGTAAAACCCGCATCTGCATTGAGATGCTGAATGGCGACAGTGTTGAGCTAAATGGTGACAGTACTCAACTCAACTAGCAAAGCTTCTATCACTATCATGCGAAATGCTACTGCTACTACGGGGCCCTCCAGAGGTTATGTTGATATGCTCGTATCGATAACATTGTCGGTCTTCTAGTGGGCACCTGTACCCTAATAATACACGAAGCGACAGGAAGTTGATCGGGACCGAAGAAAACGGAGAAAGACAGAATGGAGGGGAGGGAGGGGTATTTCCTGGATGCTGACGCACTTGGTGTCGGCGGCGTGCGCTGCGTGCGTGCGGAGACGCGCCGCCGCCGGCCCGGCCCGGCCCGCCACCGCTCGCCCCAGATCAGCCAGCCGGCCCGGCGTGGCGTGGCACGGAGTGGTGCTGAACTTCCATACCAGGGCGGGGCGGACCAGCCGTGGCCCGTGGCGTGCGCGCGGCTCGCGCGGGGCGTGATCAAGAGTTAGGGCCCAGAGCTCGCTGACTAAATTTATCGTGAGATGACACCTCTTAAAAACATGGACAAAATGTTTCTTTTTGCGAAGAAAAAAATCGACAATAGTAAAGGAGAATGTGAACGGGAGAAAGAGCAAGGGACGGGGAAAGACTTGAGGCTCGGTTCCGGTGGTCTCCTTCGAGCACAGCGTCAGCTCGTCTCATCTCGTCCTCCCTTCTCTTCTCTTTTCTCTCTCTCTCCCTCTCTCTCTCTCTCTCTCGTCCCCTCAGCAGCGCTACCTGTCGAGCGAGCGCGCGGCAAGGTCAACATTCCTCTTGCCGATCGTCGAGGCGAGTGCAGGTTTCGAGAAGAGAGGGGGAGTCTGCCCCGCCCTGCCCCGCCCTGCCCCGCCCTGCCCTGCCCGCTGCCCCGCCTTTGACCCGATCTCGGTCCCGGCGCGGCGCGGCGGCCAGGCCCTGCGCGCAACCCTCCTCCCTTCCTCCGACTATGCCCGCCCGCCGCTTCCTGTCCGCGGCCACGTCGCGACTTCCGTCTCTCCCGCCCCCTTCCCCTTTAGCTCGATGGCAGCTGGATGAGATCCGATACCTGAACTTCATTATCGTATCGGTGCAGCCCGGACTTTTCGACTACGCCGCAGCTAAACCCACCCCGCCCACCTCGCCCCACCCAGCCCCACCCCGCCCCACCCCGCCCCACTCCGCCCCACCCCCCCCCACCCCGCCCCACCCCGCCGCGCGAGCGCACCAGACCAGCAGGTACCCAATTTGATTCCCCGGCCCGGCCCGGCCCGGCCGTAAGTTGTTAGCGGTACAAAGAAAGGCGCTGCGCCGACTCGTTTCGTTAGTTTGGAGGATATCGCGGTTTTGTCAATTCCCCGCGCTGGCGCTGGCTGGCGCTGGCTGGCGCGCGCTGCCTGCCTGCGGTGCGCGCCCACACGCTGTCCGACCATACCCCCCGGCCCCGGCCCTCCCCCACCCCTTTCCTCTCCGGCCGGCCGGCCTTTTCACTATCAGCCGCGGCATCTCAGAGCGCAATCACATCTTTTCTCTCCAGCCGCCAACCAAGAAGCGGAAAAGCTGGTGGAGAGAATAAGTGAAAAGAGAGTAAGGGGCTCGGCTTCCTGCTGGGCTGGGCTGGGCTGGGCCCGCACAAGGCCCGGGCGGGGCGCGGCGGCACGGCGTCACCTGTAACTTAACCGGCCGACACCTCACTCGTTTCAGGTAAATGAATAGATCTATTTTTTCCGGTATCCGAAATGACACCGCTGTCATTGCACACGGTCAGATGCTTTAAAAAGTGCTTACACCCGAGAATTGAAGCGGACTGCCCTTAACGAAACTGCTACTGAAATGACGCCTTTATTGTGACTCACATTCAGCAAGCGTTACATTTTATTGTTCTACACCACAAGGCTCACTCGAATTCGAGCTTAAGGAAGCAGCAACAAAAACGGTGACACAAGGTTCCGTGCTCAGCGTGCCGAGTAAAATACTTTCTCGCGCACCCGACCCGGGTTCGAATCCGCGTCTGCGCGCTCCTTTTTCATTTTTTTTTAATGCTCCCCTTTTCTCCCCTTCTCCCCACGCACCTTGGTATGCGGACTGGTAGCCAGACTCACGGAGGGGCAGACCTCTGGCCTGCGAGGCGACACTCTGGCTTACTCTTTCGCTCTCTCTCACTAGAAGTCCGATGCAGTCCGATGCGGTCCGATGGAAAATGCCTTCTAAACCTCACACTCTTCGCGTTTGCGCTTCCGTCTTGGCCAAGTCCCTTACCCCCTTCGAGGTTCCCCGCCACGCCCCACTCCCGCCCCGCGCTGTGACTCTGAGCCCCCGCGGCAGGACAGGTGGGCCCTCACCCTGTCAGGTCCCACCACACCAGATTCCAGGGGGGTTTGGGCCGCGCATGGCGTGGCCCGTGGCCCTTCCTCCGCCCTGTCCCTGTCCTGTCCACTCCACGGCATACCGGGTCAGTAGCAGGAGCAGGCGAGCGGCCCGGCGCGGCCCCGCCCCGCCCCGCGCGGCTGCCTGCACGAGCCAAACGGCTTTCTTTGCCGGCAGCAGCAGCAGCAACAACAAGGGGGAGGGGAGGACCTTGGGCAAGGGCTTCTAAAATTAAAGCGAGGCGATCGCGAGGCGTGGCGCGCCGGGCCGGGCCGGGCCGCGCCGGCAATGTGGAGCAGGGAGCGGAGTACGGCGCGAGCAGGGCGGGCCGCGGGGCGGGGCGGGGTGGGGCGGGGCGGGTGGGGCGGGGCGTGGCGCGCGAGTTTACTGTGCCGCCTCAGCACTAATATCACCGTACAAATTTAGAAAAAAAAAATAATCAGTATGTTTACGTGATATTTACTGGACTGCGGCACTGGCTCAAATCACAATGTCAGCGAATTTTTTTGGACGCCTCTGCTTTGCTATCGCACCAGAGAAATGAATTCCCCGAGGTGAAATTAGCCTGCGTACGATTCCTTATCACCAGACGCTGCTTCTCGATCTAGTCGCTCGGCGAGGCTCGGCCAATCACGCTGTCGCCGGCCCGGCCGCTGCCGCGCGGCGCGCCGCGGCTGGGGACGCCAGAATAATTTGGCAAATGGCAAAATTGTCGGTCGTCGGGGCGCCGCTGCCTACAAGCCCCCGGCCCGGCCCGGCCCTGCTCTCAGATTCCTCAATGGAATGAGGAACCTTGCTCCGCCCAGCCCCGTGGGCCCCGCTCCTCTCGCCAGATTAATTTATCTGAACGCTAGTCGAGCCGAGCCGAGCGGACTGGATGCTGACCGCTCTGGATCCATTTCACCCGAAATATAAAGAGCCAAACAGGTGACTGCCCCGCCCCACCCCGAACCGACCCGACCCGCCGAAGAGATGTGAACTAACTGAGCTCCGGCCCGGGGCGGGGCGGGGCGGGGCGGGGCTGCCCGGGGGCCGACCGGCCGGCCGGCCGGCAGAAGTGGGACGGGAAGGAGGGGACCGCGCTGCCAGGCAGGCGCGGCGCGGCGCGGCAGTGGCGACGTCGACGACGCGTCGCGGACCAAAGCTGGGCGCCGTAACTCGCGTGAGGACCGCGCCCAGTTACGGGGTTGTGCATCTCAGTTCCGAGCAGCAGCCGTGAGAGAGGCCCGGCCCGGCCCGCCCCGCCCCGCACGGACAGTAAACACATCATTGCTGATCGGGCACAACGAGCGAGGCTCCTGACACCCCCGAGATGCGCCTCCACTAAGGGCTGTTCCCTGCGAAATCTGAGTGCTGTGCCTCAAAGGGTTCCGTCTCTACCGGCGCCTTCAATCATTCACTCATGCATCCATTCATTCAGTCAGTCATGTCGAGTTCGTCCCCACGAGGACGCAGTCATGTTACTTCTTACAGAGAGTAATAATTATATCTCATGTTTGTCGCGATGCCGGTGCGCTGGTCTCGCCGACGTCATCCTGTAATATCACCGACCGGTCGTTCCCGCCCCACCCCGCCCCACCCCGCACCGGTCCCACCTGGTAAGCCCTCCATGTGATCGCATTTCTGTCCAGTCGGCCTGCCCGACCCGGCCCGGCCCGGCCCGCCCATCCCCAACCCGACCGGCTTGCCCTGCCCTGCCCTGCCCTGCCCTGCCCTGCCGCCCCGTCAGCCTCCAGCCCTGCCCCGGCCTGGTATGTTGCTGGAGCCGAGCCGAGCCGAGCCGAGCCGAGTGGTGCAGCCACTGCTATTGGCCCACTTCTGTGCGGCCGTACGACGGCCGTACTGCCCCGCGGGGCCAGGGCCACCACAGCCCGCCACGCCGCGGCCCGGTCCGGCCCGGCCTGGCCCCGCCGAGGGCAGCAGAGGCAGAGGACATGACCGGAAGGACCTGCCTGCCTGCCCGCTGTATTGGCAGTGCGAGTGTGTCCTCCTCGATCTACTCCCTGTCTTTGTTTTTCGGTCGCTCTTTTCAGTTGAGCAGCACGAAGTCGATCGTGAAATGGTAGGGATGCTCTTATCTCTTTATAATATGATGCAATTTGTTGCTTCTTCGATTGGATTGTGATCTTGTTCACTCGCCAATCGGCGTGTTATCTTTTTTTTTTTACCTTTTTTTTCATGCCGATCAGCCGCTGCTGAGCTTCTTTTCTCAGCCCCTGCCCTCCCCAGCCCCTCACCCAT
Source organism: Frankliniella intonsa (assembly GCA_033675135.1). Taxonomy (NCBI): domain Eukaryota; kingdom Metazoa; phylum Arthropoda; class Insecta; order Thysanoptera; family Thripidae; genus Frankliniella; species Frankliniella intonsa. The sequence goes on along the minus strand of CM066249.1, from coordinate 11,278,671 downwards.
AACGGCCACATACCCTCCTGCCGCTCCTGCCCTGCCCTGCCCTGCCGCGCCGCGTCTCGAGAGACTCTTCCGCTGGTCCGGTTTCAAACGGTTTGACTGACAACTACAACCACCAATCATGGCAATGTTGCCGTGGCGGGGCGTGGCGGGGCGTGGTGGAGCGTGGCTATCGAACGCGTCGCGGCGCCAAACGGCGCGACGACGACGCTGCTCGTTGGACCACGCCCCGCCCCGCCCCGCCCCGCCCCGCTGCCCCACCGCGACGCCGCGCCATCTCCGGGACAACCAGCACATCTGCCAACAAACTGATTACTAATAAGAGCGGCAGGCGAGATACACGGTGAGGCCGTGAGGACCTCAAATAACTCCTCATTTGGAGCGAGGCGTGGCGGGGCGTGGCGGGGCGCGGTGGGGCGTGGCGGGGCGTGGCGGAAGGCGGCTGCCGCACGGCCTGACTCCGGCTATGTGGAGGTGATGATTCTCTTTTAACGCGGTCCGCGGAGTAGCTCGCTCCGTGAGCCTTGAACGGGTAAAAGTGATTGCGGGTGGGGCCTCGTCCTCGGGCTCAGAGTTGGGCTCGTTAAGCGCACGCCTCCGTAACCGCCCAGCCCAGCAGGGGCCCTGGGGCCCAGGGTAAGGCCTGTGTTTTGATACCGCGTTTCATTTCGAATTTGCAGTCTGCCTTCCACAACACGCGCTTACACTTTCTGATTTTTTTCTCTCTCGATTTTTTATTGTGACAATCTTGACGCCCTCTCCCAGTGCACTACAAGCTCACGGCTTAGAAAAGGCTGTCAAACAGAAAAATACATTTTTTCAAAAAAAAAATAAAAAAAAAAATAACGGGGCATTTTGGCAGATAACTTTTGTCGCCCTCCTTTTTTTAGCGTTAATTATTGTGCCGCATAAACTTCGAAAGTGCTTCGAAAATCTATCCTGGATTTAAAAAATAATTGCTTTTTTTCGGGCGAATGAATGTGCGAAAGCTCCTTACCCACATACGCTCCATTGATAGAGTGTGACATTGGCCCATCAAACCCCCTCTCCCTCCTGCTTCCGTCCGCCCCCCCCCCCCCTACCCACACCTCGAGAGAGGCTTCTAATGCGGCGCCTTAACCTCCATTCGGGCGGGGTGGGGTGGGGCGGGGCGGGGCGGGGCGGGGATGTGTGTCTGCTGCACCCGAAGGAAAGGGCCTTAAAAATGTGGCCGCGTGCCTGCTCCCGGGCGCGCGCTGTGCGTGTGCGTGTGTGTGTGCATTCTCCGGGCATCACATTGCGTGCACTCTCCTTTCCCACACCGGCCCAGCCCGGCGGCGCTCCTCGCCCTTCTGCTGGCAGGACGCGACGCCGCCTTCTCCAACTGGATCGGCACATGATGTAAAGTGACGTCGCGACGCGCCGCGACGCTAGCGCGGCTCGAGACCTCGTGCTCGTGCGCGCTCGTCTCGCTGGTGCACGATACCTAGCGAAGCGCTGGATATGGGTTTCGACTAGAGGTATGACCAGTGTCGATACCAATGACACTACGCGGCCGGCCTGGCAGCGCACGGAGAGCAGGCGTACTGATGACACCGGGTTCGTTTCTTCGGTGAGTGTGGCTTCTCGCGTAGCATGCCTCCTAGGCGTGGTCCGGCATTTGGAACCGCGGCCTCGTAGCCGTGCCGGCACAGTGTCCGCCCGGAGATTGGCAGAACGAAGGTTCAAATCTTCCTCAAAAATGTCTGGATGCTTTCGATATGTTGTTGCCCAGGTTTCAAAACGCCCCAAAAAGTATATTTAGTGTGAACAATTTTTTTTCGAGCCGATACTCAAAAAAATTCCAACGGAAGCAAGAAAGTACGAGAATGAAATAAAAATGAAGTAGGTGGGAATTGAACTCCGGTCCTGCGGTTGACAGTCGGACAACCGATGTAGACTCCGTTGTGCCTGTGGTCGTGGCGGTGTGCACGGGTCGGACACATTTTTGACCGTATCACGGTCGGCAGAAATTAATTCGGCCAGGTCGGACAAAAAGAGGTCGGACAAACGATGAGCACCAGTATAAAGGCCGATCTTACAAATGTATTGTTCTTAAGGCGGGATTAAGCTCAACATTCAAGCCGAAGGCCTGCCTGGCTAGTAGCTAATGGTTGTGACCGGAGACTTTGGTTCCTGTCAGGCCATGAGCTTCGCTTGCTCCGCTCGCTCAGCAATAATACTCGAGGGTTCCAGCTTAATACTCTTCTGTCGCGACTAAAGCTACCCCCGTCCTGTTAGGCCAGTCATTATTTGCAATATATTTTCTTCCCCTGTTTCCCGGCTGTGCCCTTATTGCCGCGGCAGGCTGGCCATTCGACACCTTCTCAAGCGGTTCTTCACATAGTTATCGGCGAGCCCCGTGGATAGCAATTAAACGCCACGCCCCGCACCGGGCCGGGCCCCGACTCGCCATACCCCACCTCGCGCCGCACTCCGCCCGCCCCGCCCCGCCCCGCCCCGCCCCGCCCCGCCCCGCCCCGCCCCGCTCGTCAGGGAGAGCAGCAGCACCAGGGGCGGCCGGACGAGCGACTTTCCTGCGGCGAATAAGCGTCGGCCAGGACAGCAAGGGGAGAGTTGGCATTGTGTTTGGTCCGCGAGCGCAAGGCGCCCGCCCCGCCCCGCCCCGCCCCGCCGCATGGGGAATTTGGGGCTATTAAATAAGGCGGTTCGGGGCGGGGCTGTGGGGCCTCAGGCCGCACCCCTGACCGTGAGGTGGGCCCGGGCCCCACCCCGCCCCACCCCACCGCGGGGCTGGTCCCGTTTGGCCGCGCTGGCCCGGCCTGGCCGGGCGCCGTGCCCGCCTGCGCTGCGCTGCGCCCCCTGCGGCCCGCTCCGCTCCGCTCAGGCCCCCGCCCGCCCCGGGCCCCGGGCTGGACCCGCTGTGTTTGATATCCGCCCCCTTAATCGCTGGGCTCCTCTCCAATCACGGGCAAAAATGTATATACTTTTGGCAAGGCAGCGGCAGCAGCGGCACTCGGGGAGAGAGGGGAGAGAGAGAGGTAGTGAGATATAGGGAGGGAGGGATGATGGGGAGGCAAATGTATTCGTGCGAGCAAAGTGAATGTCGATAAAATTTAATTTGTCTGACGAGCATGCCTCCTGGAAAGGAAGAAAACAAATGTACTCTGCGGTAAAAACATACATAAACCAACGCGCTTTTTTACACGTGTCTCACTTTCTTTTACGTTGGACGGGGGTCTCCAATATAGTGCTTTGACATGCGTGGACGTTCCCCTACACGCCTTTTCGTCAAAGACATTGTAAAAGAAAAGAAGACAAACGCGGGCGTGTGTATACAGTATGGGCTGCTGTCGTTTCTTCCGTGACCCTCACGCATTCCGCCGACTGCCGCCCAACCCAGCGGCCCGGCCCCGCCCGGCCCCGCCCGGCCCGGACCAGCGGCTCTCGGTGCCTCTCCGATTTCTCTGTTTGCCCAGGCGCGGAATGGAGCCCAGCCCAGCCCAGCAAAGCAGCCCAACCCGGCCTCCGGGCCCGCATGGACACGCAGGCTCGTGCTCCCCGGAGCTCCGCTCCGCCCCGCCCCGCCCCGCCCCGCCCCGCCCCGCCCAAGCTCAGCTGTGCCTCTCGCAGTAAAACAGGTGCTGTTCCACCACACCGCCCCGCCCAGCAGCAGAGCCATGCTCCGAAAATTTTTCACACCACCTGTGGCTGTGGTGGCGCGGTGGGCGCGGTCCGGTCGTCCGCCGCGGACCTTTCGCCTGTAGCCGGCGCGGCGCGGCGCGGCGCGGACACCGCCTCCCACTTGTGGACTACATTCCAGATGACGGCCATTGGGACCTAATTTTAATGTCCTACCCGTGAGCACGCGGGGCCAGCAGGGCCAGGCCAGGCCAGCAGCTAGACGGAGCGGCGCGCCCGGCCCGGGCCAGGCCGCCGGGGCGACGGGCGAAACGGGCCGATAATATGTGGGTTACCAGACACACCTCTCGAAAAAATTCCCGGGACAAACCGCGACACGATGAAGCATAGCGTGTCGTTGTGCGCGCAGCACGGCACGGCACGGCACGCGACGCTGACCTGAGCCTGATGACCTGTGGTGTGGAGCGTGGAGCGAGGAGGGGAGGGGGGTGTCCTGCAGGTGCACTCGGCCCGGCCCGGCCCGGGCGTGTCTAGATGCAGTTGTGTCGCGCACACTCCACACTCTCGCTCCAGGAGAAGGTGGTGAGGGAACAAACTGCTCCATCACCGAGTGCCACCGGGCGCAGCGCAGCGCGGTGCATGCACGACCCCACCCCGCCCCGCCCCGCCCCGCCCCGCCCCGCCCCGCCCCGAGGTCGTGCCTGTCCCATTGAGCAGCGGCGCAGTGCGTCGCAGTGCGCCACCCCAGAGAAAGCAGCCCGGTCCGGGCGCAGCAACAGCAGGGCAGCAGGGCGTGTGTTTAGTGCGCTCGGGCGGGGCGGGCCGGGGCGGGGCGGGCAGTGTCACCGCTGTGGTCACTGCACCCCACCCCGCCGCGCCCCGCGCCCGCTCATGCAACAGGTCCCGGGCCCACGGCACATAGGTCGCCGACAGCGCGCAGCGCCCGTGGACTTCACTGCTGCATGGCCGCTCCTGTCGTGTGTGCACGCGCGCGCAAGTGAGAGAGAGACAGAGACACAGACAGAAACCGTGCGTGAGCCTGGGTGTCCCGGCCCCCACCTCGCCCTAAGCCGCGGCGGGGCGCGGCCGGGCCGGAGGGGAGAGTGAAGGGAGAAAGGGATCAGGAAGAGAAGAAAGTCCAGCCGGCAGTGCGGGGCCCAGGCCGGCCCGGCCCGGCGCGGCCTGGCGGGCGGAGCGCGGGGAGCGACTCCTGATAGTGGCAGGGCAGGCTCAGCCTCCACACAAACTCTATGATTGAGCAGCGCCCCCCTCCCTCCCCCGGGGGGATCTGCACACGCACGAATAACAGTATCTGTACCGCCGCCCGAGCCGGCCGCGCGGCAGGCCCGGGGCGGGGCGGGGCGGGGTGAGGCGGGGCGGGGTGAGGCGGGGCGGGCGGGGTGGGGACGGAGCTCGTCGGGAAGAGGTAGTGGTGGAGCGGATGAGACGGTGAGGCGGCGGTGGCCGTGGCAGTGGACCCGGCGGCCGGCGCGCCCGCTGCGGCGGCGGTGACGCGTCAGACAGGTTGGCTGGTGGAGTCTGGGTCAGAAGGCGTTCCGAAGGCGTTCTGAAGGCGTTCCGAAGTCTGGCCTGCCGGTCCGGTCCGGTCCGGTCCACGCGGTAGGGGCCGCACTGGGCCAGGACGGGCTCGGCAGCTCAACAGGTGGTGGTGGGGGCCCGGCCTGCCCGCCTGGCCCTGCAGCAGCCTTCCCCCACCGGGCCCCGCCACGCCCCGCCCCGCCCCGCCCCGCCCCGCCCCGCCCCTCGCGCCGGCGGCGGGCTGGCGTGCGGTCGCGGTCCTGGCCCAGCCCAGCCTTCCTCGTTGGCCCATCCACGCCCGGCCGGCCGGGACCCTCTTCACTTCACTTCCAAGCCGTCGACGGCGAGGTGCAGCAGCGAGTGCCGGTGCGGTGCGGGCCGCGTGTGCGTGTGTGCGCGACAGAGACAGAGACAGCGTGTCCGTGCGGGAGTGCCGTGAGTGCGAGTGAGACAGCCAGTGCGACTAACCGCAAGAGGAGCCGCCCCGACGCAGCGCCACGCGACGCTCAGCCGACGCCCCCTTTCCTCTGGATCTGGACTAACCGACCTGCAGGTGCGTCTCGTCTCCTGCTCGTGTCTCATCTACGTGTTGAGCCCGGCCCGGCCCGGCCCGGCCCGCGCCACTCCACCGGTGCACGGGCGCGGCGCTCTAGAGCGGCTGGCGTGCCTTGCCGCCTGTGGCAGATGGGCAGATGACACCCGCGATGAGCAACGGGACATTATGCTCGCGCGCCAATGCAAAGGGCACGGGGATACATGTACTGCACGGTGCCCCCGTTCCGTCCCGCGGAGGGTCGGCGACGTCCTGGAGGCCTCCTGGAGGCACGAGCCCGCTGTCCGCGCCGGGCCGGGCCGCGTTAACGGGATGGGTGACACTCTGGGAGCGATGCTCGGGGCGGGGCGGGGCGGGGCGGGGCGGGGCGGGGCCGGCGGCGTAAGCGTTGCAGCATCCCAGGCCCGGGGAGATGACTGATAGCAGCAGCAGGTGCGAGTCCCCTAGCCACCTGCAGGTGGCGCCCTAACGGTTAAACCCGCCGTGTAAGACTTGCCCCAAAACAAACTGAGCGGCGTGTCGCGGGCGCGTCACGTAGTGGAAAACTGCTGCCTGCAAAACTACAACTCTGGTCAAACCCCGCGGCCGCGCGGCGCGCCACCCGTGGGAAACAGCTGTCCGTTGGGCGAGGGAAGTCCACCACTCCACGCCACTCCCCGGCGCGGCGTGGCGCGGCGCCGCGCGCTGGCGGCGGGGGAGATCGCTTTGCACTCGGCCCGACTCAAACGCGCGCCAACGCGCTATTGGTGTTACGGCTGCCAATCGGGAGCTCTACGCCCCGCCCCGCCCCGCCTCGCCTCGCCTCGCCTCGCCTAACCGGCGTCCTGCCCAGCTCAGCGCCTGCCTGCGCCGGGCATTGGTCGTGTGACCACAATATTCGTATATGATAAAAATATATCCAATTTAGGTGTATTAATTTTCCGATTAATTTTGAGTAAAACTCAAATCATGCTGGCTGCGCCATTTTATCTTGTTTCTCTCTTTAAAAACTGTCCCGTTCTCACTTGAACCATGCAGTAGGAATCAAACTCAATTCTTTTTTATTTGCCTGGGAAGTAACGTGTAATTTAGTGATGCGTGCGCGCCTTCTGGAGCCCGCCTGACCCAGTGTGCGGCTCGCGGCGTGGCGGGGCGTGGCGGGGCGGGGCGGGGCGGGGTGCGGCGGAGCGTACGCCTCGCACGCGCGTAGAGGTCTCCCTCACGCCGGCCCGGCCCGGCAGTGCTGTTGTTGGTTTCGACGGGGAAAGCCTTCCGCGGGGCCCACCGCTCATTATGACTCTGCTGCTTAAGCAAAACAAAAGCATGTTCATTACAATTAATTTCCATACCGGCAATTACGCCGGCATCCCGCCCGGGCGTCGTCCCGCGCCTCGCCCTGCGTACTCATTGGGCCGCGACGTCCGCATCGCTCCACGCCACGCCACGCCACGCGTCATTGGGACGTGATTGATACCCTGGGCCCAGGCCCCTAGGCCCGGCCCGGCCCGGCCCGGCCCGCGCTGCCAACTGTGTCTCCTCTCAGGCAACAGCAGCAGCAGCATGGGCTTTGCAAGCCCTCGCAGTCAACTTTACGACGGGAAAAGAAGGCATTCCGTCGCGATCCCGCTCGAACAAACCAAAAAAAAGCAAGGCAGCTAGACGCCATTATGGTGGAAGCGCGCACATCGCCTCGCCTCTGCTGTGCCGGCCGGCCGCAGGGCTGCCAACGCATCAAAGGGTTATTAACACAGATCCGCCACCAGCCGCGTGTGTACGGGAATCGGCCTGAAAATCCTACGGCGCAGGGGTACGGGGATGGGGAGGGGGGCACTCATCCTTGCGTGATTGCTCCCAATTAGGGTTGCTCCCCTGACAGCGCGGCGGGCCGCGAGCGCGGTCACTGTGGAGGCGTTCTGCACTCTAGTTGTTGTTGCGAGTGCAACCCGGTAAGTCACTTTTAAAAGGCGGGCCGAAACTGCAGCCCACTTGTTCAGAAGGTGTGAGCCCCTGTCGTGCGGTCCGGGCCGGGAGCGCAGCGTGGTGGACTCCTTTCTCTATTAATTTGTACCCCCCCCCCCTCCTCCCTCCTCCCTTACGAAACCAAACCACGCTTTTAGAAAATGTAAATTATGAAAGGATTTGTCATCTGAAGTGGCACACCTGTGCGAGCCGGCCGGGCCGGGCCGGGCCGGCGGGCTAATATTTCCTCGGCAGCCTTTTTTTCTTTTCTTTTTTCACTCATGCCGTGTGCGTCGCGTCGCTGCCGGCGGGTAGGGTGAATGGCGGAGTGGCGGCGGAAGGTGTGGACGAGGAAAGTGGAATTCTTGTCTCCCTCTCCCGCCGCGCCCCGCCCCGCCGCGCCCCGCCACGCCCCGCCACGCCCCTCCTCCCTTTTGCCCGGTCCATGATCGGGCGTCATTATCAGAACACTCGTGCGATTTGCCTGCTTCCTCCTTCTCTCTCTCCCGTTCTTTTCCTGCGGCCCGGCCCAGCCCGGCAGCAGGTAGGCTCGGCGCGATCCGGTTTTGATCCCCCCTCTCTTTCTTTCTATCTCTCTCTGCCTCTCACTCCCCTCTTCCTTCTTCTCACTCTCTGTTTCAACCCATCTCCTTCTCTCTCTTTCACCAGGAAGTGGGTCAGTGGAGGCGCCCGCATGCTATCATATACCGGCTTGTTCGCTCGCCGACAATCACACAGCAGAAAAAAGAATATATATATAAATCATGGAAAATTCCCCCAGTGTGCAACATTGACTTTGACTTGTAAATACGTGCGGGGAAAGTGTCCACCATGACGGCATGGGGTCCGAACAGCGGAGGGTATGCGTTGTAGAAGCCGTACGAAGTATTACTACGGATCTGTCTTTACGGGTCAAGCAGGAACGAGGAGGGAAGGAGGTGAGGGGAGGGGGCGTAGACAGGTGGTAGGGAGAGGGAGAGTCTCGTTCACAAATTGTGTTAACGTTTCCTCGGGCTCGACAAATTCCTCAACATTCATCAGCGGGAGGGGCCCGGCCCGGCCCGGCCCGGTGGCGCGGTGCGGCGTGCAGACTACCAAACGCGAAGCGGCCCGTCAAACCTGCTGGGCCCGGTCCGATCCCGGCGCGGATCCCGGCCACACCGGCCACACCAGCGCGGCCTCATGGCCTGCCTGCCTGCGGCCTGTGGTGAGGCCTGCGGGGCCCGGCCCGGCCCGGCCCCGGCCCCGGCCGGTGGGCCTCGGCGTCGTGGCCTGCGGCGGGACGGGGCGGGGCCTGCGGGGACTGTCCTGTGGGCCTCGTTCGCAGCCGCATGTATCGTGACCCTGTATCCACAGAGGGCTTGTCGTGGCATACTATTTTAATATTATATTTTTCAAGACAGATACGATAGGCATGATCGCGATTTACCATACGTCCCGCATTCCGGTCATCGGGTGTAATCAATAGCAGCAAGTCGCGACCGACATATGTTCGCGACGGGTCGGGTCGTGTGTCAGTGTGAGTGAGAGTGAGCGTTCCCCAATTGGAGCTCCTCGGTCCTCCTTGCAACTCCATCCCGTGTGAACTGGGCGGCCCGGCCCGGCCCAGCCCAGCCTGGCCCGGCCGCGCCCAGCTCCGCCTTAGCGCGGCCCGGAGCGGACCGCTACGAACGATAGTCCCCTTTCGCCGACCCCCCCTCCTCTCTCTCTTCCTCTCCCAGTATATTCAGTACTAATGGGCTACACCTTCCTGTGTCCAAATTGAGCGGGAACGCGAAGTGCCAATATTATTCCCATCGTAATTATTCCTTGGTGTGGCTCAAACCCCTTGTAGCTAAAATGACACGCAGCCGCCCGCCTTTAACGGGAGGACAAGAAGACGGCTATGCTAAACACGCCGCTGTTATTGCAGGCCTAATTCTGCAACAGTTTAGCTGATTATGGATGTGCGGGGCGGGGCGGGGCGGGGCGGGGCGGGGCGGGGCGTGCGACACCCGGGAGGTCCCGGCCGTGCTGGCGGGGTGCCAGGCACTGGCCGGGGCGGGCGGGCCGGGGCGGGGCGCGGTCGTGCGCGCCCAGAGGCTTGCAGGCCAGGCCACCGGCTGCTGGAGGTGGCGGGCGGTCCGCCCCGCCCCGACCGGAGCCCCCCGTCGACATTCCAATAGACTTTGCGTGGGCACACGTATAATAACCCGCTACGACACGCGAATTTATTTCTCCTTCCGAAGTTTATTTAATCACTATCTTCCCGTTCTGTATCGGATAAAACGAGACGCTGAGTACCGTAGTGGCGCAGTGGCGCAGGGACTAGGCGGTACAGCAGCGACCTAGGCCAACGACATTGCGCGCCCCGCCCCGCCCCGCCCGCTTGTCGGCCGCGCCGGCTCCTCTCCACGCCGCGCCCCGCCCCGCCCCGCCCCGCCCCTCAGCTGCTCTGGTTCAAGTTGAAGGTCACGACAATGCCGCGCACTTGCCGCTGCGCTGCGCGTCGGTCTCTGATCAGATCGAGGCGTGCAGCGCGGCAGATAGCAGCACCCGTTCTGGTTTATAGTAGGAATGAGTAAGCGAGCGAATGGGTTTGAATGAATGAGTGAATGGGTCGATGAATGAATGGGTGGGCGTGCTCACACATGGGCGCGAGGTGCGGCGTCGCGTCGTGGCAGAGCGCGCCGCGCAGTCCCACAGGCACCTGCCACGGCCCGGCCTCAGAAATTGACTGCGCGGTCCGACTCAAAGTGATATATACCCCGGCATGACGCCGCCCCGCCTCGCCCCGCCCCGCCCCGCCACGCCACGCCACGCCACGCCCGGCCCTGAGGAGCTCCGCGGGAGCCTCTTCACCGGTCGCCATTAATTACACGTTAAAAGTCCTTTCTCCCGGTGACGCGGCGAAAAGTCTAATTAAGGCGGGGAGGTGCGGTGCGGTGCTGGTGCTTCGACGTGTCGCTGCCGTATGGTACCTTTAGTGGTGTGGCATCCCTCACACAGTGTGGGGCCCGTCATAAACGCGAGAGTGTTGCGGCCCGGCCCACACGGAGCCGTTACATGAGCCGTACAAGTCCCCTGGCCGTTTGCTATTGGCAGGTGTGCACGGCCACGGTGAGCATAGATAGATTAATTGCTTGCAACGAATCTTTCATTTACATTTCATTGACCGGTCGAACCGCAAAAAAAAAGTATCAGTCAACGTCGTGGCAGTGTCGGTGTCATCTCCGGCTCGGCTCGGCTCGGCTCGGCTCGGCTCGGCATGGCGTGTCCATGGAGTGCGCTCCATTTTTTCGAATGAGGCTCGTGCGCGCTGCGCTGCGCTCTCGACAACCCTCCGACAACTTCATACTGTAATGAATGTTTGATAGCTCCCCTGCTCCCTCCCGTGCGCGCCTCAGCCGCCTGCCCCGCCCCGCCCCGCCCCGCCCCGCCCCGCCCCGCCGGTGATGCTCAGGCAGAAGCTCGGCCGCGAAGCCTTCTTGCTCCGTCACTGCGGCCCGGCCCGGCCCGGCCCGGCCCACTGCCTGTGTTTCTATTTCATTCAGTCATGAAATTTCATTGTGTCGCGCGTGGCGTGGCGTGGCGTGGCGTGGCGTGGCGTGGCGTGGCGTGGCGTGGCGTGGCGTGGCGCGGCGAGGCAGGCTGATGGCGCAGCCCAGCCCGACTTGGCCCCGATACGAAAGCACTCACTGCTGCTGCTGCTGCTGCTGCGGCTGCCTGGCACGGCCCGCCGCACAGATTTGATTTCCATTAAGTCTGCGCCCGGCAGCTAGACAGACCCGCTGAACCAGTTGATAGTATTTTTTTGTGTTTATTATTAAATTCAGCATAGAAGTAAGAAGCAATTTGTAGTAGAGGATTACGCCAAAAATCTGGTTGCGGTTACATTGTTTTTTCTAATTTATTTGACATGAAGTAATTCATGTGAATGGAGAGTGGGGTACATGTCTCTCTATACCCCACGTGTCACACGTAAGTGGTGTTGAGATTAAGTAGATGTTTATTCCTTTTAACCTGATGATTCCATTTGTTTCCACGGGGACGCCCGCTCCCCGGCCCCCGCCCCGCTCCGGCGTGACCCAGTGTCCAGTTGTGGTCCGGCCGCGGCGGGAGGAGGAGGAGGAGGACGGCCTGAGGCCCCCGAACCCCTTTGCACCAAGCAGGTCCGCCCCGGGGGGGCTCCGGGCTCCGTGTCCCCACCCCGCCCCGCCCCGCCCAGCTCGACCCGGCCACGCCCCGCCCCGCCCCCGGCCTGGGCAACATTCCTCCGCACGGTTTGGCGCTCATAGAGCCTCTCTCTCTCCCTCTTTCCCGGCCAGCGGCACTTGTCACAGCCGCTCACTTAGCATGCGCGCCCCTGCAGACCGAGAGATAGGCAGTCCCGCGGGGCGTGGGTGCCCGCCCCGGTGGCCTAGCCACCCAGGCGGCCTAGGCGCGCTCCGCTCCGGCTTAAACGCTTAGTTCTCTTTTCACCTCATGATGGCCGTTTTATGACGGGCAAACGACAGCGCGAATGTAACTATTTACTTTGCAGCGCAGCCAGTGGCTTATTGCGGCAGGGAAGGTTCGGAGAAGGCTCCTCCGCACGCAGGCGCTCTCCCGCTCGTCCACTTTCTCTCTCTGCTTCTCTCTCTCCCTCTCTCTCTTTCGCTCCCCTCTCACTGGACGGTCATTATCCGCTTTGATATTATTATGGCCAGGTGGCGCGGTAAGGCGGGGCGGGGCGGGGCGGGGCGGGCAGTGCGCAGCGTGCGCAGCAAGAGGCCCTATCCAGTTTGAGGAAGAGAATGGAAAGGCGAGGCGTGGCGTGGCGTGGCGGCCATGAGCTGAGCAGTATGCCTGCCGGGCCGGGCCGGGCCGCCTCAATATTCCGGGGAGCCGCAGGGCCGCTCTATGACGCACAAGGAGGCAGTTTCTTTTGTATATCCAGCCTACTGCATACCCACCCTCGCAGTTTCCTATTTATTTTACCTTTTTTATGTAATAAAGTTCTTAGAGATGATTTGAAGCCCCTCCCCCCAAAGAAAAAGAAAAAAAAAGTTTCTGACGGCCGAAGGTAGAACATTTTTGTCGTCTGAATATCAGTAGGGATCATTTTCGCCTCACATTCGAAGGAGGCTTAACCTCCTGCTAACCTGGCGAGTAGCGAGTAGGAGCGCCGGGGGGCCCCACCCCGCCCCGCCCCGCCCCGCCCCGCCCCGGCCCGCCCCGTCGGCCACGCCCGCCCTTGCCGCGCAGTAGGAGGCCGGGGGCAAAAGAAAGCAGCTATCAGAAAGCAATTTGGATGGACATCTAGATGGGATCGCGAGGCTGGGCTGGGGCTCCACACTGCCGTGTGCCGCGCCCGACTTAGGCCCCAATAGCATCCACACGCAGCGCTGCACCCGCCCCGCCCCGCCCCGCCCCGCCCCGCCCCGCCGGGCCAGGCCACTCGACTGGACGAGTTTGAATTGGGTCAGTCTGTTTTGGCAGCGCCAAGGGCGATTCCTGTGAGTCGCTGGCGATGCTAGGCTATAGCTCCTACAGCATTTATCTGACCATCGGTCCGCGCTGGTCCGCGCGCGGCCCATTTCTCCGCAGCCCGCGATACTCTCTGGAAAATTATTTAAAAAGGTGAAGGGTAGCGGCGAGTAGCCCAGCCCAGCCGTAGCCCAGCCTTCCCTCCCTTCCCCGTCAGACACTGTCTATAGTACCGGCCTGAGTTTTCAATAAGTGTCCCGCCTGATATCCCCCGCCGCACAGCGGCCGCGCTGCTCACACGGCGACGATCCGCAGCACTGAAGGGCCTCGCTTCCGTCCCGCCCCGTCTGATCGGAGTTTATAGTTCCTCTCGTCAGGCTCAGGCTGCACGGCCCGGCCCGGCCCGGCCTGGGCTGCGCTGGGCGAGCGCCGCTTGATGCGGCTGCTTGCAGTAAGTAAATGGTCCTCCTGGCCGGGCCGGGTCCCGCCACGGGGTCGACACACCCAGCCCAAAGATACACTTCATTAAGCGGCCGGCCGGGCCGGAGCACTGCCAGAGTTATGGCCACAGTAAGGCTTCCAATTATCTGATTCGGGGAACTTTGAGGCAGAATTCTCATCCCCCCCTCCCCTCCCCTCCCCTCCCCTCCCCTCCCGTCGCGCCTCTCCCTGTTGAATGCCCGGCGCGATATCCCCCCCTCCCTCCTCTTTTCTTCCCCTGTGCTCCTGCGCCGCCCGACCTGCTCTCTGAAAAGGGCGGAAGAGGTTCTGCTCCTTTTTTCTCTCCCTACTGTCTCTCTCCACATTTCCGAAGGTCCGACGCAAGGCCGCGTGCAACTTTCTCATTCTCGCTCATTTCCCTTTCGTGCCCGATCCATGGGGCGGCAGTGCGGCGCGGTGCGGTGTGGCGGGGCGGGGCGGGGCGGGGCGGGGTGGGGCGGGCAGCGCACAGGCGCCGACGCACATCGCCAGGGCGCCTCCGGCACGCCCCGCCCCGCCCCACCCTGCCCCACCCCGCCCCACCCCGCCCCACCCCGCCCCACCCCGCCCCACCCCACCCCACCCCGCCCAGCAGCACGCCGCACTCTTGCGGCCGACCGCAAAAGCCCTTACTACTTACTCACTTTGGTCTGGTGCACTATGCCTCTCCCATAATCATCCACCTGTTCCTCATTTCCTTCTCTATTTTAATGTCATTATTAAGTAATTTATATTAACAAGTCTATAATTTTTCTAAAACAACATTTTGTTAAAAATGTAGTTTGCGTGCCGAGAAACACTTAGCCTCTGCCCAACGTGACGAGCAATTCGATATAATTTATCGGAAATTCGTAAACGCTTCCTCTTCGCTTTTCCCGTTAACGGGCTCCGCACGCGTGGAATCCGGTTTCCGCATCAAAACGGGACAAGATGGAAAAATACACACACACACACGCGCGCGCGGAGAGAAGAAAGGAGAGGAAGATAGCGGGAGAGAGAGAGAGGGAGAGAGAGAGGGGGGGCGTGTGCTGGCACCTCCACCTCCCCGGCTCGGCCAGTCCCAGACCTGGATGCCGGGTAGGGTCCCACCATCGCCGCTGCCCGGCCGGCCCGCCCCGCCCCACCGGGGATCACTCTCATTTTTGACCGAATTTGGGTGGGTCTACCGGACGGACCGGGCCGGCCCTGGCGGCCGCGGAGAGACTGTGCGAGCCAGGCGTGCTCGTGAGCACCGGCCCCTACCCTGGAGAGAGAGAGAGAGAGAGAAAGAGAGAGATTTCGCACATCACCTGTTTCCCTGACAAATGGCTATAATGTGTGCGTGCATCTCTGCCTTCCCTCCGTTATTGTCCGGCCGGAGCCCGGAGCTGATGAGAAGGGGAGCGCTCTGCATTCTCCGCGCCGCCCCACCGCTCCACCCCACCCCGCCGCCCCGGCCCCGCCCCGCCGCCCCGCCCCGCCGCCCCGCCCGGACTTGTTAATGGGGCACCGAGTGCTGCGTGCACTCGTCATGCACAATCACATACTCACGTACGCGAGGGCAGGTCTGCTCGCTTGCAGCGGGGCGGGGTGGGGCGGGGAAGGGCGGGGCAGGGCAGGGCGGGGCGGGGCAGGGCGGGGCGCGGAGGGTGCGGCGCGCAATTCACACCCCTCTCATTTCGGCTAACGCGTCGTGTAATGACGTTGACCGTTTTGTCATTTTTCGAGAAACGCATGCAGCACGGCTGTCGTTCCTGACGGCCGGGTCACCCCGCCCCCTCCCCTTCCCCTTGTCTCCCTTTCCCTCCAGGGCTCCACCGCCCCCCCCCCCCCCTCTCTTCTTTTCTTCGTTTTGTATCGAGCGGAATAAACCGGATTTAAGTCTTCGTGGACTTCACGCGTGCAGTCGCGGCGGGGAGGGACGGGACGGGACGGGACGCGCGCTCCTCATTATATCCCTCCCTTTTTTGTTTGAAACTCGCCGCCCCGCCCCGCCCCCCCCCGCCCCGCCCCACCCCACCCCGCCCCGCCCCACCCGCCCCGCCCCGGCGCACGCTCGGGTGCGGCAGACGCGCGTGCTGCTGCGGCGGACTGCGGGCGAAATGCAGAGAATCAGAACACAGGCACACCCATGGCATCGCCGGCCGGCAGCGGGCGAAAAAAAATAAAAATAAAAAAAAAGACCTCGCGCGGTCACTTTTACTCGAGCCGGACAGCGGAGAGAAAAAGATAAAAAAAATCAAAACAATGTCGTGCAGGGCAGGGCAGGACCAGCCGCAGCACCAGTGAGAGCACGACGCGCAGAGATTCGGTTTCGATTCGCATGGAGAGTGTTGTTACTATTATTATTATGTTTTTTCTCTGCTTCTCCGTGCGCTCCGCTGCTTATTGGATGTGAAGTAAAAGTAAAGCGAATTATAATCAAGGTGTACTCACGCGGCTGCTGGAAAAGAAAAATAGTCAGTAGAAATGTATGGATATGATTGCGTTCGTCATACCTTTTCTGTTGCTCCCGCTGCATTCGACCGCCCCGACAGGGGTGAGTCCGAGCGTGGGTCACGGTCATGGGCTCGGCCACAGACGTGGTGGAGCCGGCCGGTCCCCACCAGCCCGGCCCGGCCCGGCCCGGCCCGGCCACACTAACCCACTTCCCGAGGCGCCGCGACGCGTCGCGAGTGTCACACAGCAGGGCTGGGCAGGATGCGTCGCCGTCGGGCACGTCTTCATAACCGAGCCGACTGCACCGGCGCCGCTCATCAGCATGAGAGATGCGAGGGGACTGCTGCTGCGTTGTCTCATTTTGGTGCTCTTTCAGCGCTCATCAGTTTTACCTCCAAAACTATAAATAGCTATCCAGCAGTTTTCTTGCAAGAGAGGCGGGGACGCATTTTTTTTTTCATTTCTTTCTTTCTTTCTTTTTTTTTTTTTTTTCAAATCCCTAAGCCGAGTACGAAATTATTACGATTGATGAAGGAAATTTTGATCAGAAAAAATAAGGCTACTTCGTGCCTAAAAATTGATGGTGCTGAGCGTACCTTTTCCAACTATGTAGTGCTTCTCGGTGGGTCTCCCATAGGCGGGTAATCGCGCGGCACTAGTAGTGCGCTGGCCGCTGGGTCACCGGGCCGCGGCGCTGGGCTGCGCCACGCCACGCCACGCCGCCACCGCAGCAGCTGCAACGGGCCGCACAACCTTTTTTGGCTCACATACCGAACATCGCTTCGAGTTTTATTGCTTGCCCCCCCCCTCTCTCTCTCTCCTTTCCTCTGTCTTAGTCTAGGACGTTGTTCGAACGAACGGCACTCGGACACCATCGTCTCCGGCGCGAGGCGAGGCGAGCAGCTCCGATGGCTGAGTGTTTGCATTGCCCGGACCTCAGCCTTTCCCTGAGTGCTCAGCAGTTAGTGGAGCCAAGCCCAGACAAGCCGAGCCGAGCCGAGCCGAGGGCGTGGTCAGGCGGTCAGTGCGCGCGCGCGCAGCCGCGGGCCGGGCCGGGCGCATTGGCTGGCCCTCAGCCTGTGAGGTAGGCAACACATACGCACAGCCGCAAGCTCGTTGCCTACCTCGGATCCGGCAGGCGCTCAGCTCCGCTCCACGCCTCGGCCCGGCCAGCCTGAGTGGTGGGCAACGTCAACGCACTGTCGCGTTCCGGTTGCCTACCCGCCAGGCGCTCTCGCACTGGAAGACTGACCGCTGAGCGATTTCGTGCCGGCCGCCGCGATAGCGACAAATACTTCCCGGTCCGCGAGAGAAACGTCGCGTCCGGGGCAGCGCATAGAAGGGGGGGGGGGGGGCATTATAGGCCCCGGAGGGGCCGGTGAGCGTTCTGGGAATGGCAGGGCACGGCACGGCGCGGCAGGGTAGGCGCCTTGCAGGCTGGGGCGGGGCGGGGCGGGGCGGGGCGGGGCGGGCCCGCTGCAGCGCCAGCAGCGCCGAGCCTTTCTCCCAAATCAGGCGCTCCTGGCAAGCGACCCGCGGGCGCCGCCCCGCCCCGCTCCACGACTGAGACGGACGAGTATCGATCTTTCTCGCGGCCCGGACCCGGACCTCTCTCCTTCAGCGCGGCCACTTTTATTTCTCTAAGCTGCTCATCGGGAGGGGAGGACACGCGGTCACACCTGGCAGAGCACTTGTTCCCGCCTCAGTAATCTGCGCCTTATGCTTGTCTCTCTATATTCTTTTCCCACCCTCAAACGGGAATTTCACGCTCGAGGGCGACACGCCGGCTTTCCCAGACCTAGAGCTATAGCGCGGCGGACAGTGGGCGGTAAATCTATGTGATACTCAGATCATCATCCTGACAAATCGTAATGCTCTGCGCTTCTTCCCGTGTTTCCCGCGCGAGGCGAGCTTGCGTGAGAGAAGAAACTGCGGCTGGGCTCTTCTCCCCCTACTTCTTTATAATACTTTTTTCCCCTCACTCTCACTCATATAACCTTGACAGTGACCGCCCACGCGAGCCGCCCTTGCAGGTGGCGTGTTATGATCCTTTTTTTCCGTTTTGGCTCTGGGTGAGCGGCTGAGTGAGTGAGTCAGCGCCGCCTTACATGTGTTTGCATAATGTGACGGCGTGGCGTGCGCTCGCACGCAAGCGCTCTCTCTTTCCTGTTCACCCCTCATCCTCTTATCCTCTCGTTATTGCCGCTGCTCTTTCAGTCCTTATCGGGGGGATCACACATAAAGCTCGTTTTATCCCCCCCCCCCCCACACGACGCGCACATCCTCCAGTTATCGGCGCGCGTTCAAGTGTGTGCGGACAAGTCGTTATACTGCGGCCTCCCCGCGCGTCCTGTCCTCAAACATTGATAATTGGGGGCATTCCGAGATAGGAGAGGAAACGGCCGGGGCATTCCGCGCTGAGAGAGAGAGAGAGAGAGAGAGAGAGAGAGAGAGAGAGAGAGAGAGAGAGAGAGAGTGGCCGCGCCTGGTGCCTGGCCTCAGTGCAGGTAATTAATAGCATTCGAATCACTGGTATTTTCTGTGCGCGAATAATCATCGATACCTGCGACGGGCTGCTCTCCTCTCCTCTCTCTAGGGGTGGGGCGGCGTAATGTTCGACCAGGTCGTGGCGGTGTGGCTGGCCCGGCCCGGCCGCGCCTCCAGCAGCGGCGCAGTGCTCAGCGGCAGCCCTAATTGCTGCGCTGCGCCGCGCTGCTGCACGAGCACTTGGGCATGTGGGCCGCCACGCCTCGCCCGCCCCGCCCCGCCCTGCCCCGCCCCGCCTCGCCCGCCACACCCCCCACGGAGAAGAGCACAAGGAGACGAGTTACACCTGGCCGGCTCACTCGTCCTCGGGTCGCGCCGCATCCAGCGGAGTGCCACCGCGGCACAGGACGGGACGGGACGGGACGGGTACTCTCAAGTCCACAACTACTGGCCAGTCAGTGTGTCTGCTCCGCATCCATGTGAATGAGGACCGCACACCATTGCATTCCGAAACGCAATGGTGCCTCGCCTATCGCCTCTATTCTCCCCTTCCCTGGCCTTCCCCCTTCCCTGCGACCCCCCCCCCCCCCCCTCCCGCCCCGCCCCGCCCCGCCCGGGCGTGCCTATGTAATGGAGTCATGAGCAGCCAGTTACCCGAGAGGTATCGGCACCGGCTCGCCTCGCGGTCCTCAGCCCGGCCCGCCCCGCCCCGGACAGGCCTTTCGCTGCCGCCGCACTTTCCCATCGCTTCCTTCTCGACACCAGAGTGGCGCGCGGACTCCGGAGTGGGCACCCCGCCCCGCCCCGCCCCGCCCCGCCCCTGGCCGGCCTGCACCTCGCCGCCGACACCGCCGCCGGTGCTGCAGGCTGCAGGCGCCTCTCCTCTGCTCTGCTCTGCTGGGCTGCGCGACCTAAATCATGATTAAAGAGGCCCCAGGCCGCCACTCCCCGCCACGCTGCGCCACGCCACAGCGGCGGCCCTCTAGCGTGCATCGCGGAAAAATACTTGCGGCTCCAATTATAAGGAAACAAAATGACGAAAAGGCTACAGTCCTGGCGAGACGGGGCGGGGCGGGGCGGGGGTATTATGCCTGACCGGACCGGAGGGCCGCTCTGTGGAATGCACCCGTCAGAGCACGCTCTTTGGATGGTGAATTATTTTACTGCAAAATGCAGGTAAATTTACTGAATCGATTACGCGGGAGAGCGTCCCGGTGGCGTCCCGTCCCGTCCCGTCCCAGTCGCAGCTCGTTGTCGTTGTCGATGCAGCTCCGCCTGCTGACAGCGCAGAGGCTCTCCGCTGCGGATGGTCGCATCGCATCACGTTGTGGATGAAAAAAAAAACTAAAACACTCGGCTCTGTCAAAGTCCCTAACTGGCGCGGCGCCACCTGCCGACCGGAAGCGGCGCGGCGGCTGCGGTGGCGCGGGAAACACAGACGGACGGCCGCTCTCAAATTAGAACGCCTCACTCAAAAATAATTTTCGCCGGAACGCGGCGTGCGCTGCGCGTCTCGTCGCGCCGTGTTTCGGAGAATGCAATAACTCCGCGCCGCGGTAGTATGAATTACTCCATTTATTATTTTAACGCGGGGGGCACCTGGCGCGCGCGTGCTCCGTCACCGCCGTCACATCGTCACGACGGCGCGAGGGTGACGACGGTAATCCACCTGCGCTCCCGGCCGGCCCGTCACAGCCTGGCTGCGCGCCGGGTGAGCTGAGCTCAGCTGAGGTGAGGTGAGGTATGAGGTCGGCCCCCGCGAGGCAGAAAACCCACACGGCACGAGAGAGCGCGGAAGGGCTTGAAAAAAAAGCAACAGCATGGCGAAGAAAAAGAAAGAAGCCTCGAACTTTAAATGAAATGCTGTCCAACTCCTATTTTCTCCCAGCTGGGCCGCGCGGAGCCCCGCGCCTAACTGTACTGCGCGGGGCGGGGCGGGGCGGGGCGGGGCACTATCCGCCGCGCCTGGTGGGGCGGGGCGGGGCGGGGCGGGGTGGGCAACGTGTGTCATCGGTTACCGCGGGGGCCCCGCGGGGCACTGGTGCCGCCGTGCCGCCGCCGGCCCTCAGCGTTTCATTTAGGCTAAACGGCCGGTGTCCGTTAAACGGTCAGAGAGAGGAGAGCCTGGCTTAAGGGCACGCCCCGCCCGCCCCGCGCTCCCGCCACTACGCCACGCCACGCCACCTGACCGAACGTACTGTACACGTTAGCCCGGCCGGCTCAGACCACAGCACAGGTCTGCCCTGCCGGCTCCGGCTCCTCGGCGGATAGGGCCCTGGGGCCCTGGGGCTGCGGCGGGCCGTGCCGAGCCTGGCCTGGCTGCGGCCGGCCATCATAGAGATATAATAAGAGGCGCAGCGCAGACCACGGCTATGAGGCCAGCCGGCCCGGCCCGGCCCGGCCCGGCCGCGCTCCGCCACGCCAACGCCCACGCTAACGCCAACGCCGAGATCAATCGGCTGTCCCCTGTGCGGTGCGGTGCGGTGCGGCGCTCTGCCCTACGGCGCGCCCACGCCACCCCCACGCTGCAGGAGGACCGCGGGGCCCAGGCCCAGAGACGCCGCCGCGCCCATGCGCTCAGCGTAGCCCTGCCTGCCTGCACTCAGTTTCCATAAATAAAAAGCCGTTTCTCTTCTGTTGCAGTGACATGTTGCTGTTACACACCCTACTGGTGGCGTGCCTGCTCATGAATCCGGTAAGTCTGTGTGTGTGTGAGAGAGTGTTTGGTCTGTGTCTGTGTGTGCGCAGTAGCGGGCCGGCTAGGTCCTCGGCAGCGTCACCACACCGCAGCCCAGGACCTAGCGAGGCCCGGGCCCGCCACGGGGTCAACCGGCAACCGGCAACCGGCTCACCGCGCCGCGGAACCTTTCTCGAGGACGCGTTCGCCTCTCTTCTTTTCCTTCTCTCTCTTCCTCTGTCTCTGTCTCTCTCTCTCTGGCTCTCTCGCCGCTCTGCTGTCTCCGTGCTTCCCTATCCAGCGAGTCAAATTACTTAACTGATTGGTCACGAGCCGCCGCCCTCCAATACCTTTGTGTAGGACCCTCGTCACCGGCATGGTCGCGCTTTCAATGCACGCCGCCTCGCCTATCCCAGCCCAGGGCGGGAGATGCAACGCGGTGTTTGGACGGAGAAACGAACGACAACTGCACGTTGTGATATCAAAGCATTTTACTTATGAAGGGATTTTTTTTTAAGAAAAATAAATCCTTGTGATGTATGTATAAAACAGAAAGTGTTTTAACCGATTGCACACGTTCGTGTATGTGTGTGTGTTGGGTGTGTCGTGGTGTTTAAGGGAGTCATAGATGGAGAGGGGGGGGGGAGGCGGAGAGGGAGGCGGATCCGTCTCGAGAGCCGCGACAGATCCGGCGACCACCGCAGAGAGACTCAACTCAACTGCTCCTGTCCTGCAGCTTTCGCAAACAGAGGGAGACCATTCCTCCGAAACAATGGTCTGCCGGCTGCAGCCGCCCCGCCCCGCCCCGCCAAGGCCTCCATACGTATGTCACCGGACCGGACCGCGCCGGGGGCCGATGTGCCGGCGGGGCGGGGTGGGGCCCTTAGCCCCGTGCCACACCTGTTGCACCGGCGGCGTCCCTTATTGAGGTCGGCACTTTTCCCCTCGGCGCTGCGCCTGGCGTGGCGGGGCGTGGCGCCTCAGTAATGCGGTGCAGCGGGGCGGGGCGGGGCGGGGCGGGGCAAGGCGGGGCGGGGCGGGGCCGTCTCAGAACCAGGGGCCACAGAACTCTACACGTTCAGACGATTCGAGCGAGTCCTACCGGCAGTAGACGCCCGGGTTGCGGCAGAGCTCGTCACGTGGGCGACGATAGGCAACCTAGCAGCGGTAGTGTGGCGAGCACACTGCCTACCTGCACCGGCCTGAGAGAGAGGTAGCGGCGGCGGCGCGGCGGGCGGCGCAGCGCACTAGGCCAGTGAGGCACAAGGCCGGTGTTATTGACCCAGGCGGCACGGCCGGCATCCCGCTGCCCCACCACCGCCCGCCCCGCCACGCCCCGCCCCGCCCCGCCCCGCCCCACCCCGCCCCGCCCCGCCCCGCCCCGCCCCGCCCCGCCCCACCACGCGACTCATCCGCTCCATTCACTGAGCCGCGCGGCGCCGCGGCGGATCCGGCTCGTCGCGGCCGCACGACTTCTCATCGCGCTGAGTAACCCGCGAGCACCTCCTCATGGACCGGACCGGACCGAGTGAATCACACGGGCCCCTTTCGTGACGATGAAGCCCGACCTCACCTCGCGGTATATTCAGGTGGTCGATTTATCTCGCCGCGTTCTCCCGTCCGCGAGCCCACAGCCGCCCCGCCCCGCCCCGCCCCTCCCCCGCGTCGTTACTTGGCCATCACTTTCATTGAACCTTCGCGAGTACGATTCCCACGCCGTCACGCTCCGGCCACAGTCCCGCCCTTTTTTCCTTTCTACACACTCGCGGGAGTTTTCCTCGGAAATGCTAAATAAAAAGGAGCCGCCTGGACAGGACGGCCCAGCCCAGCCCAGCCCAGCCCCTGCTGCAGGGGCCCGGCCCGGCCCGTCAGGCCATGTTTGGGAGCGGGGCGTGGCGGGGCGTGGCGGGGCGTGGCGGGGCGTGGCGGGGCGTGGCGGGGCGTGGCGCAGCCTCCGGGCCTGTGCCGCGCGCACCGGGCCGGCAGCCGGATGTGCGGCGGAGCAGGGCGGGGCGGGGCGGGGCCGAGGGCTGGACCGGGCACATGCCTCTCAGCGAAAGTGACAACCGGCCGGCCGGCCGATGGAACAGAAAGCAATGGCGTGCCATAGCAGGGCGGGGCGTGGCGTGGCGTGGCGTGGCGGTCCTCCTCCAGCTCCCCGCGCGGACAGCCAGTCAGCCCCCTGGGAGCGTAGGCAATGCGGTAGCATCAGGGTGTTTAGTTTGTGTACCTGCAAGGCGCGCTACCCCCTAGAACGTGTCAGTCATTTCGCCCTTTTTTTTCTTCTTACAAGTTTTCGTGCGTCGCAGGGGTCAGGCCAGGCGGGTCAGTAGGGTGGGATGAAGTGAATGTGTCCGCCGCAGCCGCAGCCGCCCGGCCCGGCAGCGCGACGACAAAAACGCGCCAGCAGCAGCACACTATTGCGAGCCGACCAAGTTGTTTTTACGAGCGTAGAGAATTAGCCAAGTTTCACTCTTGCTGTCTCGCAGACAAGCGGCTGAGTGACGGAGTGGCTGCGGGGACCGGTGACACATGTTCACCCATACAGAAGGCACGCGGCGGATGACCCCTCCCTTCCACGCGTCACGTGTCGCGTGTCCACCAGCGTACCCGGGGTATTGTCGTCGCCTCTCCCGTGCGTGTCCGCGTCACTTTTGCAGTCGCACCAGGCGAGCCAGGGAAATACACTGAGCAGAAGGCGTCGCGGCTCTGGGTATATTTGGTGTGGAGGAGTCCACGCCACGCGGAGGTGGAGGTAGTGGTCGAGAAGCAGCAGGCACCACGCCACGTCGTAAATCAAACTTACTTTTTCTCTCTCTCTCTCTCTCTGCCCACTCCCTATTCTCCCCGTCACTATAATCCTTATCGCGGCGCGGCAGGGCGAGGCACTGGTGTGACTGGCAGGTGCAACGAGTGGTGGTACTCGCGCTGCGGCTAGGCCCGGCCCGGCCCCGGCCCCGCCCCGGGCCAGGACCTGTCACGCCTCTCGCCGACGCCGACTTGTGCTGAGAGTGAACGTGCTCGGGGCGCCGCACCGCGCCACGCCGCGCCGCGCCGCGCCCGGCAGCAGGCGTACGCCAGTCGTCAGGGTGTCCGCCGCCGCCGCCGCTGCTGCTGCTGCTGTTCCTCTCACAGCAGTGCACAGCGCATAGCAGGCGCAGCAGGCGCAGCAGGCGCAGCAGGCGCAGCAGGCGCAGCAGGCGCAACAGGACAAAACACAATGGAGATCCGTCATGACCCGAACGAGACTCGCTCTCTGCTGCGCCAGCTCTCACCGGAAGTGCTTTGCACTCACTATGGGCCTGGCCGGCTGCTTGAAGTACGTGTTATAGGAACATCGCAACATGGCGACCAAAAAAAATCGCCTCTCGGACAAATAATCCGTACCGCGCGGTCTGTCGGGCGGAAACAGAAAGGAAGGGGGAGGTGGGGGAGGGACGAGGGGCGTGGTAGGAGCAGGAGCGCATCGGGAAATGAATACGTCCTGAGGTCCGATGACGGGTCTAGATCGGGGCAGCTGGCGTGCAGCGCGGTACGGTGCGGCGCGGCGCGTATCCGGATCCGGTTACTGCAGGGACACTGGAGCACTAGCTCCACTCGCTCGCGCGCGCGCGCCTGGCCCTGGCGCGGCGTGGCGTGGCACCTGCGCCGACACGATACACTGCCCGGCCCGCCGGAGCCGGTGACGTCCCGTCCCCCAGGACCAGGACGGCTAGCCCGGTCGGGGCGGGGCTACTTGTCGGCTCAGTTCAAATAGTGCGCCTCCCCAGCACGGCCCCGCCCCGACCACAAGCACTTATGCGGCGCAGTTTGCACCAGGGGTGGGTCCGTGCTGCCCGGCGCCGCCCCGCCCCGCCCCGCCCCGCCCCGCCCCGCCCGTCTCTCCTCTCTACCCTTGCCTGACTGCGCGCGGTGTAGTGCGGCCCGTGCCGAGCCCCGCCGCGCCGCGCCACGCCGCGCGGACCGTTACCGGACGTTTGCTACCGCGGCGAGGCGAGGCGACACACCACACACACAGCGGTACACTCCAGACCCATCCCTCTTTTTCAGCCTCTTCCTCTTTCACCGTCCCATCCAGCTGGGGCCATGAGCAGCCATAAGGCCTACACAGTAGTTCCCGACGGCCCTCCGAGGCGGCGCTGCGCAGACGCGAATGTCATCAAAAAGAGGAGGGACGGGGGGAAAAGCAGTTTGTAAAGAGTATAGTCACCATATTCTCTGTGGCCGCTCACTTGTAGCGGGCTTTTGATGGCTGAATGACGAGTCATCGTCACCCCCTGACCCCTGTCATACCTATACTGTGCGGTAGATCGATCGTAGATCCCAGATCCCTTGCCCGCTCCAGCCCGCTCCGATCCGGTCCGGCCCGCTCCGGTCTCGGAATGGAATCGCATCAGTGTCCTTCTCCTGTCCGCAGTAGGGCAGTAGTCGGCCCGGCCCCGGCCCGGGATGAAATAAAAACATCACGGTCCCCGTGATGAAGCCGTAGGCCTACCCCTGCCGCGCCGCCGCCCCCCTTCCTCACCTTCTGCGCGAATGAAATATGGAACAGTTTTACTGTTATTAGGTCACATCGGGGGGCCGGGCCAGGCAGCCGCGGCGGCGTGCGCGCGCGCGCAGCGCCGTCATGTCAACCATAAATACGTTTCCTGCGGCCGCTGCGCTTCTGCCACCCTCCCCCCGCGGTCCCCTCCCCTCACCTCATCAATCGCACTTACTTCGCGGACGCGAGGTGTGAATGTGCCGCCCCGGCCCGGCCCCGGCCCCGGCCCCGGCCCCGGCCCCGGCCCCGGCCCCGGCCCCGGCCCCGCACTGTACTCGGCACTTTACGCGCCGGAGCGCAACATAGAGTACCCTCCGCGCCACGCGGTTATAAAAATGAAGAGTGCAAAAACGGCCAGAGCAATGCTAAATGCTCGGCAGTAGGTGCGAAAATGCATCACGTGATTCGAACAAGAAAGAAAGTGGCACGAAAATCGTTTCACGTTTCATTGTATGAAGTAATATTGTCCGAGTGTGGTGGTGGGGGTGGTGTGTGAGATGTGGAGTGGAAGGTGGCGGCTCACACTGGCCACAGTGCTAACGCCCTCGTCCCTTGTGTTTTCAGGTGCGCCTGGAGGAGACCGACGCCGAGGCGTCGAGCGGCCCCATGGCGGCGGAGAGCGCCCCGGAGGCGGCGGTGGTGGCGGCGCCCACGCAGACCCAGCAGCTCGAGCCCAACACGAACGGCAACAAGCTCGAGTCGCCGTCGGGCAGTGACCAGGAGGCCTCCGAGACCGCACCCAAGCACGGGGGCTACGCGCCGCCGCCCCTCGGCCCGGGCCCCGGCCCGCTCGGCCCGCCCCCGCGCGGCCACCCCCTGCGCGGCCCGCCCCCGCCGTCCCACAAGCCCTACAAGAACGCGTACCACGGGCCGCCGCCCCCGCTGGGACCACCGCTCGGACCGCCCCTGTCCGGCCCCTCGCAGGCGCAGCCCGAGGCCATGGACAAGCTCTACGGACCGCCCGCGCTCTCCGGTGGCCTGCCCAGCGGCGACCCCTGGCCCGTGTCCACGCCGGACATGCCCAAGATCGTGTCGCTGGACGTCAAGTGCGAGAAGAACGCCATGAAAGTGTTCCTGAGCTTCGACAAGCCCTTCTACGGCATCGTCTTCAGCAAGGGCCACTACAGCAACGTCAACTGCGTCCACCTGCCCGCCGGGCTGGGCCGCACCTCGGCCAACTTTGAGATCAGCATCCACGCCTGCGGCACGGCCGGCAACACGGAGAACGGCCTGTACGGCTACGGCGCCGACTCGGGCTCGGGCACCTACTTCGAGAACATCATCGTGGTGCAGTACGACCCGCAGGTGCAGGAGGTGTGGGACCAGGCGCGCAAGCTGCGCTGCACGTGGCACGACCAGTACGAGAAGTCCGTCACCTTCCGGCCCTTCCCCGTCGACATGCTGGACGTGGTGCGCGCCGACTTCGCCGGCGACAACGTGGGCTGCTGGATGCAGATCCAGGTCGGCAAGGGCCCCTGGGCGTCCGAGGTGTCGGGCCTGGTCAAGATCGGCCAGACCATGACCATGGTGCTGGCCATCAAGGACGACGACTCCAAGTTCGACATGCTGGTGCGCAACTGCATGGCGCACGACGGCAAGCGCGCCCCCATCCAGCTGGTCGACCAGAAGGGCTGCGTCACCCGGCCCAAGCTCATGTCGCGCTTCACCAAGATCAAGAACTTCGGCGCGTCCGCGTCCGTCCTGTCGTACGCCCACTTCCAGGCCTTCAAGTTCCCGGACTCGATGGAGGTGCACTTCCAGTGCACGATCCAGATCTGCCGCTACCAGTGCCCGGACCAGTGCTCGGACGGCAGCCTGCCCGCGCCCCCGGGCCACGGCGGCCCCCAGGCGCACGTCGAGTACGGCCCGCCCCCACAGCAGCACGGCGGCCACGGCGCGCACGCCCCGCTCGAGGCGTACCTGCAGGCGCGCAGCAGCAGCGTGCGCGACGAGCGCAAGGTCCGCGTCGGGCTGGCGGGGCTGTCCGGGCTGGCGGGGGCGGGGGCGGGCCGTCACCGGCGTGAGACGCAGCGGCCCGCCGAGGTCGGCGTCAACCGGATCATCCGCGTCGTGTCGACGGGCGACCTCACCTTCTCGCTGGACGAGTCCGGCAGCAACGCGTCCGCCCTGGCCGCCGCGCCCCAGGGCCCCACCATGGTCCTGGGCGCCAGGGACGACGCCGGCCTCATCTGCATGACGACGCCCGGCTTCGCGGCCACGCTGGTCGTGCTGCTCGCCATCCTCGTCGTGTCCTGCCTGCTGTCCGCCTTCCTGTGCGTGCGGCTGCGCCCCTTCGCGCCCCGCGGCTCCGACAAGCAGACCGCCGCCGCCTTCAGCCACCACCCCGTCGTGCCCGTCCTGGCTGCCCCCGTCCACATGCAAGTCAAGGCCAAAAGCAAGAGCTGCTTCTACTCGTAGGACTGAGAGTGTCTAGGTTTACTTCCCGACTACGTCCAACGGCGCGCTGATTCGCCGTCGTCGAGAAGCAGGACGGTGCGGGGTACGTCAGGGCGGGGAGGGGCTGGTACCCCCCAGCCCTCCGCAGCAGAAGAAGAAAAAAAATATGACCTGCTCTTGACTTGTGCTACTTCTGTGAAGTACTTCAACAAAAACGTCTGCCAATCAGTAAATGCTCAAGGATCCGGGTCTGTCGTTTTGGATCCTACTACTTTTCCTCTTTTAACTGATAGTTTTTATCGTGTCTGTAAATAGCGACTGTGAAGCGCGGCGTGACAAGCTAGTCAAAACATCTGTGTGTCTCGAGGAACGTGGGGTAAGAAAGGATGGTGCAGAGGGAGGGCGGGCGCTGGTTAGGGGAAGAGAGAGGGAGAGAGAGGGGGAGGAAAGAGAAGGGGTGCGGCTGGAGCACAGCCCGGAGGTATCGGTGTCACCGTTGCTGGGACGGGCGGGGCGGGGCGGGGCGGGGCGTCGGCACCCGCGGCGGACATGTGAGGTGGGCCAAAAGAATGTAAAGCAGGACCATCTCGGATGCATACTTTCTCCCGGAGCGGAGCGAGTAGGGCGGGGGCCGGCCGGGCCGGGCCGGGCAGGTTGATCGCATGCGCCGCGGGCTGCCTTCGGCGCGTTAAGCCCCGGGCAGTTCGCGTCGTTTTCAGAGTGGGAGGGGAGACCCAAATTGCTGATGGAGAATATTTCGAGCGAATGCCACTCATCGCCAACGCGCTGCTACAGTCAAAAAGTCTCAGGGTTTAGTTTTTTCCTCGTTTTTTTCCTACTTTCCCACAATGTTGGGTGTGTTGCAGCGCGCGCGCGCGCTTGTATTTGTGTGTGTGAGTGAGTGTGTGCATGTGTGCGTGCGAGGAGATAGTCGTCCTTCTGCTCTTTTGACACATTTATGCGTCGATCCGCTCCGCTTTCGGACTGAGCCACCTGTCTTGCTAACGGAAGAATGTCTAGGCTCCAGTTTGCCAGGCCTGGCGGCGTGGCCTGGCGCGTCGGGCACACGGCAGGTCGACTGGTTCTGGTTCCGGCGCGGTGTGGTGTGCCCTGGATCGGCAAAGCGGCAAAAGCCAGGAACAGAAACCGGTCGGGTGGTCGGGGCGTGTCGGTGCGGGCCGCGGGGCGGCGTGGCGCGGCGGGGCCAAGTGAACAGTAGATAGGATATAGGACCATGTGGAGTCCCGTCCCGTCCCGTCTCTCGTCCCGCCCGCGGGCCTTCCCCGCCCCTTACCCGCGCCATTCTCAGAGCTACTAGTCGGCCGGGCCGGGCCGGGCCGTCGGGTCGGGAGATATGAAACGGAATGGATGTTCAGGACAGGCGGTGGGGTAGGGGCGGGGCGGGGCGGGGCGGGGCCGGACCGGGTGGGCTTCGAGCAGCAGCAGCAGCAGCAGGGGCAGGGGCAGGGCCAGCAGGGCTGAGCGCGATCTGATCGAGACACGTTCCCACTCACGCACAAATGTTTTGTAGCGATGCGCCGGGCCGAGCCAAAGGGGTTCCCAGGGTGCTGCCCAGCCCAAACCTAACTGCTCTGGCCGGCAGGGCGGGGCAGGGCAGGAAGCGGCCGACAAACTACACACTCTGAGTGTCGAGCGGGCGGGATGGGATGGCGGGACGGGACGGGACGGGACGGGACGGGACGGGGCTCGCGTTGCCGCCGGTAGACGAAAAAGCGGGGCAGCGCGCGCCGCGGCCCAGCCCGGCCCGGCCGCGCTCCCGTCCGATGGACGAGTCGCCGCTGAGTGAAAGCCGCCAACGAGTCGAGATTGAAATTTGTTGTGACAGAGAGAGGCGAGAGGCAAAATTTCGATGACGACCGTCGCTAGGGCTTCCGGAGTTTGAGGTTTTTGTCTGTTGAATGGGATTTCCCTGAGGAGTTAGAAACTGGGCCGGGCAGCCAACCTTAGCAACCCCGCCTACTGAGTAATTTTTTTCATAAGTATAAAATAATTTGAAGCCCAACACACTATCTGCACCTTACCTAATGTGATTGATAAGTGTGGGTTTGTGTGAGTGAAACATGTGAGAGTGATTTTTGTGCCTGAGCACACTGTGAGAATGTGTGAATGTCCTTCTAATTTATTTATTTATTTGTCTATTTATTTATTTATGAAGTATTTAATATTTATAAAAAGAACATTTTTATGTGTGATGTGAGTAGATTTATATAAGTGCTGGACCGATTACTTGTTGACCTGACAGTCAATTCCTAGCTACACGTAGTCAGAATTAAAAGCTTGGGAGTTGCTTGCCTCATAAAACTCGGTATCATGCCATTTACTTTAATCCTAACTCTTTGACTGCCTTACAGATATTCAATGCTGTAATAATCTAACAGTATTTAGAAAGACATCCAAGAAAACGTACGTTTACAAATTAATTTAAGTTTTTGAATGGTTTGGAAAGCAGAAATGAAACAGTGAAATGCTCAACTTTCAAGAAACCTTCTTATAATTAAGTCAACTGGAGTTACTTGTATCGTATAATATGTAGCCATGTTTTCTTTTCCTCATCCAAAAATTATTGTGTGCTTTGTTGTTCTGTGACTAATTATTTGCCAAGAGAATGTAAGGAATTATTGAATATATGAATTTAATTAATTATTGTGCCATCTTACATTCTTCTCCTACTTCCTTTTACTTACATAAATTTTCCCTTTCACGAGACACACGGACGGACACCACAAACATTTACTAAGGAACTGATTTGGTTTGGGAGACGTTTGATGTTTAAGAACCAAAATGTGTTGAGACCTGCGGATCACTTCAAAAATTACCACCGTAAAGACAGCGAAGAGAGCGCTGAGCGTTTTTCTACTGTCTTTGGCGTCTGCTGCACTCCAGCTATGGCGGCGTCCTTGGTGAGGTTAGGGCTCCGGAGTGGCAGGTACTAAAAATTAAATAATACTGATTCTTGTCATGATTCCATCATTTTTTGGGTGAAATGCAAAGCATTAGTTGTTTATAAGTTCATGGTTTGTAAAGCTGTGCAGTCCTGCTGTTGTAGAGAAAAATTAAAACTAAAGATAGTCTATGAACTTGCACTTAAAAAATTAGTAATTTATTGCAATCCTTTTATGATTTTGATTGACGTCAGTAATTTCTAATTTATTTCTAGTGTAATCTAATTTTGTGGTATCACATGTTCAATTCATGTTATCATAACTATTTACAGACTTAGATATGTGACACTGAAGAATGGAAATAAAATGATAGTGGAAGATATTTTGACTCTCAACAGAAGAGCGATTGCTTGTCCCAGTATTGCCAGTATTCACACAGATTACTACAGAGGAGCTTCTAAGAAAGATGAAGCTTGGGTATGTGCCGCACACCATCCCATTATGATCATAATATTCTCCTTGTAATTTCTTCACTCTCATATAAAAAATCCACGTTGCATTACAGAGACGTGAATTTCTTCTGAAAAAGATTGACAAAAAAAAGCGAGAGAGAGTGGAAGTTTGGAGAAATATGTCAGTTGAAGAGCTAGCAAAACAAGTCAACAGACCGCCAAGTATGTTTATGGCTTATTTGAATTCTGTAAGATTTTTATCATGAAATTATTTTATATTTTATTGATATTGCTCAGAGGATTTACTGGAAGTCCTTCACACCCACATTCCTGAGGGCCATTTCTATAGGAAAAAGAAAGATCTCATCAATAGCTTTGATATCTTAAGGGACACTGTGAGATTTTTTGGAAAAGCGCCAGTGCTAATTGCCTCAAAAACTGATGATTTAAAGTCAGAGGATCTTGATGCATATCCAAGGTGAGTGGGAGGATTCTGTAAAATGTCCTATGTACCTCCTCTCCCTTTTTTAAATGTGTACTTTCATTTTTATTAATAGACCTCCAGCGGACCCTAAAGATTTAGTTAAAAGGGCGCCTATTGTAACAATTATGGGGCATGTAGACCATGGCAAAACCACTCTTTTAGATTATTTACGTAAAGCTAATGTCGTTGCCAATGAATTTGGAGGAATAACCCAACATATTGGAGCTTTCTCAGGTAATTAAATTTCTGTGAGTGTATCTTAATTTGTTTTTTTAATTTTTAAATTTGAAACATGATAATTAACTGGATGCATTTTTCCATTTTAGTGAAGTTAGGTGAAAATGACAAGGTAACATTCATTGACACCCCAGGCCATGCTGCCTTCACCTCAATGCGGGCGCGGGGAGCTAATGCGACTGATATTGTAGTTCTTGTAGTTGCTGCTGATGATGGGGTTATGGAACAAACGGTAGAATCAATACGAATGGCTAAAGAGGCAGGAGGTATGTTCATTTGTTTTAAAACTATGGAACACAGGCTTGGTTCCAACATTGTTTAGTAAAATTTTAATTTTAATTTACAGCACCAATAATTGTTGCCATCAACAAGATTGATAAACCAAGTGCCAACATTGTAAGTTAAGATTTTGTTAACTTTTTACAAAGTCAAACAATTATTTTAAATGGTTGCATACAATTTACTTTCTGCATTTGCAGAAACGTACAGAAGAAATGCTTGCTCAGCACGAATTATTCACAGAAAGTATGGGTGGTGATATTCAGGCTGTTCCTATATCAGCCCTAAATGGGACAAATGTGGAAACATTAGTTGAAGCAATCATTCTTCAATCAGAAATAATGGAATTAAAAAGTGATCCTCAAGGCTTAGCTGAAGGAGTTATTGTAGAATCAAGTCAAGATCCTCATAAAGGGTGAGCTATCACAATTCATTTATTTTTTACTTTCCAAAAATAAATTTCAAAGAGCTACTATTTTGAAAAATAAAATTTCATTACAGTAAACTGGCAACTGCCATAGTCCAGCGCGGGACTTTGAGGAAAGGTGCTATTCTAGTGGCTGGCACAGCCTTTGCAAAAGTACGATTAATGTTTGATGAAACTGGTAAACAAATTTCACAAGCTCCACCATCAACTCCTGTTGAAATGATGGGCTGGAAAGAATTACCAGCTGCAGGGGATGTTCTATTAGAAGTTGAATCTGAGGTACACATTGATTTGTGCAAATGAATTTATTTTCCTATAACTTAAAAACTATTTTATAGCTGTGCTTTTTCAACAGAAAAGAGCTCAACAAGTAATTAGCTTTCGCAAATCAAAAGAAAGTGAAAGTAAGGC
The DNA here is from genome assembly GCA_033675135.1 of Frankliniella intonsa. NCBI lineage: Eukaryota > Metazoa > Arthropoda > Insecta > Thysanoptera > Thripidae > Frankliniella > Frankliniella intonsa. The sequence goes on along the minus strand of CM066249.1, from coordinate 11,245,380 downwards.
ATTAGCTGATCTAACAGTTGTTCAAGAAAAGATGCAAGAGCATCGAAAGGTAAATTTAGTGCTTTAATGCTCATCTTATTTTATTGGAGTATCTCTACAAAAGTATGCCTGTTCACAGCTGCACCATCAAAAAAGACGAGAAGCTGCCAATCTAGGTTTCCACTTTATAAGAGAAAAAAGAGAAAAAATGTGGGTGGAAGACAGTACTCCCAGGGTCAAAGTTATCATAAAAGGTAAGCAAACTATGGTACCATAACAATTCGAAAAGAATTTCATATGAAGTGTTTGCTTCAAATGGCTATATTTTCTAGGTGATGTTGATGGATCTGTTGAGGCCATTATGGATGTTTTAGAAACATATGACAATTCCGGTGTTCCGCTGGACATTGTTCATTTTGGAGTTGGTGAAGTAACTATTAATGACATAGAAACAGCATCATTATTTCAGGGTAACTACATCCAGAAAGTATTTTGTCTTTCATCTTCTAGTTTTACTTCATAAAATATACTGTCTTAATTTTCTTTTAACTCTCTTTTCAAAGCTATTGTGTACTGCTTTAATGTCAAAGTTCCACCAAAATTAAAAGATGAAGCAAAACAGAAAGGTGTATCAATAAGACAAATGAATGTGATTTACCGTTTAGTTGATGACATTAAAAATGAATTATCACAGAAAATGCCCACTGAAGAGGAGGAGCAAATTCTAGGTATGTTGGTGCATTAATTTATTAAAGAAAATTTATTAAAGACTCTGCATCATGTCTCATGTCTGTGTTCTTGTATAGGAGAAGCAGATGTTATCCAACAATTTGACGTTAATGAAAAGAGGAAAAAGCTTGTTGTTGCTGGACTCAGAGTTACCAAAGGGGAAATTATCAAATCAGAAAGGGTTAAGCTAGTGAGAGGTGAAACAGTTTTGTATGATGGTAAGTCTCCACTTAGTATCAACACTGATAATCTATCTATCTATCTATTTGAGGCACCATCTCATATAATCCTCTTTTCAATCTCAAGGAACCATTGCATCTTTACGTCATCTGAAAAATGAAGTTAACTCAATGAAAAGTGGGACCGAGTGTGGACTGATGTTGAATGATGCATCAATTCCAGTTACACTTGGTGATATTATTGTTTGCTACAAACCACTCCAAGTAAAAAAGAAAATTGATTGGGATCCAGGATTTTAAAATGAAATTTATTTTGCTTATGTTATTAAAGTTATGTGACTAATTACATATGTTACGGAGACCTCGCTGAACTGAAATTGAAATGATGGAATGTGTATAGACTACAAATTTGTCCATAATAATTAAATACAAATTTATAGTACAGGTAATTTAAGTTTTATTTATTTTCTTTCTATTAATGTGATCCATGACAAGAATTTCGGCATGTATCTGGATTGCAAACTATTAAAAATTTGGTGCCTGAGAGCTACCTCTATTCACCTAGACAGTTTCTGCAGGCTACCATTAAAGATCTGTCGAAAAGAAATAGAAGAAAATATTTGGAATGTGCCTCTCAACAGATTTATACAGATTTATATAAGTAAATGAGAAATTGAGAGTTGGTGCAGACTAAAAGATGTCCATGAATAAGGGCTTCTTCCTGAAGTATGGACAGGTTTGCTGCCACGCTGTACCCATCATCTGGCCGTCCACCTGGAGGCAGGTATTTGCACAGGCCAACAGCACTTCCCCCTGTAAAACCAATCATATGAGCTTACATTTCTTGGAGCAGGCTATAATTTTTCTCTTTATTTAAAAATTGTCAAGCTACTTTTATTGCTCTCATCAGTACACCGAAAAAAATGTGGTTGTAAGAGATTGTTCCACCTGGCGAGTGTTCGACTCAGACCCACCTTGTAGCACGCGTCGCAGGTGAACAGGCACGTGTCGATGGCGTCCATCTGCACGGCGTGCGCCGGCTTAGCGTCGGAGGGCGCGAGCTGGGCCAGCGTCAGGACCAGGGCGACGGAGAGGCCGAACATGCACAGGGGCCGGGTGCCATCTGGAACACGAGTACAGGAGCGGACCGTCAGCCCAAGCGGTATTTCAGGACTTAATTTCATGATGTCCTATACAGCTAAGTTTGAATCCCCCGCGCTTTGCTGAATGCTATCCGGGCCTTCCCCGGACATCACACGGGCGACGAGGGCGTGCACCAGGACTCCCCCCTCTGCAGGCAACAGGGCAGCCCCTGCAGCAGCTCGACGTCGGCTCCCGCCCCGGAGCGGGACACGCGTGCGGTCGTGTCGCCTTCCCCACCCCATTCCGGCATGCAAGGCGCAGCGCACTGCAGCAGGGCAGGGCAGGCCTGAGGATCTGGCAGGGCCAGAGATAAATCACGAGAAGAATGCCGTCATCGTGACGCCGTGACGTCACGCTACGACCCGACTCTATGGCAACCGGGCAGCCCCAAGGCTCGGACCGGACCGGACCGGACAGACCCCATCATGAAGGAGCGAATGAATGCCCCGCCGCTGGGGGCGGGCCGGGCCGGGCCAGCCGGAATCCCGAACTTCTCTGGAGAGGAAGCGACGCCCGGCCCGACGCCCCCGCGGACACTGCGAAAAGTGAACTTTTTTGAAAAAAAAAAAAAAAAAGGAAATATTTAATGTCTTATTTTTTTGTTTAATGTCTCCCTTTTATATTTTTAAAAGAAATACCAGTTAGATATTCATTTCTTTATGTCCAATATTCTTTGTCAAAGTTTCAAAAACATCCCTAGCCTTGCAAGGCCACGAATCACATTTTTATTACTTATTATGTCCGTGCTTCTTAATATCGTGTAGCAGCTCGTTTAGCAGCGATGTTGTTTGAAGCCGAATTGCAACATGCATAAGTTGGCAGTAAATGAAACGGTTCTTTTTTAATCGCCCTCCCTCGTCAGTCAGTTGTCAGTTGTCGGTCAGCCGTCCGTGCGCCTGGCCGTGTCGTGTCGCGCCGTGTTATTGGCTCGCGCCGCGAGTGAAATCTAATTCAATCAAAAAGTCTCGCGATAGTTCGGACAGGAAACTATTTAAGTTTAGCTTGCCTCAACCTTAAATGATCGCGAATCGCGTTTCCGTCGGCCGTGTGTCCCTTGAAACTGGAGACAGGGCACACTGGTGTTGAGAGTTGTTCTCGGTCCGTTCCGCCCGACCCGGCCGGCTCGGCGGAGCTCCAGTCCACATCCAACGATCCAGATGTCGCTGTCCCGTCCCAGTGCGCAGCCTTCTCCATTGCAGCACGGTGTTTCAGGTAGGAAAGAAGTGATTTTTCGATTCAGCCTGGAATTATGTGTATTCTACCAAGAAACTAGTCTCTTGAGTTCACACTCGCCCCAGACAAATATTGCGACCGTTGAAATCAAGTTCCGCCGTCTCAGGTGAGGTGTCCCGCCCCCGCCGTCTCGGGTGTGCGCTGTGCCTGCTGACTGCACGGCTTCGCCGGTTAAAAATATACAGATATAGTAATAGATAAATTAGGCTCAGCCAAGAATTGCGTAGTGTGCAGTGCAGGGACGTATATATAAACGCCAATACCTCAACACTTATGTCTCGGACCTGCGGGCACGCACGCGCCCGATTCATTACGAAACCTTTACGCGTCCAGTGCAATAATCCCGCCGATACGTCACTACAAGGCTGGCGGTGGCGGCCCGGCCCGGCCCGCGCCCCTATAACGCCGCGGCAGCAGTAAACCGGCGACGTTATGTCACTCATTAATTGCGGAAAGCTTTCTGTACACCGAGTACAGCGGGGCCCGCAGGGGGCGCGGCGGGCGGGCAGGGGTGGCAAAAGAACAAGGCGGGCGTACGGGGGCGGGGGCGGGGGCGATGGCGGGGCGGCCGCCAGGGTTAGTGAAGCCACGCACCTGAGCTGCCTAAGCGCCCTCCACTGCTGCTGGTCGTGCCCGTGGCTGGAGCCGCTGCGCCGCGGGGGCGGGAGCGGGGGCGGAAGCTTCTGCTCGCCATGGCCGCGGGGGTGGCGTGGCGCCCCGGCGGGTACGTGCTAGTACTGCACGCGGCCGGTGCGAGGGCTTAAGTGCCCGGCAGTGCGCGCAGCCTAGGGGCTCTGGCCGCCCCGGCCCGGCCCCGCCCGGCCCGGCCCCGCGGTCTCGGTGTGGTGCGTGGGTGCGGGCCAGGTGCGCGCACATCCCTCCTTATCCGCTCCTGAGCCCGCGCCGCGCTGGGCCGGTGGGCAGCCCTGTCCTGCTCACCGATCTGTCGTGCCTTCTCTCTCCGACGCCCCCGGCCAGCTCGGCTGCCCCGTGAGTGCGACAAGGGCGGAGGCCCGCCGCTGTGCGGACACGACCTGGAGGGGTTCTGCAGTAGATAACACGGCTGCGAGCGCGGCCCGGGGCCCGCCCGGGCCTGCACCGCGTCGGCCCCGCCCCGCCCCGCCCTCGGTCCTGAGTGGGGCTGATGTGAGTAACACACCTACTTGAAAGCCGTCCGCTTCCGATCCGCGTGTGTCATCATCGACGTAATTTTCGTGAAAGGGCGGGTCCGACGTCACCAGGGTGGGGCCGGACGGTCCCGCGAGAAAGACGCGCCCAACTCGGTCCGCCGCTTACATATGTAGGTAACGGGTTCGGTCCACGCGTCGTCAAATTCCAAATGAGTGGGACGATTCAGCCGGTCGATTGGAGCGCAACGCGTGCCTCGTCAGGACGTCCACGTCGCGTCGCCCACGCTCGGCAAAGCAAACAGCAGCATAATTACAGGCGGTGCTGGAGCTTCAAGGGGAAGGGTGAAGTCCACCACGCGCACCTCCACGGAGGCAGGCGTGGCGTAAGCGGGCGCGGCGGGGGCGGACGCGGTTCTCTCTCTCCCTCTCTCTCTCTTCAGTTCTGATTTCCGACCCATTACTCGACAAAGCCGCGGGGATATCGTTCGCAATTATGCGAGCAAACACTCAGCGGGTGCTCGCGGACCAGCGGCCGCGGCCGCCCGGTGCGGTACGGACGGCCTGCCTGGGTGCCAGGTGAGGGCGAGGCGACCACAGGCCTGCGTCATGGGCATTGCCTTGGAGCTTTGAGAGGGCTGGCGTCTGGCGGTGTCCTCGCGGAGCCCTTATGCAGAGCCCCCGCTGAGCCTGGGACATACATCTGCTATGAATTTCGTTGCGGAAAAAGAAACGCGGGCGTGACAGTAATGTAAGCGATTGTCGATCCACTTTGAAGGGCCTCCCCGCCCCTCCCAGGCTGGCGCGGTGTGTGGCTGCCAGCCCCGGCTGGCCGCGCCGTGGGGCTGAGGGCGGGGGGCCGCGCGGCAAGCAGGCGGCCAGCCGTGGGGCGTGTGGTGGGGCGCCGCAGCGCAGCAGCGGGGCCCCCTCGCCGCTCCCACAGAGCGAAGGGGCGCGCGCGCCACTGTAGGCAGACATCCGATATGGTCTAGTGGCTAGGATACCTGGCTCTCACCCAGGAGGCTCGGGTTCGATTCCCGGTATCGGAACTTTTTTTCGCCCCGAGGATGAGCGCGTGGTGGTTTCCCCGCCACCAGTATACATTTCCCCAGAAATGAAAAGTCTAGGGTGGGGGGATACTATACAGTAGCCCGGCTAGCTCAGTCGGTAGAGCATGGGACTCTTAATCCCAGGGTCGTGGGTTCGAGCCCCACGTTGGGCGTATTATTTTTGTTTCGTGAAATTTAATGAGACCCTCCTTTCTCGGTTGTGTAGAAAGTAATGACGATAGCGGTGCCAGAGTTTCAGCGGAGTGATCTCTGCCCAGTACACCTCCTTCGGAGAGCGGTCCGTTGTGTTCCTAGGCTCCTCCCCACCCTTCCACACAGAACACTCCGTCCCAACGCGCTAGCCCCACCCACTCGCTCTCTGCCATAGGCAAAGTTACCAAAAACCTTTCGCGGTATCAATTGCAGCAGGAGAAATGCAATACGCCAAAGTTGTTCCTCCCTCCCCGCCGCCCCCTGCCGCGGTGTACGCGGATCCGACGTCCCGCCCGCGGCGTGGGCCTGCCCCCTGCCCGGCCAGGCTTGCGCCCTCAGTCGATGAGAGTGCTGCCGTGCCGTGCAGGCTTACGGCTCTCTTTGTTGGAGTTGGGCGTCTGCGCTGCGCGCCTGGGTGGGTGGCTGCGCCGCCCTTTCGTGCACCCTTCCGAATTTTTCCTGCTCGTGTAACCAACTATTTCGTGAACGCTATATTAAGAAAGAAAGTTCGTTGCGCTCAACTAAATATTTGTAAGCAGGACAAATTCCTTTTCTCCGTGCGGTTGACTTTTGTCCGGTGCCGACTCGTCGGCAACAGTAGCAGGAGGGGTTGGGCCGCGGGGGCGGCGGCCGCCAGACCGGACGCTGGAGGACAAAGAGCCCTGTAGCAGTCCCTGTGCTGGGTACAGCACCCCGCTGAGGTGCCAACAAGTTCGAAAGGTAATTAAACTTGTTGATCCTCTGGCCGACGGGGCGAGGCGGGGCGGGGCGGGGCAGGGCGGGGCGGGGTGGCGATGACCTCCACGCTGTAGGGCGCGACGAGTCCCTTCACTCGTCGTCCCTACAGTGGGGCTGGGCTGGGCTGGGCCGGGCTGCGGGGCCGTGCCGCTGCATGGCACAACGACGTCAGTCTGCCCTGCCCTGCTCTTCCTCGTGCTGACAGCCCTCTGTCACAGCCCTCGGCGTGGCTAGGCCTGCGTGGGCGGCCGGCCCGGCCCCGGCCCTCGCCAGAGAAATGGCACGCATTTCTCATCGCCGGGGCGGGGCGGGGCCGAGTGCTCTAGGGCGCGACCCTTCTTCTCTCTTCTCCTCCCGTCACCTCGCCCCGCGCCGCCCTGCCCCGCCCCGCCCGCCCCGCCCCGCCCCGCCCCGCCCTGGCTGCGGCCAGGACCCAGGGGACTGGAGGAAGCCAAGAGACGATAATTGGGTCAGGGAGCAGCAGAGATGAAAGTTAGAAGGATTCGCGCGCCCATCCATCTCTAACAATAAAATAAAATAGAGAGACGCGGTGTCGATTACCGAGCCGGGTGGGGCGGGGCGGGGCGGGGCGGGGTGGGTCCGGGCCGGGCGCCTCGTGCCGGGTGCGGTGTTGAGCGCGGGGCGGGGTGCCCCTGGCAATTTCATTACGGTGCGCGGAGCGGAGCGGCTGTGGAGGGCTGCTTGTCCAGGATGTTCTGTCCCTCCCTGCCCCGCGGCGCGCGGCCCGGTGTCCTGTGCTGTCCTGCAGTGAATGGCGTACGATCCATCACCTCCAACGCCCTCCCCCCCAGCTCCACTGCGCCCCCGCCCCGCCCCGCCCCGCCCCGCCCACCTCCTCGCCCACGGCCAGCGCCCCCCCGGGGGGGCCGCCCCCGACTCGCTCACCCACTTCTTATGTATCGCCTGCGGGAGTAGGGTCGGTATTAATACTCAATCTCGCCGCCGGCGGAGCTCTGTGCTGGTGCTGGAGCCGTGCCGCTGGGGATGCGCTCGCTCAACGAGGCGTATCGCATCCTGTTACGGGAGAGCTCGCCTGCCGCCTGCCCTGCCCCGTCTATATTTGATAAGCTTTTATTTTCATCGCAAAAACACCCTGAACCCGCAGCTCACGGCAGCAGACACGGCGCCGTGAGACTGTACGCTCTCCCCCCGGCTATTCAGAGTCGCGATCATTTTAAAAGTCAACCAAAAGACGGTAATATTATCTTGATTTTGTTGGGAGCAGCTCCAATCCAATTATTGTAGCTTGTCACGTGATTCTGGCGGGGTGTTGCTTCATTCGCTTCCCACTCAGCCCCTATTCTCTGAAAGCGTGTCAGGATCAGCACCCCGCTGCGCCCCGCCAAAAAAAGACCATCACACCATCACTGTGCCGCAGTTTTGAGCGTATATACATGTATATTTGCTGAGCGAGCGAAGCTCATGTCATGACAGGTTAAATTTTTACATTTTTTTACATGACGGATTTGCTTCCCGCCCAGTGCGCTAGTTAACATTGCAAGCGTGGGTGCCACGCCACGCCACACCGGCCCCGCCCACCCCGCTGCTGTCAAGGCTGCTGTGCCACACTAGTGGCCCGCACATTACGACGACGACGCCAGGCACTGCATTATGCTCCCCCTCCCCCTCTCTCTATCTCCCCCTTGGCCAACCCCTGCCCTTACGTTTGTCAGGTGCCCCGATGCGCTCTCTGGGCCTCGCGCACCTGTGCACCTGCGAGCGAGTCAGCGACACTCCCGCTCCGTCTCCCACACACTCACATTAGGGACCTGAGCTGAGCACCTCCTCCCTCCTCGTCAATAATTCAGAGGCATAAAGGTGTTTGCGGTTGTGGGCGCGGGGTGGGTGCGTGGCGGGGCGTGGCGGGGCGGGGCGTGGCGGGGCGTGGCGGGGCTCGGCGACAGTCAGCCAACCTTCCTGTAGGTCCCACCCGCCCCCGCCGAGCAACACCTCGCCTTAGTTATTGACGGGGAGCGTCAGCTCGGCTCCGCGCAACGCCACGCCCCCGGGGACACCGCAGCCCGCTTTCTATCCGTCTCCCCTAAATGGTTGTGCCGCAGACGTCATGCAAGCGGGAGGTGGGGGCGGGGCGGGGCGGGGCGGGGCGCGATAGAGCAATCTCCGGGGTAGCTACCTACGCACACCAGGATTTCCCTCTATTCTCCAGGCTACTATCCTGCTGCAGGCTCTCCCCTCCCGTCCCGTCCCCGTCTTCAGCCCCGACGGCATTTCGTCATTTCGTTTTTCCTGACGGGCCACTTGCCGCCCCTGGCCCAGGCAGCCGCTCCGCCCCTCATCACCTGTGGAGCCTACCGCTCGTGCTGACGGTGGAGGTGGGCGGGGGCGGGGGCGGGGGCGGCCCGCTGGCCCGCTGGGGGCAGCACGCCCCACGTCAACACTTAAGCTCCTCCGACCCACCCCGCCCCGCCCCGCCCCGGGAACCGTTAGGGAGGTGGGGCGGGCTGTCGAGGCGTTCCCTATAAGGCACCGCCGAGGCGGAAAAGTCGTCCTCGGGCCCGCGGGGCGGGGCGGGGCGGGGCGGGGCCGGCCCTCACGCCGTGTGTAGTTTTCGCGCTGCCGCACCGCAATATTCCGTTCGCAGCGAGCGCACTTCCCCGCGGCGAGCGTGGGCGCGGTGTCTGCGAAGCGACCTCATTCAGTCTTCTTAACGTCTCCGTTTGCTAAGTGCCATGATTGAAGCTCGTGCCGGTAAACTAGAATGAATGAAATGTCAAGGCTTTCTTAAATCAACGCTACAATTTACACCAACGCAACAACGACATTTTCTCGTATTTGCCTTCCCCCGTCCTCGTCCCGTACGCTCGGGCGCGCCCGCTGCCGCGCCCGCGTGAGACGCGACACGTTTCAACCCTCCCACCCCACCACACCCCACCCCACCGCGCCCCACCCCATCTCGCCCCACCTCACCCCCCGTTCTTTTACAGGAACGACAGAGCGACAAACAGGGCAGAGCCATTCTGTGGTGTTTACGACCCATAAACGCCTGTCCGTAATGAGCCAACCCGCCCTGCCCCGCCCGTCCCCGCCCTGCCCCGCCCCGCCCCGCCTTGCCCCCGGCACCCAACCCCCAAGGAGACACACAACACTCGGCCGCTGAGGCGGGGCGGGGCGGGCAGCAGGCAGCTGATAGCACTTTCAATAGGCGGGGGTGTTCGGCCGGGCCGGGTCGGGCCGCCTGCTGAATAGACTTAGCGCCTATAGCGCTCCTGAGCCGGGCGGGCCCTCGCCTCTCCTCAGGATGGTTGGTCTGGCAGGTCACTACTGTATACAGTACTGCTACGCCCCGCAAACAGTCACAAAGAACCATAAGTGAGTGTCCCGCGCCGCCCCGCCCACCGCCCACGTGGCAGAAGTCGCGGGGGCGCCACGCGTCCCGTCGCGGCCTGGTACTCCAGGCGGGCGGCCGACTAGACGCAAAGACACGGCACCGGGGCTGGAGGCTGAGCCGAGAACACGACGCGGATTTGGGCGTTATTAACATTGAATGAAATAGAATGGAATAGAATAAAACGGTGGGGCGCGGCTAGCGAGCGACGCGAGACGGAGCGAAATGATAGTAGTGAGCGAGAAAATAGATGTGAAACCAGGGAGCAGCGATGCAGAAGCTGAGCTTTATTGCCTGTTGTGCGATCGCTTCCGCTACTCTCCGGGAGCGGAATAGAGTGGTGGTGGTGGTGGTAGGGGGCTGATGACGAGCGGGGCGCCGCGCGGCACGGCGCGGCGAGCTCGAGTCACTGAACATGACGGCGCTCGTTGGGAAAATGTGATGGAGATCTTATAGCAAATAGAGAATCAAATCAGATCACAAGGAAAAGGCGCTGACTGCCGAGAGGAGGGGGGGGGGGCGTGGGTGTCGGCTGGGCTGTGAGGGGGTGGGGGGGGGGAGCTGGCGCCAGAACTGCGTGTGTGTGAGAAGGTGCGAGGGGGGCCCGCGCCCTACCTGTCTATCTGCGCCCTACGCCCTTTGATAATATTTAATGGAGGACCCCGACTGACTGGCGTGGCAGGGGCCGGCCCGGCCGAGGCCAGATAACAAAACACTTCTAACGGTTTCGCCGCGGCGGCGCGTAGTACAGCGCGGGTAGGGCGGGGCGGGGCGGGGCGGGGCGGCCTTATACCTCTATGGCGGGAGCAGTGGGATCACAAGATCAGGCTCCTCCTGACGCACTCGCTAATGAGCCGCTTTGTGCCCCACGGTAGCGTGACGTAGCGCGTAACGCATGGGGATTACGTGCAGACGGGTCGGGGTGGGGCGGGGCGGGGCGGGGTGAGGTAGGGCGGGGTGAGGTAGGGCGTGGGTAGTAGGTGTGGGGCTCTGCGGGGGGGGGGGGGAGAACGAAAAATCGTCGTGTGCGCCCCGTATCTCTCAGCAGCGTCACGCCACACACACTCACCCTCAAACACGCGCTTTGCTGTGCACAAACTGGCCATCCCTCTTTGGCACAGAGCGCGCCGCCTGGCCGCGCCGCCGCCCCCATTGAGTGCAGCATGCTGGCCCGCCCCGCCCATTGAGGTGCAGCTGTTGCCGCCATGACCATGTGGCCCGGGCGGGGCGGGGCGGGGCGGGGCAGCTGTTTGACCAGGGCCGCTGTACTCCTACTCCCAAGCCCGCACGTACGCGTGCGGGGGCGGGGCGCGGGGTGCGGGTCGCGGTCTGATCCGTAACTTGGACCGTACATACGCACGCACGCACGAACGTATGTATGAATGTAATGCATGTCGTGTGTAGCTCGTTGTGGCGGGGCGGGGAGGGCTGATAGGTGCCACAGCATCCCTGAACCGCGGCATGTGTTGGCAGACCCATCCCGCCATCCCGCTCTCCCCGGCCCGCCGCTAATATCTCGAAAGAACAAAAACGTTTGATTTTCCAGTCTGTTGGCACGCGAGAGGAAAGTTCTTGAAACGGTCGGACACGAAGCCCTTGGGAAGGAAAAGTAGGCGTCAAAGTCAGGACGAGTCTCTCTTTGAGGCTGAGGCGCGGGCCGGGCCGGGCGGGCGGGCGGGCGGGCGAGCGCCTGCGAGGTAGGCACAGCGGCGGCGCGGGCGCGCAGCTCCGCCCGCATTGCCTACCCGCACGGCGCTCGCGCCCGCGGGCTGCACCGAGACCGCCGCGCTGCGCTATGTTGGCCGATAGCTTTCCTAGCCCTAGCGGCGCTGCTGCAGCTGCACTCTGCGCTCCACTCTCGGCGGCCTATACGCACAAAACTGCAAGATACAACTACTTTACACTGGCCCACGGCGAAACTTTTGGGACATGCGGAGAGGGGAGTACACCGGCCTGTCGTCGCGGACAGCCGGTGGACCTTTCGCGGAAGACCTTTCGCGCCCCTCCGCAAAGTCAAGACGCGGGCCGAGGGATGAAAAGCGGCCGCAAGGTGCAGTGATCGTTGCAGTGTATGTAGGCAGTAGTGCAGTCCCCAAATGGAGTACCCCTCTTTAACCTTAATCGCGCCAGCGCAATTTTCGTGAACCGGGGCCTATTATCGTGCGGCTACGTGCTTGAACCGTTCGCGTCGAGAGTCTGACAAGCCAGGCGGCATGCCAGGACGCGTGTACTCACGCATGGTGCTGCTGCTGAGCGGGGCGAGGCGGGGCGGGTCTGAGCTGAACGGCTCCTGAACACGGAGTTGGACACACGCCGCCGCGACACGACCGAATCTCGCCGTGCGCCTCTGGAGTGTGCTTTTATACACGGCGCCGGGGCGGGGCGGGGCGGGGCGAGCGCTAGCGCTCCACCCTCGCCTGGTGGTGGTCCTCGCAAGCTGCTCCTATTCGTCCTCCCCTCGGCGCGGCAAGTTGCGCGGCCCGCTGACGGGGGAAGTCCTCCTTATCGCACTGCTCACTGCACTGCTCGTAAAAAAAGCAGTAGTTTCTCGGGCTGTTTCGAGATTGGGGGCCCATTCCTCTGAGAAGAGAACATCCCCCCAGAGTGCGTCGTGCAGATGGAATGAAAAGTTCTGTTGGGTTTCAGAGATAGTTTATTCGTTTATGGCTCGGTACAGTTTATTCAAGTAAACGGTTGTGATGAAAGTAATTTTCCATGTTTTGGCGGTTGCTGAGAATCATATGGCACAGTTTACATTTTTCCAGTATAATAGAGTTTGCCAGGGAAAAGAAAGAGAAGGTAATCAAGGAAATATTCAGCCACGAACAGATTATAAAATTACATATTATAAAAAGAAATTTCTAGAACCTATTTTAAGAAAAGAAACCTACAGCAACATAGTATTTTAAAATTACATAATATGAGAATACTGGAAGAATTTATCACCCCTTTAATATTACTGCACTTTATCAATTCTTACAGTTCAATCTATACCACATTTAACATTCTTTGTACTTTCATCATAGGAACAGGGAGCGGAAGTTAGATTTCCATGCTTTTCGCACTTTCGTCCTCAAAGGATTTATTTGATTTAAAGTTGCTTTGATATTTCAAAATGTAATGAAATATAGTTTTGTTAGTAACCATAAGTACGCAGTATGCATACATACATATCCCAGACTTTGTATTTCTCTTCAATGTGTACAAACCATATTATCAGCGTTTTAGCTATGCTGAAAGGTTTTGTTCTTCTACAACACACTCTTACTCCATACCACACTCGGATATATTCCCTCAATCCACTCTGATGTTGATTTTTATACTAATTATTATGAACACAAAAAAATTTTTAAGTCTGATATGCGCTAAAAAAACTGATAGTTGTAAACAAGTCCTCATCAATGCACAATCATTTTACCTCAAAATATCAATGATAAATACTTTTAAAAAAAGTAACAGTACACAAATCTTCTTTCACAATTAAATGACGCGGCGAAGGCGGTAAAACAAATATTTCAGATAAAATGTAATTTAGAGTGACAATAAGGATACCAAAAAATACATCATGACTTAAGTCAGCTCATGCTAACTAATTCCCTTGGTCCCGAACTAAAACCGTTGGTCCAACAGCAAACTAAACTGTCAAAGAAGCAAATAATAAATAATAGTCCCAAGAACGGATGGAAACTGGCTGGAGACGGATTGGAAACCGTTCAAAAAGAACTAACTCATATTAACACACACCGTCAAAGTACTGATACAGTATCTACGTTTGAGTAAAAGACAAACCACACTCATCTACGAAATATATTTTACAAAACTATAATCTTACAATGTAAATATTTGAACAGTAGCTTTTCACTTCTTCCCATACATCATAAAAGATTTAGGGGATAAAAGGAGGTATTGAGATTAAATTCGGTCAAATAAGTTTCAAAATATCTAAAAAATATCATGCATCAATTTTTTGTTGTTGAAAAGATTAAAAATATCTTTGCTACATTTAAAATACTAGAGTTAATAAGATAGTATTGAAATGTTTAAGTGCGAGCATTAATCATTAACACTTTGCCCTTAGTTGTGGAATGCTTGTCAAAAGTCCCTCTTACACACTATTGCAGTAGTGTACTTGTTTCCACTATCACTGTTGTAATATTAGTAAATTTACTGTCTTTAGGATATCAACAACTCATTCAAAGTCAAGGTTTAAAATTTTCAATAAAATGATAAAAAAATCGTTCTCGTGAGGATGCCTCAGAAAATATAGCAACTACCGATTTTATATTCCCTGTATAACATTCTGCTTGGGTGAAACAATTCCAGGGAAGAAACGGAAGAAATTTATCACATAACTTTTATAATCAATCATTTACCTCATAAAATATAACTCAATATGTAATATGAAGATTAGTTCCGAACTGGTGAGTTAAAGATATTGTGCAAAAGATTCTGAGCCAGCTGATTGAAGCATAATCCTACAAAATGTCAAAAAACATATTCAGGAATGCAAGAGATGAAATTTCAAATACTAAGAAGAAATTTTAGTATGAAGAAAAAAGCGTTTCTTGTAATGTTACTCTCCATATTATCTACACTTACAACTAGTGCAAAGAGAATATTGCCATTTCCCTTAATGTAAACTTGTTACATATCTGTGAGATCGTATACGCACTTCACGCTGCACATCTGTACAGAAAGTAACCAGTACTCCCACAGCGTCAATCGGCAAGAAATTGATAAGACTCGTACTCAAGGCGACAATTTTGTCGCTGGAAAAAAATTGACTGAATGATATAGTGGCTTTTCTCCGAGCCACTTTATGCCATTCACTTTGGGCACATCATATTTACAACACAATACCATCTCACTTTCTCCCACATCTCATCTCGCCAGCGAGATTAAATACTTACTAAAATACATCGAGATTCATAAGACATAGGGAAAACACCAGGAGTGCCTACTCACGACTCACCGTTCCAATTTACGTAAAAGCGCTGAGCGCGATATTCCTATGACGTGCGTAGTCTGGCGGGTATCAGGATCGTGACGCTGGCAGTCGGAGTGGGTACAGCTGGCCGGCCGGGCCGGGGCGGGGCCGGGCCTACACGTGGGTGTCGCGCTGCAGGTGCATCGTGTCCATCTGCCGCATGATGTAGGCCGCCGTGTGGACCCGCTCGTGCCCCATCTGCTCTCGCAGCGACTGGTTCTCGCGGAGCAGCTCCTCCACGCGCTGGCTCAGCATCTGATTCTCGCGTTGCAGCCAGTGGCGTTGCTGCGGATGCCAACGAGGACACAAATGTTCAGAGAGCGGGTCGGGGTCAGGGCGGCGCAGGGCGCGATAGAGTGTTTAGGGTGGGCTTGGCTAACGGGAAATAGGCTTGAACTTTGCTATTCAGTATCCTATTGTTTTGTCAACTTTGGGAGACTTTCAGTGAAGTTTAACTGATGTCTACAAATTCTCTGACGTGCACTAACTTTGGGACGTAAAGTGCGTGCAGTTTTATGCACATGCTCGGAGCCTATCTCCCCTTTGAGCGAGCTCTACACGTCGATTACCTCCTCGGACGCCTGCAGCTTGTGCTGGAGGGCCTCCAGCGTGCTCAGCCCGGCGGGCTCCAGGGGGGCGGGCAGGGCGCCCAGGCCGGCGCCCAGGCCGGCGCCTAGGCCGGCGCCCAGGCCGACGCCCACCCCCAGGGCGCCGCTGTGGATGGGGCCGCCGCCGCCGGACTGGTGCAGCAGGAGGGACGTCGGCGGGGAGTGGAGGGTGGCGGAGTGCAGCAGTGACGCGGAGGGGGGGTGCACCAGGTGGGACACGGACACCTCCCGGGGCCCGTGCGCGTGCAGCCGCGAGCAGCACGACGGCACCGAGGTCTCCGGGCAGCTGTTCTGCGCGCGCAGGCCGCGGGGCAGCGCGTGCGAGGCGTGCGAGGAGGGCACGAGCAGCGAGTCACTGCACACCGACAAGACAGACATAGTATACGCCACGCCGCGCCGCGCCACGTCTGCCCGGGCCGGGTGAGTGCAGTGGTTGCGTCTCTCCGAACGGGAAACAACTTTTGTGTACAATTACGTTTTCTTAATTTTTCTGGATTGCGTAGTGCGTTAAAAACTGTCTCTCGTACAGTGTCGACACAAGTGAAACAGTGAAAACCTTTGCGACGTGGGGTGGTTGCCTCGTCGACTTACCTGATCTTCCGGCGTGGCCCGGGCCCCCACATGGCCATGGGCTGCGGGCTGGACGGCAGCGAGCCGCCCAGCGTCCCGGTCCCCGGCCCCGGGCCCAGCTGCAGCGGCTGCCCGGGGCAGTCCAGGGCCTCGCTCTGCTCCTCGCGGTCCCGGTCCCCCGCCATGGAGCTCGGAGCCGAGCCCAGCCCGGAGCTCTGCGACCCCTGCGAGCTCTGCGACCCCACCGAGGCCACCGAGTACTTGGGACTGGGCGGCGACGACTCGGACTCGGACACGGACGACTTCTTCTTCCGGCGGAAGCGGCGGCGTGACGTGATGGCGTGGCTGGACGAGTGGTGGCCGGAGCCGGAGCCGGAGGCGGCGTCGTGCGCGTGCTGCTTGGGCCGGCACTCCATCACCACCAGGTCCTTGCAGTGCTTGTGCGCGTTGATGCCGCAGTCGCGGCACTTGAAGCCCTGGCGGATCAGCCCCCACAGCTGGGCGGGCAGAGGGCAGCGGTAAGGGGAAGGTGCAAGGGCTTTAGGGTCGCGCCGCGGCGCGGCAGCCGCGCAGTACTCACCAGGCCGGCACAGTGCGCGCAGAAGGTGGGCTTGAAGTACGTCGTCTCGTGGAAGTCGTGCTTGAATCCGTTCTTAAGGCTCTTTAGAGCGTGGCAGTTGGCGTGGATAAAGTATTTCTTCATCTCGAGTTTGCTGATCATGCCGTCGCTGGGGAGGAAAATGAAGCAAAAACGTTTGAAGGGGGACGTACAAAACGAGCAGGTGGCGGTAATGTGGGCCGCCCCGCCCCGCCCCGCCCCGCCCCACTCACTGGTCGGCGTCGAGCACGCAGAAGGACGCAATGAAGGGAAAGTTGGTGTTGACCGAGTCGAACTCCTCGCGTGAGATGTAGCCGTCGCGGTCGTTGTCGTAATGCTTGAAGACGGCGTCCACCATGGCGTTGACGTGTTTCTCGATGGTGGCCGTGTCCGGGGGCGAGCAGGCGGCCGACGCCCACTCGGCGAACACCCCGTGGACGCCCGGCGCCGTGGTCTGCGTCGGAGAGGACTGCGGCTGCGGGGAGGAAACGCGTTAATGTCGTACCGGTACCGCAATCGCGGCGATGGTCGCACGCATCGACACCACGCCCCGCGGGCCGCGGCTCGCGGGGGGCAGCGCGGCGCAGCGCAGTGGCATGGGGTATAGGCGGCCGCGCGGGGTCCCTCCGGGGGGCGCGCGCGGGGTATCGTCGGCCGTCTCATTACATTTACATCACATGCACAGACCCGACGACGAGTAGCGGAGTAAAGGTCACCGACTTACTGAGGAAGAGTTCCTCGGCTCCCGTGCCAGCGACAGCTCGTAAATGTCGTCCTCGGTGTACTGTACGTCCAGGGAGAGCTGAAACAAACACGTTGTCGCGTTAGCGAACGCCCGAGCGAGGCCGGTGCCGGTGCTCGCTACTGGCTATGGCCCTGTACCCGGAGCGTGTTGACGACGTCCATGTGGGCGATGACGGGGGGGTTGACCCTGGCCAGGTCCTCGAGCTCCGCCACGATGGGGGTGAGCTGCGCCATCTTGCGCACGTTGATGTGGTCCCCGGGCAGCCAGTCCGGCTGCGCCGCGTTGATGGCGATCATGTCCTTGAGGTGTATGCCACTGTAGAGTGACAAGAAGGGGAGGGTGTTAGAAACGGGGTGTCTGAAATAGGTTTTGTTTGCCCGCGTTCGCCCTGAGCTGCGCGCGTACGTACAGGATGGGGATCTTGAAGCCCTGGCAGTCGTGCAGCGCGCGCCTGTAGTTGCTAAAGTTGGAGGCCGAGGAGAGCAGCTCGCTGAGGCCCTCCAGGGCGCGGGTCGAGTGCGGCTGCAGGCACGCGTTGGTCTTGGACAGGCGGGCGAGCGCCGAGTGGCTCAGGCTGCCCACCACGGCCATGAGGGAGTTGTAGTTGTGCAGCTGCCGCAGCCACTGCGAGCACACGACAATGATGGCATACAATAGCGACCCGCTTGCGAGAACTGCGTCACTTGGAGTAACGTTACGTACCTTGGCCACGTTGATGAACTTGTCGATGACCTCGGCGCGCTCGCCCGGCGTGGTGCGGCTCAGCACCATGCACTGCACCCACTGCGTGAGGCCGTTGAAGAGCGACACGGAGCGCTCGAGGCGGGAGGCGTCCTGGAGCCGGCCGCTGCACGCGTACCGCTTCAGGTCGTGGAACTGCAGGGCGGGGCGGAGGCCGTGTGAAAGGTTAGGTTAGGTCGAGGCGCCCCCCCCCCCCGGCCCCCCGCACAGGGGGAAGGGGCGAGAAAGGCCAACGGCCGCAGCGCGGCGCAGCTCAGCCGGGGTGGCTGAGTACTCACCGTGATTCGTCGGATGACTTTATGCTCCAGGAACGTGATGTGCTCCGCCAGCTGTTGCGGCTCCATGTGGTTGAAGACCAGGGACACCCTTTCATTATGCTGAGTGGTGGGCTGCGGTTGTGTCTGGGAGTGCTGCTGCTGCTGCTGCTGCTGAGGGTGTTGTTGGGGTTGCTGTTGCTGTCCCGGCCGCACGGACGGGTTGCGCATCCAGTCGAAGCTGGGCAGCACCGTGGTGTCCACGAGGCTCCCCCACTCCTGCGGGAGCTGGTTCCGAAAGTCCTGAACCACCAGCACCAGCCCGGGCTCCACCTCGAAGTGCAGCGGGAAGTGGATCATCCAGTACCTGGTGGGGCAAAAGCGCTCGTCAGGGAAAGGCGCTCCTTCTTATTTTTTGTACACGTATACTTTTTACATTTCGAGGTTGAAACATATTCGAGGATGGTGCATTTGTGATCTGGAACAACCCTGTGCATGTTGCGCACTTGTGGCTGTGCGCATGTCCAGTGGGAGGGTGGTGCTGACCTGAATACGTGGCAGACCTGCAGGCGGATGCTGGCCACGGGGCAGGTGGCGGTGTCGGCGGGCCGGTGCGCGCAGGCGGGCGCGGCGGGCGCCTCGGGGTGCTGCGCCTCGCGGTACACGTCGGCGAGCAGCGAGGCGAGGTGGGCGGCCGAGGTCCACCAGCGGTGCATCAGCAGCACGACGCGCGGCAGCGAGGAGGCGGCCGGCGCCACGCCGCCGTCCAGCTCGAAGCACTGCACGAGCAGGCGCACGAGCGCGGGCAGCGTGGCGCCCCGGACGGGCACGCCGGCGATGTGCTGGCGCTCGTCCTCCAGGAGCAGGTCGGGCGCCTCGAGCGGGCTCCACTGCGGCGGCCCCAGGCCCGAGTCCGAGTCGCCTGCCCCTGTCCCTGCCGCACAGACAGGACATCCTGGTGAGCACGCGTGCGCGCCGGGCTGCCTACCCTCGGGTCCGCAGGCGCTCCAGCCCTCACCCTTACCATGGTCACTGTAGGGCTGGCTCGGCGACTGCCGCGGTGACTGCCTCGGAGACTGCCGCGACCCCGGGAGAGGGGCCGTGGACACGAGGCCGGCGCCGAGGGCCGGTGCCGCCCCCGGGCCCGCCCCCGGGAACGCCCCCAGACCCGCCC
This sequence comes from Frankliniella intonsa, assembly GCA_033675135.1. Classification (NCBI taxonomy): domain Eukaryota; kingdom Metazoa; phylum Arthropoda; class Insecta; order Thysanoptera; family Thripidae; genus Frankliniella; species Frankliniella intonsa. Next base: position 11,225,946 of record CM066249.1, on the reverse strand, counting down.
CGAGGCCCGCCCCCGGGCCCATTGACGGCCGATCGGAGGGGCTTGGGCTTCCATCGCCTGAAAGGTTCCCCTCCTGTAACAATAAGAGAAAGTGTTGGTAGAAGTCAAGAAGTTGGGTCCAGTTTTCGTGGGGTGCGCGCAACTGTGATTGATGAGGTGCAATAATTGCCAATGCTCGTTTTGACTCCTTTGATGTTATTCTCGACTCTCCAACTTTTCCCTCGTTTTTGCAAACCCCCTTTACAAAACTTTCAACAACTTTCAGCCGCGTTATTGTGGTCCTTCGTGTTTTAAAAAATGTTTTCTTTGGACGCTCATCCTTACTCATACAAGTGCGCTGTACCTGTACCAAGCCACGCGGCAAAAGCACTAAGGGCTCGCTGACCTGGCCTGGCCTCCTCTGACCCCGCCTCGTGCCCCGCCCCGCCCCGCCCCGCCCCGCCCCGCCTCGCCACGCTTCGCTCGGTCGTTGACCGGCAGGGTCCGGTGGCGTCTTGCTAAGCCCTGCCCAGCCCAGCCCAGCCCGTCGAGAGCAGCAGCCTCTGGGTTCACTGCCGATTAAATTCGATCGTCCGGGCAGGCGGGGCGGGGCGAGGAGAGCAACGACTAGTTCTGGAGTGGCCGAGGGACGGGGAGGGGAGGGGTGGAGAGTGTGGGCCAGGGAGACAGGGAGAGACAGAGAGAGAAGAATTAAATAGAGGAATACAGAGAAGGAAAGAAAGGGGAGTGCGCCGTGGTGGTGTGTAGCCACGAGCGCCCCCTCCCCTCCCCTCTCCTCCGCTCTCCCCACCCCGCCCCGCTCCCCTCCCCGCACCTACCCTTACTCTCTTACTCTCCCCCCCCCCTCCACCCTGCAGTCCTGGGCATCGATAGGCTCACGGCACCCCGAGTCGCAGGACAAACAGACAAATTCTTATCTTGGCCCAACACCGGACCGAGCTCGGCCCGGCCCGGCCCGGCCTGCGCCTCACTCGACCTCGACTCTCTCCTCATTTTCTCTGGTCTTTCCCATTACCTCGGCGTCTTTCTTCCTAGCTCAACGCAGTTAGGTCCCTTCTCCCTTTCACCACCTCCTCCTCTCCCTCCACCCTCCCCCTCCTCTTTCCGCTTCTCTCTATCTCTTTCTCTCTGCTTCTCCCACCCGGGGCTACAAACCCAGTACACCCCAAGCCACGACCCAGTAAGGCGAGGCAGCCTTGCTGGAGCATACCCCCACCCCGCCCGCCCCGCCCCGCCCCGCCCCGCCCCGCTGCGCACCCCGCTGCTCTGCTCCCCACTCCACCGCCACAGGCACCACCCCGCCCTACCCGCGGGCCCCAGGGCCGCGCGCCTGACGTCGTGCCGACACCCACCCCCTCCCCCTCACGGACTCCCCACCCCGTCCCCCTTACGGACCCCCCACCCCCTCTCACTAACCACTCTGAGGGGTAGGGGGTGGGGCGGGGGCGCGCCATGTGGCCAACCTAGCCGGGCCTGTTCAGCTGCACCAGACAATTATTACTGACAAATGCGCCCCAGTCCTGCTCCCCACAAACATCCACCCCTAAAAGCAGCCCCCCCTCCCCCCCCCCTCCGCGGCCCTTCGCTGCCGTGGGAGAGGCGAGAGAGGGGCGCCGAGGCCGGCGAGGGAGGGGTTGGGGCGCCAGGGCGGTGGTGGAGGGGGAAGTATCCGGGGCGTCGCGCGCACCTCGCACGCCCTGCTGCTCTGGAACAACATCCAGCCCGAGTTGTTGGAATTGAAAACATACAGTTTTCGGGTCGTAAGGCCACCCCGCCCCTACCCGCCCGCCCCCGTGGGCCAAAGTCCGCTGCGCGGTGCCTAGCGGCAATACTCCGAGCCCGGCGCTTAAGGGAGTTCGGACGGGGCCCTCCCCTCCCCTCCCTAGCCCAGGGGACCGCGAAGAGCCAGCCCGTCCCTCGTCAATCAACCCAGAAAACGTTTTCATCTCTCTCACTCCGCAGGACTCCCAACTTGAGTTACACCTTTCGTCCCCGTCCACTTCCCTTTTATTTACTTCCCGCCCAGTCTCCCGCCTCCCCCTGCAGCCTCGGGCGCGCCTTGGGCCCGGCCTCTATGGCCACGAGTAGGTACGCAGCAGTACTACACTACGAGGGGGTGCTCCACCTAAAAACACCCGACTGCGCCACACCCCGCCCCACCCCACCCCACCCCGCCCCACCCCGCCCCCCCCCACCCCGCCCCACTCCGCTCCACTCCGCCACACCCCGCCCCGCCGCGGCGCACGAAATGAAATCCCCCTCGGTACGCGAGTGCCACGGGCGGCGGGGCGGCGGGCGGCCTTCGTGGCCTTGACCCTGCCCGGCAAGGCTCGGATCTGCCCCGCCCCACCCCGCCCCGACCCGCCACGGGGCATTATCGGTGGATACGTGTTTCAAGAGTAGGACAGGGCCGGGCCGGGCCGGCCCGCATAGCGTCACTACATCTGAGGTGTAAAGAGAGATGAAAAGTATATCCGGGTGAGGGTGGGGGCTGAACCGCGACAGGGTAGCACGGCCCGAGTAGGGCCCGGCGTGAGGCGAGGCGTCGAGTAGGGACAATCAAGCCGATAGGATAGGGGCCCGCAGGGCGATAGAGGTAGGGGTTTGGAAGGAGGAGGGGGAGGGGGTGAAAGGCGCCGCCGCACCCCTTCGCGCCCCGCCCCGCCCCGCCCCACCCCACCCCGCCCCGCCCCGCCCGACTCGGCCCGGGCCGGGGTCTGCGGGAGAGACCAGACCAGACCGGACCGGACCGCCGGGGTATTATTGATTGTGGTCTTTATTTAGAGAAAGTGAGGTTAAGCGGGGTGGGGAGAAGCGGGGCGGGGCAGGGTGGGGCGGGGCGGGGCGGGGCGGGGCCCGGCACTGGCCACGGGGCTGGACACGAGGTTGGGCACCGCGCCGGCCGCGCCCCGCCCGCCCGCACCCCAGCCGCGACCCCAACAGCCAGTGCCCTCCGGGTTGGGCTGGACCCATGGGAACTGCGCACTGGTCCGCGCGAGAAGTGACCAACGCTAGGGGTGGGGCGGAGCGGGGTCGGGCGGGGCGGCGCGCGGGTTGAGTTGAGACCAGTCCGAGGCCTGCGGGGAGGAAGGGAAGGGGGGGGGGGCGCCTGGGGCCCACCTGGGGCACAGGGCACCAACCGCGGAGCGGAACGCCTGCGCGAAGTTGGGCAATTCGTTCTAAGGCACTCGAGCCACATCGAAGAACCAGGCCCGACAGCCCGACATGTCTTCCAGACCCCGCCACACCCCGCCCCGCCACGCCTCGCCCCGCCACGCCCCGCCACGCCGCGGCAGGAGGAAGGCGTCGCGGGGCCTGGGTCGCGGGTGCAGACCGCCACCCAACTCTGTTGCGGTGCTCAACGGGCCTACACCGGGTGTTTCTCTGTGGTGCGAAACGGGAACATCGCCATTCTCATTTTCGCCGCGCACGACGATGGCTTTGAAATAAACGCGAACGAAATTATGACGCGGAGGAAACACGTTGTTGCACGTTATCGGTCGTGGCGTGGCGCGGCGCGGATTCAGACACCGCACTACGAGGATGTCAGCTGGATGTCCCTGTCCCCGGCCCGGCCCCGGCGGCCCCCGCCCCGCGCCCCGCCCCGGCCCCGACAAGGCCATCGCTGTCATAGTACAGCACACCACCTGGCCGCGCCACGCCGCGCAGCCGGGGGGCGGGGGGCGGGGGGCGGGCCAGCGAGCGGTGTGTCGAGTCGAGACCACCTCCTCCCCTCCCCCTTAACCTCCAAGTTCTCCCTCGCGAAAAAAAAGCCGAAGGCGATGCGGAGAAGAAGATGGGGGAGACAACTACTACGCCCCACCGCCGCCGTCGGCGCAGCTGAGCCGAGGTGACAATTGTGTCAACATGAGCACGCCGCTGTACACTGCGTAGCGGGGCGGGGCGGGGCGGGGCGGGGCGCGCGTCGATACATCGACAGTAACGCGCGCACGGATGGCGCGCGAGCGAGACGTCACTCGCGAGCGCCCGATGACGAGGTTGCGCCGCGCGGGCGCCCCGCCCCGCCCCACCCCTCCCCGCCACACGCACCACTTTAAGCTTGGGCAGGGCAGTGCAGGGCAGGCGTTTGACCCGCGGGGCCCGCCTGCCGCATGGCGGTAAAAATAGGGCGAGGCTACTCGATCTGTTAACGTCCTCACTCGGAATCACTCATCTCTGCCGCGTTGTCATCGCGCACGCTGCGGACCGGTGCTTATTATTCAAAACGCTCCTCGTGCTGAGGAGGCTGGCCCGCGCAGCGCAGCGCCGCGCCGTGTCGTTAAACACGAAATACAGTACTAGTATACATCTCGTAGCCTTACCCTATTCGTACCCCGTACCTGGGTACAGTAGTATCGCGACATCACAGTTGCTTGACATGGTGTGGTGGCTGACCCATGATTCTCTTGTCATTCTCTTGTCATTTCCGTTCCTTGCTAATCTTGCGTCTAGCTGCGGCAGCTGGAGGCTGCGTGCCCCACCCGCGCCGCCCGCGCCGCCCGCCCCGCCCCACCCCGCCACGACCGGACCACGGCCGCGTGCCCGGACCGCACATGCGCGCAGGGCGGGGCCGGGCGCAGGGCCGGGCGCAGGGCCGGGCGCAGGGCCGTTAGCCCGCGCTCAGCGAACGGGACGGGGAGGGGAGGGGACGATGGGGGAGAATCGACCTTGAGGGGCGTTCGCGCATTTGTCCTAAGGGGCGCGGGCAGGCAGGCTCGCCCGCGGGGGGCGGGGGCTGCTACTGCCACTGCTTGGCTGCAGACCAACCTAAATTACAACACGACACAGCAGCTGACGTGCGGCTGACTTGACGATGCGGCGCGAGGCGCCCGCCCCGCCCCGCCTCGCCCCGCCCCGCCTCGCCCCGCCCCGCCCCGCCCCGCCCCGCCCCGCCCCGGCACGGCCCCGTGCGTCCCGCCTCTGTACGTACTCGACTCGAACCGCGGGAGAAACAAGGAGGCGCTTTTCCTTGCCTCTCGTCTCCAGCTCCAGCATTCTCGCCTCTCTCTCCCTTACTACCCGTCACCTGGACACATCCCGTTTCGCTCCTGCCGTTCGAGAGAGTGGTATTCGTATTAATGTACGTAGTATTGGTGTTCGAAAATAAAGTCGCCATTTCAGTGTGGCTGTTCTCCAAACCAGGGTGATCTGATGTTGTTGCGGTTGCATAACTTGTTGGAGTCTTGGGTAATCCATCCATTGCCTGTGAAGGACATAAAAAGGAAGCTGCGGCTTCCAGACACTTGTCACCTTGTTAGGGGCCTGGCCCGGCGGCCCGGGCTGAAGTGAAGATGTCTCCTCGGGGCTGGTGCGCGCGCGTTACTTTGTGAAAGGGGGGAGGAGGGGGAGGGGCTGCGATTCATATTCACAACTGCTGTCACTGAGCGGCCCCAGCCCCAGCCTCGGCCCTCCCAGATGGGCAGAAGGCGAGGCAGAAGGGATGTTGTCGCCCCGAGGCATGCCGGCCACGCCTCGCCTCGTCCCACCCTGCCCTGCCCCGCCCCGCCCCACCCCTTTGTCCCCACCCCACCCCGCCTCGCCTTTCCTCCTGACAAACAACAATTTGACAACCGCGTAGATTTCCCCCGAAATAACTGCGGCGCCGCGATCAATACTTTGTGGCCAGATACGGAGCATTAGAGGAAGCGGGAGGGAGGGAGGGAGGAGGGAGGGAGGGCTAGGCAAGATTGAGAAAGGGAAGAGGATAGGTCGAGTTAGTGAGAGACGGAGGTATGGCTTGTTCAACAGGCGCCTACATGCAGCTGGTGCAGCTCTAAAAATGATTTTTGACGATTGCGCGAGGAATGCCAAGAGTCAACGGCATCGCAAACAGTGACAAATCGCCGCAAATCGCTAATATGGAGAACGGGCCGATATAGGAGGATGGACATGTAAAAGTAATGTATACACATGTCTACTCTTTACTTAAACCCCCGACCCGACCGGTGTAATCGACCGTAACGCGCCGGCGCGGCGCGGCGCGGCGAGTGGCTCCGACCGCTGGAGCGTGCGCGTGGTGTGGTCCGATAAGGTCGAACATCGGCACGAACACACAAAACGCGGGAGCAAAGCGAAGCGAAGCAGAGAGTCCATATCTGGCCGTTTATTAAAACGGTCGCCACTGCGCGCCGCGCCGCGCCGCGTGCGGTCACGCGGGGGGGATTACGCTTTTGGCGCGCGAATTCCCGCCGTTTCGGGCGGGTGGCTATGCTATCAGACGGCCTGGCCTGGCCTGGCCGTACGTCGCGTCGGCTGGTGGCGGCCCCGCCCGGCCCCGCCCGGCCCGAGCACACTTGACATGGCGGGTGGGACCTGCCATACAGGACAGAGAGGGTTTTGTTTGTGTTTTAGAGCCCGTCCCCCCTCCCCCTGCCCAGCCCCTCCCCTTCCCTAGCCCCCAGGGACGCGCTTTATCAGCACAGCATTTGCATACGACTCGTCCCACTGCACGCCGCCACCGTGTCCCGACCCCCCCCCCCTCCTCCCCCTAACAGCGAGCGACTTCCCTTGCGCAACGTTGGGTATAGTGCGATAGTGCGTTGGGATGGGATATAGGCCCCGGGGGCGGGACGGGGCCCAAGTTCGACCTGCGGCGGGGCGGGGCGGACGGGTGGGAGGACATGGAGGGCAGCTGGACCTCGCCCAGGACGGTGTTGGGTACAGGGCGGTGGCGTGGCCGCGCTCCTGACGCCAGCAGCACCGCGTGCCCGCGGGGGAGGACCCGTGCTCGGCCTTGTGCTCGTGCACTGGGGAGCACGTCAGGGACCCGAGGGAGGGACCCGAGCGTCATGAGCTCGACGCCTTTGACCACTATGTGGTCACGGTCTCTTAAAGTGTAAAAAATACTCTCCGCGTGCTTGAATGTCGTGCAGGCCGTGTTAGGGCAGGCGCGTGGTCCCGGTGCCGCCCCGGGCAGGCAGGCCGCGGTCGCGGCCTAGACTTTAATCGGTTTCGTGGAGCAGACTGCTGCCGCCCGGCCCGGCCGCGCCGCCGCTGCGCTGCACACAACCCTCTCCCAAGACTGACTGACAAGTGACGCGCGTGACGCGCCCCGGGCGACTGCCTCCGTGACTGCACAGATTGCCGCCCACGCGACACGGCGGGCGGGTTGCACGCGCACGCACGCACCTGAGCGCGACCTAGTGCCGCGTACTCTGTGGAAGAAACGACGCGTCTGGTTCCGCCGTGTGTGCTGGGGTTCAGGAGGCTATCCTAAAACTTGACTTGACTTGACTTGAGAGAACCAGGCAATGGCTCGGCTAAAATCAGCTCGGCGTGTAGACATCGCAAAACGTGGCTTGGCCCGGCCTGGCCCGCGGTGCGTAGTATTGGAAATTTAGAGGGGGTGAGGGATTAAGCCCGCGGGGCGGCGGGCTTAGGCCGGGCGTAATATAATGCTACTGTACTCATCTGCGCTCTGCTCTACCACCCGGCCGCCCTCCCGCCCGCCCGCCCCGTCCTAGGCCACGGTCAAACAATATTGGCCGTAAAGTGACATTTCTATGCGGGATCGCCACAGCATGGGCGTGATCGCAGGCAGGGGCCGGGGCAGGGGCCGGGGCAGGGGCCGGGGTGGCCGGGGGCGGCTCCAAACTCAATCACGGGGCTGTGGGCGCGCTGTGGGGGACCGGGGGGGTTGGGGGTGGGAGAGGAGCTTTGAGAGACCTAAGGAGAGCCCCAGCCCCGCCCCGCCCCGCCCCGCCCCGCGAGTCAGCGCCCGGCCCTTCCGCCGCCAGTAACTATCCCTCCCGAGTAAATGTGTATCCTTGGCGCGGCGCTACTCGCAGACAAATAAACATACGCCCCCCTTCTCCCCCGGGGGCGGCGCACAAACTACGTACTATTGGAATTTGACATTTGGTCTGTGGGTAAACCGCCTTTACTCCTTACTCCTCCTATTTTTTGTACGGGTCTTTTCGGCGCACTTTACAATTTTGGCCATTACGAGGCCCCTCCGTGCGAGTAGGCGTCAACTAGCCGCCTCCGCCAAACCGCACAACTCTGATCAATATCCCCTTCAAGCGGCTCGGCTGAAGGGGCGTCGCGGCGCCACGCTCAGCATTACATTACGCATTAAGACGGGGCGAACGTGTCGTCCAGCCTTCAGCCCGCCTCAGCCCGCCTCAGCCCGCCTCAGCCCAGCCCGGGCCAGGACGGCGCTGGCGTGCGCGCGGACAGGGTTGCGCCGGCCAGGCCCGGCCAGGCCCGGACGTTAACCTTTGCCCTCGCCCCTCGTGCCTCGAGCCTCCCTCGGGGCGCGGGCGGGGCTAAGTGCGGGGGCGCGACGGGGCGGAGCGGGCGGGGCACGGTTTCAGGTCTTTGGGAGCGGTACCCAGTGGGTTGCCTACCTACGTACAGGGGGTTTTGTAGATCACGTTGCCTACCTTTCAGGCGGTGTACTATAGCCCCCGACCGCGACTCCCCGGTCCCCCTTACACCGCGCCTGGGCGGGGCAGGCAGATGGAGAAATGTAGCCGGGTGGGCGGGCGGGCCGTCGATGGATCCTACAGGGGCAGCCAAGCGAGTGCACATGGAGTGATCTGTACTCGCCGCGCCCGGCCCCGTGGGGCCGCTCCGCCCCGCTCCGCCCCGCCCCGTTCCGCCCCGCCCCACCCCGCCCAGCCAGCTAAGTCTCGCGCACACGCACGCTCCCCCTCCCCTCCCGTCCCCCGGCACCCGTTGCTACTACTTACGCACCCCGTGCTGTACCGAGAAAATGTTACTGTATCGTACCGGACGTTCCGTTGCGTTTCCTCCAGCTGGGAGGGGCGACGAACACCGAGGAGTAACGCAAAAGCGCCGCGCGCGCGCGTGTATGTGCAGAGGAGTCGCTGCCGCGCCGCGCCGCGTTGCGCCGGTCTACACCAACGTCAGCACCGCGGCGTGGTGACGCAGGGGCGGGCCGGGCCGGGCCGGGCAGGGGCCTGAAGGGCAGAGCCCCACGGCGCAAGTGTCTGGCGGGGCGGGGCGGGCAGGGCGGAGGCAACGCCTCACCGCGTAGCAGACGCGCCACAGTGAGGGCATTCATCGGCGGCGGGCCGGGCCGGGCCGCGGTGCCAACAGCTGCCCCGCCCGCCCCACCAGCGCCGACCTGGGCGCCAGGGTGGACGCGTGTGAGGGAAAGGTAAGGGTCACCTGCACCTGTCCAGCGAGCGCGCCCCGCCCCGACCAGCAACAGTCCCCAGGGCTGGGAGCGCCACGCCACCACGCCACAATAACATTGTGGCTGCGGCAGCCTCCCCTGGGCCGGACGGGCCGGACCGGCGCTATGCTGGGCTGGGGCGGGGTGGGTTGAGGCGTGGCGGGGTGGGGTGGGGCGTGGCGGGGTGGGGCCAGGGATTCAATAACAACAAACAATGGCGGCCCATGGCATGGCGCCGGGCGCCTGGTCCCAGTGCAGGGACAGTGCATGGCACACCACACGGCACTCACCTGTGAGCGGGCGCGGGCTGGGGCTGGGGCCAGCCGCCCGCTGCCGCGGGCCGGGGCCGGGGCCGGGGCCGGGGCAGCGGGCCCGGGGCCGGGGGGCGCGGCCGCGGCCGCCGCGGCTCCCTCTCCGGCTGCGGGCGGCACGGGCCTGTTCAGCACGGGCCCGGACGCCACCGCTGCGCCAGCTGCTAGCTGCCCTCAGCGTCGACGACAAGGCGGCGGCCCCGGCGATATCCACTGCGTCCGGTCGCGTCCCGCGCCGTGCGCCCCGCGCGGTCACGCCCCCGCGCGTGCTCGCGTCGCGTCGCTCTCACTCGCTCGCTCCGGCCGGTGGGCGCGGGTGTGCGCGCGCGCGCGCCTCCTCGGGCTCAGGGGGGTGCAGCCCAGCGGGCCCAGCCCAGCCGCCCTGCTGCCGCCCTGGCGCTAGCGCCCAGCAGCGGCGGGGCTCGCGCAGCTCGCGGGGCAAGGCCAGCACAGCCAGCGGAGCGCCCGTCCGCCTCCACGACCATGCTGCTACTACTGTTGCGCCCGCCCCGCCCCGCGCTTGCGCCGAGACCGCGCCGCGCCGCGCAGCGCAGCGCCAGCCGCACCGCCGCGGCGCCCCACCCCCTCCCCCCCACCCATGCCCCTGGGGGCCGGGGCCCGCGGCCCTCCCCCGCCCTCCTCCGCCCTCCCCCCGCTTATACTAGTGAGTACTACGAGGCAGAGCAGGCCGGGGTAGGGCAGGACACGGCATTGCGGCGGCCCCCGTCCCGTCCCGTCCCGTCGACTGGCGCTGCCAAGGATGCTTCACCGCTGACAGCCGGGCCGGGCCGGGCCGGGCCGTGGCGTGGGGCGTCCGCACAGGGGCCTCTGGAGTGGTGGTTTACCGATAACACTGCTGGAAGTACTTCGATTAAAATCCGATCGCTAGCTGCAAAAACAGAACTCGCCACTACTTACCGTCCCCGACCCCGACCCTGACCCGAAGGCCGGTCGGTGGGGCCTCGAAAGGGATTCAGGGACCCTCGACCGCGGTGAGTTTTGTGAGAGGGACGCTGGTTGCCTGCTGGGCCCGAGGCGACAGGGCGACAGGACGTCCGCCATCACCCGTTTGACAGTTGATTTCAACTTTTTTGCACTTCCATTACGCCCCCTTTCCCCGGGGCGCGGCCTCGTTAACTTTGCTGGTCGTCCTGGGCCTGGCCCGAGGCCTGGGCTGTCCTCACCGGACCCGTTCCGCGCCACGTGTGTCTATACTTCTTTTAACGAGACGAGCGAGGCAAGTTTCGGCAAACCCCAAAAACTGCAAGCAAAAATCTACACCGGGCGGGGTGGGGCGGGTCTCCCTCTTCCTCCTCCCTGCTGCTGCTTTTCCTTCCACCCCCCCCCCCCTACCCCTCTCTTCTCGCGCTTCAACCTGAATAAATAAAACCGATTGCCACTAAGCTGCGCAGATTTGCGCTTTTTGCAAACTTTCGCAGACTACTTGCGTTTGCTCTCGCCGCGACCGCTTCCAACCAAAACAAACAAGGGCGCTGCCGCCGCGCCACGCGTCCGCCCCGCCCCGCCCCGCCCCACTCCGCCGCGCCGCGACGGCCGCGGCGCCGGAGCTCCGCTGCGACGCAAATCGAAAAATTTGACGCCATCCCTGACGTCACGCACCTACTGGGCGGCGGCGGTGGAGGCGGCGAGCCGTGTCCGCCGTCGACATGACGTCAAACTGTTCGATTCAACCCGATTCGGTTCGATTGCGAAGGGGAAGGGCCGACCTGGCCTGCCCCGCTCTACCCCCGCCCTGCCCTGCCGTGCCCGCCGCGCCGAACGGTACGGCGCGGTCCGATAGATAGGACAGGCGTGCGCCCCTCTGCCAGGCCTGGCGCTTGACGTGCAGGGTGTGTACACTCACACCCGACACCCCCGCCGGGTAGGCAACGCGCGCGCACGTGTGCGTTGCGGTACAGCATATCCTAACGAAACCAGGAGTTTGCGTGGCGATGGTACAACCGTATAATAGACATTCGTGAACCCTCCAGAAATCGGCCTCTTTTTATTTAGCCTGAAGCGGGTGGTTTTGCAGGGGAAGATGTTGAAGTTCCTCTCACGGAGAAGAAAAGAAGGCACGACCCGTAGGCACCGTGTATATAGGCCTGCAGGTACTTGCGTAGGTGCACGCCTCAAGGAGACCGCGAGCTTCCAGGGAGGGGGCTGGAGACGGGGGTGCTCTTAGGTGCCGCACCGCAACACCGCACAGTAGCGCCGCCGGGGATAGGTGGCAGGGCGAACGGCACAGGGACAAGGGAGGTCGTATTTTATGGAAGTGCGCTGGGTTGTCAGTCGCACCTTCTCCCTCCGCGTCCTCCCCCTCCCCCCTCTCTCTCTCTCTCTCTCTCGCGTGACGTAAGGGACAGAATGGGGTGCGAATAGGTCAGAGGGGGCCTGTGTGGAGGCCCGGCCCGGAGCCCGCGGCCCGCTCCACAGGTGGAGTGAGTAGATTATTCTGGTGGGCTTGGGGCACGAAAATAACCAGAGCGAGCGAAAAGGAGCTCCGGTGGCTCGGCAGGCTCGGCCAAAGCCAAAGGACTGGGGCGTGCTGGGGCGGGGCCGAGCCGGACACGTGCAGGCAGAGCGCCACGGCCGAGGCAGAGGCCCGGGCCTCAAAGCGGAAAGCGGCCCAGGTCGGGTCGGGTCGGGTCGGACCTCGTCTACATATTCGATCCTGGCCTGGCCTGGCCTGGCCTGCCTCGGCCGATCGGGAAGACAAGGCGCGGGTAGCTTCGCGCCCGCGCCGCCCTCATACTACTCCTGTTCGATGGCGTCGCTGCGCAAGTCGCGAGGAGGGTGCCTCGCCCCTGCCCCTGCTGGGCACCGGCACCGGCCCTGCCTGCACCCGCGTATGCGATACTGCAATGCGCCCTAGCTTGGCTGCCCTGTAGGTGCGACCGTTTTTGCGTTCCAAGCTACGGACAAACTTTCCCTGGCGCCCACCCCTTCTAGCCCTAGCCCGGCTCAGCGCGGGGTTCGGTGTATTGACGCTGGGGCGCGGGATCTCTGCGCTAATCTCTCCGCCGGAGTAGCGCTGGTCATCGAAGAGCTCCACGAGTGGATACTGCTTTCAGAGGCGATCTTGAATCTTGACTTTCGACCTCGGTATTTAAAATATTCCGGCCGGCTGTCTTGGGTTCTGACGCTCTGGCCGTCTCTCATAAATAATTTTTATTTCCCGAAAATTAATGCCAGAAATTTAAAAAGAAAAATGTTTCTTGAGCAGGGCCTGGAACCGGGTTTCGGGGTTCCTCTCGCAAGCCTGCTCTTGCTGCCAGCCATCAGGCGGAGGCAGGGCGTGGTTAGGGAGGGGAGGGCCAGGTGCCAGGTGTTGACAGGGACTTCCCCGGGGGAGCAGGGCCCGGCCCGGCCCGGGCGACAGATCTGTTTGCTTTCATCACAGACGATCGCACCCGTCGGCAACTTACACGGCGGCCGAAGCCAAAGACGCAAGGGATATTCACCCTATAAGAAACGTTATTTGTGAAAAAACAAGTCTCTGTGGTTTCTGTACACTGGTATTTATTTAACTTAATCTAATTGCTCCAATTCAACAGTCCACTCATTCCCACCCTTCATTGTAAGTTTGAATTTTCATTAAGTTCGTCTAGAAAATAGGTGCATTTCTTCTTTAATACCTTGAGAGCCTCAATGAAAAGAACATCAGGGGGAAGGGCACCTACTGATTCTATGGTAACTGGAATAATAAAATTGAAATAAAGTTGTCAATTTTTCCACCCTTCAAAAAATATAATTTGCAATACCAAATGGAATGGAATTGACAGGAAGTACTTACAGATGTAGTGGTCTTTGACTCTGGCCATTTTAACAGCATCTTTTAGATCATCATAGCGGTAAACATTTCGACTACAAGAGTCATATCTGGCATCCCTCACCTTGGCCTTTTTTCTACCTAAAACCACAAAGACAAAAACTGTTAGAAACAAAAGAATATTTGATGATGCTAGAGGAGGAGCAGTTTTTTTTCTTTAATTACCATGTCCATTATCTTCCAAGTCAATTACTCCAGGAGAAAAACATTTTTGTAACCGCTCAGCCATTTCTCCTTCTACATCTTTCGTTAATGTTATTTCAGGTAGAAGACGGTAAGAAGCAGTAGCTAAGGATATATGAGATACATTTCAATAATTAGGGATTAAATATATTTTACATTCTACACAAGCAACTATACTTTTCTTTTACTCACCAACAGGAGAAAATTTAGCATGATCTTTGCCGATCCCTTTAACAGCAAGCAATCTCAGGTCCATTTCATGACCTGGCCTCATTTTGTTAATAAGAATGTCTTCAAAAACAGGTCCAACCTGATCTGGTTTGTAAATATCGGCTTGTCCTCCAATAGGTATCCATTTCATATGTTTTGAATAAACTGCAAAGTTTAGAAAGTTAATCTACATTAGATCTATCTATAATTTTTTTCCTTCTAACAAAATATTAAAATGGAAGTAAATTTTCCAATACCATTGTGATTTCTGTAAAGATCATCAGGGTGGGTAGCATCTTTATGAGAACTGCTGTTCCATTTGCATTTAATTTTCAACTCAAACTCCAGGGTATCCTGCTCAGTTGGATCAGCCATTGGATCAGCTTTATATTCAAATAGTCGAGGATCAGCTCTTAAGGGGATTAATCCTAGCCTGTGAGCTAAAACTTCATCCTGCATGAGTGACGTATTATTGAAAATTTTTACCTTTTCTATTGCCATGCTTGGAACCTAGACAAAAGAAGTGCAAAATTATTTAATTTTAGCCTTTAGTCAATAGGTGAAAAATACAGAAAGAGCCTTTTTTTCAGAAAGCATAAACAATTATCAATGCCTTACCTCTGAGAGCAAGACTCGTCTGAAGGCATTGGCAATTGCAGCATGAACTCCAATCAAGTCAAATTCCATCTCTGTCTTGTTGTAACGAACAATTTCTATTCTGAAATTCTGTGGATAAAGATAAAATTTTTAGCTTTGGAAAATAATTATATAAAAGATAAAGAAACTAGCCGCAAACAAGTGGTGCTAATGGTTCAAACCTTTTCGAACTTGCTCTGGCTCCATGGTTCCTCACAATTAAAGCCACCAGGATAATCCGTAGCATTAACCTAATACAGGAGTACAAAATAATGTAATAAAAACGAGATGTCAAAACGATTGTAGTTTAATGTAGGAGTATTAATGAGATTCTATCAAAATTTCATGTATAAGTAAAAATGAAGAATGTGTACAGAAAGTGCTTTCAAGAAATTTACATTAGCAACGCTGTATTCGTTGAGGATAAACCTTGACTTGGACTCTTCTAAATTCATTGTTATTCGTGATTATCAACTTCAGCACGGGGTTATGTTTTCCAGACACACATGTGTTGTTGCACTTGTGTGCTGTTTTTTCTATTCGTCACCGAAACTTTTCATACGAGAGAAAGCTTGCACGGGGCCGAATTTAAGCAATCTCTTTGACGTCATCAAAGGAAGGTGAGAGAGGGGGGGTGGGAGTGGGGGTTGTGCGAGAGGAGCAAGGGTAAACAAACAACGACAGAGCGGTGCGTGAAAGTGAAAGTTTCCTTGCTCACTTGACTTCACCCAACCCAGCTGTCCTGTCCAGCCTCAGCTGCCTCGAAGTGTGTGTTGCAACTCTCATTCGAGAAAGTTGGGTGTACGCGTGCAAGGAGAGAAATGTTGTAAAGTTCTCTCTTAGTTTCTTGCGTCTTGTGAAGTGATCGGTTTTCTGAAACGTTCAAGACTCGGCTCAACATGGTTCTGTTTCTTATCTTGGAGTTCTTAAAGAAGATAGTGGCGGAGATCAGGTACCAGATTGTGTACTATGCACTCGGCTCAACAGCACAGCTTGAGGATTTCATTTATGCAAAAGACAACAGGGTTGGTGAGTAAAGTTGCATCATTTTTCTCTGACTTAGTTGAGTCTATGTTTTGGCTTTCACTCATTAATTTTTGTTTTAATTGTCAACCCTACATCCTTAATGTGTCCATTAAAGATAAGTTTTGTTTTTCAGATCTCATTGACAAGACTGGCGAAATTGCTGTTGTTACTGGTGGATCTCGAGGAATTGGTTTGCATGTAGTTCGAATGCTATTGCAGTGCAACATGCATGTGATTATTGGTAATTATTTCTGATTCGTAATTTTATCTGGTAGTCATTGCTTTGAAAGCCATGTAATGCATCAGAATACTTTGTTTCATAATAATAGGTTGTCGCAACACTGAGGCAGGTGAAACTGCCATAGCAAGCTTACGAGCTGCTGGTGTTGCTAAAGGTACAGCAGAGTGTTTGAAACTAGACACTGGATCATTGTCTTCTGTTAGATCATTTGCGAGAAAGGTTGTGTCTGCTCATCCAACAATTAACATCCTTGTTAACAATGGTATGTCGCCTATCCCATAGTCCTTCCTACTTTCACGATTACCGTAACTTAACTTCCTTTCAGCTGTAATACTTTCTCAAATAGCTCATTTTAACTAACTGTTCAGATTTTTCAAGGATCTTTCTATTTCAGCTGGCATTATGTTTGTGCCATTCTCTCTGACAGAAGATGGCATTGAATCTCAACAAGCAGTGAACTATATTGGGCATTTTGTTTTGACGCAAGAATTATTGCCATCTCTTGAGAAAGCGGGACGTCAAAGTCCGAATGGAATAAAGCCCCGTATTGTGAATGTTACATCTTGTGCATATGCTGCAGGAGCCATTAATTACTCAGATTTTAACAACAAGTATGTTTCTGTTCTTCCTATTCATATTCACCACACAGTCACTTTTTTCCTCTGAAGAAATAATTCTTGCCTCTCCTTTGTCCATTCTTTGTTTCAGGATTGGATACATCGCCAGTGCTGCATATGCTCAATCTAAACTGGCTCAGCTAATATCATCAGTACACATGTCGCGGCTGTTTACTGAAAACAACATTCCAGTCAATGTATATGCTGTTCATCCTGGCATAGTTAACACTGAACTCTTTGATGGGACTGCCTTTAAGAAATTTTTGCCCTGGGTGCCAAAGCTCTTGTTCAAGGTAAAATATACAGTATCCTATCAACCTTTAACATAGTTGATGCTTTTATGATCCATTTTGTGGTCTTGCTTTGATTCAGACTCCTGAGAATGGTGCCATGCCAATAGTCTATGCTGCAATTTCACCATCAATTGAAAATCGTTCTGGAATCTACATAAGCAACTGTCGTGAAACACCAGTCAAGAAGTACATCTTAAGCCCATCGGAAGGATATAAGTTACACAAATTCACCTTTGATCTCATTAAAAGCATAACTCCCAAGAAAACATCATCTTAGTTGTATATTTTGTATATATTTTTCTTCCATGTGTATTTTAATTATGTTTTTATTAGTAAGTGACAGTACTCTTTACGTAGCCTGTTAATCTCTTAAAATAAGACTGGATCCTTGAAAAGACTTTTAAAAATAATGTCCTTGTTTTATAATTCTTAACACTATTTTTTTAATTACTTTATGTATAAATGTACAATGAACTGATAGCACTTTTTATAAAAGTATTTCTTCACTAGAATTCTGTAATTTTTCATAGAATATCTTCATTCTTGTGTGGTGAGAATGAACCATTGAAAAATCAAACCTTTCTTAAAATCACAGAAACACATTAGAACAAGTTAAAACAAAATGACAACCTTAAACCAAGTAGTAATTTACATACACAATATGTTTCAGCAATGTAAGAAAGTTAAATGAGATGATAATTATAAAACTGTAGGTATGCTCAAATACGTCAGGAGTCCAGACTCCTTCAAGAAAATGACCACATAGATTTTAACAAGAACAAATTGTCACACACACATAATAAATATTAATGATCACAATGGAAACACAAAAAAATTTTCTCTGCATAATTTGCTTAAGCTCAAAACAAATTTCTTCTTATAATAAATTCAAGTCAGTATCAAAAGAATGGAGAATGGAGCTCCATTCCCGAAATACTAGCTCTTAAGTTTTTCAGTCAATTTCAAAACAAAATTGGTCTAATGTTTCTTTATTCAATCAACTTCTTTGCCTTGAAGAAACGCCTAAGGTAGAGAACTTGCCAAGTGGCCAGACCTAATAAACAGCACATGCTGAATACACTGAAGTAGAGAACACGACTATTTGTTGATTCTGGAAAGGGTTGAAACAAA
Organism: Frankliniella intonsa; assembly: GCA_033675135.1. NCBI lineage: Eukaryota > Metazoa > Arthropoda > Insecta > Thysanoptera > Thripidae > Frankliniella > Frankliniella intonsa. Next base: position 11,208,324 of record CM066249.1, on the reverse strand, counting down.
ATAAAAACGGATTAACACGCTACTTCATGAATGATGCTATTCAAACTCAAAGAAAACTTTGTGGAAGAAGATAGAATTTACCATTTGTATCTCTCATCTCCTCCTCACGTTTACGCATGAGGGAGAAATCCTGAACAATGGCCTCAGACAGATCTTCTAGTCGCTTCAACTCTACTTCCATAGGTTTCAGCTTAGCCGCCTCTCCTAGCTGAAATCAAAACACTGTAGTTGAAATTACTTTGGCAAACCTTAAATAAAACACACTACACACATCACACATTCAAGCAACATATTAAACCTTCACCAGGAAAAAACTGGTCATAAAACAAGCAGTCATTCACTAACCTGGAAAAAAGGAAAAGGAAGAGAGGGGGGAAAAAAAAGGAATTTTGGATGAAAAATGGACTGAAATCTAGGTGCTAGTGAACATTTCAATTCATAAGGTGGTAATGTATTGTTAGTGGGTAAAGGCTGAACTATCAAAAATGTTAGACTTTTCTTCGACTACAATATTTCAGAACAATATTGAGAACACACTACAAATAATATCATGATAAGCTTATGTTCTGCCAGACACCAAGGGCTTTGCTAGTGTACAGCACAGAAAACATTCTTCATTTACTTTACCAGCTTCACCAGCACCAATCAGAAACCACCACAGCATCAAAAAGAGAAGTATGTTAAAATAGATTGAGGAAAGATTAATAGATAAGTATCTTTCTGAAGAGAATTTGATACCTAACGTGTTATAATACTGATTGAAATTAAATGAGTGATCATAGGTGCCAAATACATGTATTTAGTAAAGTCTCTTCCTCTTTGACAAATTTGTCCAATCAGCAAAGTTGGCTGAGACTATGAATATCTTAGTAACAACTGAAGGATAGTAGGTACTTACAGCTTCGTAACTCTTTGCTTCTATTCCATGCTTAGTCACTAAGGACACTTCTTGGCGAATACCATGCTGATCTATAATTTCAAGCAAAAAAAGAAGAACCAATTAATAATGTTCAGGTATAAGGATAATGTTCTACAATCCAACAGGAGAAAGACATTTCATCATGTAAAGGCAAAAGAAAAAAGTTTCAAAAGGAATTATAACTTTTCATCACTGTTGAATAGTACACGCAAAGAACCAAGAGGAAAGGAAACATGAATTGCTGATCGAAAATAAAATAACTTACGCGGAGGGACGTAGGATGCGAAACAAACTTCAAAGATATCATATGTTTCAGTGACAAATGTAAACCTGGCTTTGGATATGTCTTCCTTCTGATATAAAATATGGCCTTTAGAATCTCGAACCTAAAAACAGACAATCAAAAAATGATTTAACTAAATTATTTGTTTAAGACTTACACTTAGAGCATAATTTTCGATATATTTTCTTTATAAACATACAATACAATTCACTTTTTGGCCGGGAGCTAGGGAAACTTCATAATCCCCGGTAACCAGAACGTTTTGCTGTAATTCTTCCTTTAAACATTTTTGTGTATTCGGTTCCAAATACCACATAATTCCTTCTGCTTTCCATGGCAAAGCAATAAAAAGCAGAACGAACGCGTACAAGAAATTATTCATTTTGGTAAACTTTCCTATAAAACCTTCCTAACGTTTATGTCAATGTGGCAGCCATACTAAACTAACCGTACGATCGTCTGCTGTTCACCACGTCAGGCCATCGCCTTCTAGCCCGTCGAAATATGCTTGATCTTCGCGGATGAAAAAGAGATTATAGAGTCAGAGTCATGGCGGAGATGGAACCTGTACATCGTAGAAATTTAGAGGAAATTGAAGCTGAAAGATTTAGAGATGAAGACCGTAGTACTGCATCGAGTACTGATCAAGTAAGTAATATGTACATTCGAAATGTGTTCCTAGATTCATGTTTGTGATTAGGAGGTGCACCCTAAGGAAACCTTACATGAGATCTTTTAGGTTAGATTCTTCCGTTTCACATCAGGCGTTATTTTGTTGTATTGTTATGTTATTGTCTAATGACAAATAACGTTCCTCAATTAGCTTCTACCAATTATCTTTTTTTTTTTGTCTAAATATTTTCTTTGATGTAATTCTTTGTTTTAGCAAGATGTTGAGAGGACCGTCTTAAGTCAATTTGAAGATTTTGACAAGAGAGCTGAAGTTGATATTGATTGCCCACTTTTATTAAGAAAAAAACATGCAGACTACATTAAAAAGAGCCTTATGCACCTCCACCAATCTTATCAGGTACGGTAAATATTTTATAATAATTTTTACAGTACCTTTTGACAATTCACATGTTAAACATTTTGTTCAAATATTGTGATTTTTTTCATAGTGTTTGGATAGCAGTAGACCATGGTTGTTGTACTGGTCACTTCATTCTCTAGCCCTCTTAGAAGAATCTCTTGCAGATGAGGACTATTCTCACATTGTAGGATTCCTTGCTAAGTAAGTTAATTAACTTTAAACCTAAAGTTTATTGTTCTCTTATTTTCCAACATCTTAAAATCTTTATTGTAATGATGTTGAAAATGTTATTGAGCTGGTTAGGTTTGTATCAATCTTTTAATTAAATTCTGTATCTATGTGATTTGACCTTATTTTCTTGTCAGGTGTCAATCGCCTAATGGAGGCTTTGGTGGTGGTCCTGGTCAACTTCCTCACTTAGCTTGTACATATGCAGCAATTAATGCTCTTTGTAGTATTGGAACCAAGGAAGCATTCAGTGCCATAAACAGGTATATTGGCTGCCAAATTTAGTTAGAGATGTGTGTGTATTACTTTGTGTTATTAACTTTCATACCTTATCTGTTTAGACAAAAGCTTCTGGAATTTTTATGGTCCGTAAGACAACCAGATGGGTCCTTTCTAATGCATGAAAGTGGTGAAGTAGATGTCAGGGGTGCGTATTGTGCCCTCTCTGTATCGAAACTTACCAATATATATACCCCGGAGCTGTTTGAAGGGAGTGCAGAATGGATTGTGGGGTGAGTTGATTAGATCTTTTTAAGGTAAAGTACAAAGATATACAGGTCTCAGATCTAATTTACTTTTATCAGGTGTCAATCTTACGAGGGAGGATTTTCAGCATGCCCTGGCATGGAGGCACATGGTGGTTACTCATTTTGTGCACTTGCTGCCCTTTTCATGCTGGGAAAAGATAATTTGTGTGACATGAAGGCGTTTATGGTAGGAAAATGGAATGGAATATTCACATCATTATCATTCAATATTAATTTTACATCTCATTCTAATTTAATATTGTTTTTGCTTTTTAGCGATGGATTACTAACCGGCAGATGAGATTGGAGGGTGGCTTTCAGGGTAGAACTAATAAGCTAGTTGATGCTTGTTATTCCTTCTGGCAAGGAGGAGCATTTTTATTCCTCCATAACATTTTATTTAAAGAAAGTAAGAAAAATTAAATTTAGAGTATCTATCTTTAAATTTTTCCTGTTAGGAATTCCTAAAAACTCATGATGTGACTTTATAATATTAACAGATAAAAGCATAGTTAATGCAGATCGGTGGTTATTTGATCAAGAAGCTCTTCAAGAATATATACTTATGTGCTGTCAAAACTCATCTGGAGGTCTTATTGATAAACCTGGAAAGTAAGTTTTCTATCTTCACATTATCCTTGTTACAGGTAAAAATGTACCTCAAAATCAATGAATTAATATTTCTTTTTCTCTTTTCAGACCTAGAGATTTATATCACACATGTTATGCATTGAGTGGTTTATCTGTTGCTCAACACACTTCTTTAATCAAAAAATATGTTGTTGGTTCCAAAACTAACCTACTTGTAAGTCTTTTTGAACCCGTCCGAATGGTAAGTTCTTTACTATTCTACCTGTATCTATTGTAATCATTCTGTTTCAGGCACCAATCCATCCTATGTTCAACATTACATTTGACTCGGCTGTTAAGTCAATGAAGTATTTTGAAAACCTATCCATCCCTCAGATTGGCATTCCATGATCTTTAAGATTTATTGGTAAACAAGATTCTTCCAGGGTATTTGTGCCATAGCAGCCACGGTCAAAACAGTTTTGGCAGCAGCACTCTGGCAGCCCATCCAAGTTTGTGATATTTTAATTCTACCACTCATTGTTAAGAAGACTGTGAACCCCACCAGGTTTATAGCATATTGTTCATAGCTAGTAAACTGTGTAAAATCAAAAATATTTAGAATCTTTTAATACCGTAATATTTTTAGCAGTTTGATCTTTCTCACTGCATGTGTAATGTCATCTCAGTTTTGGAAATGTTGATTACAGTTGAGGTGTTTTCTCTCAATTTAGGTTTTATGTCCTTTGACAATACTGTTAATATAATTCAGGAAACTGTTAGTAGCTTCACATTACGGCCTTTACAGCCTTTATCATGTGTCTTCTTGAATTTTAAGTCTGTATTTATTTTACAATTTAAGATTTTTCTATGTGCTGCTACTTAGATTAACAGTGTATTGTATTTTGCTTTGAAGCGCATAGTATTTTTTATGGAATTTTGTTTATTTTATAACCTTTACTAGTGATTGTTTTGATTCTTTTTTTGTTTGGTGTGAAAGATAATACAATTCACCTAAAAAACTGTAACATTAATTTTATTCTCTGAATTTTCTGGGTGAAATTATTTTTTGTTCTAACAATCCCCTACACACTCAATTTTTTTAAGCCACCTGAACATGATTAGCTATGTCACTTTAAATACCGTACCATTATCATCATTCTATTCAAAAAGGACCATATGGTAGTCACCACACTTTAGACTGTCTACATTGCTATACAACAGTTCATGTGCAAGAATTGAAAATATACTACCCCGTTCAATCACATTATCGAGCATTTCTTATCCTCTTTGCAGTTTCTTGGAAAATGGCAGACAACCTTAATTAGGGTCACACAATGCTGTGTAAAGGGACAGACTTGCGGTGTCTGCGTACTCGCGACTCGCGGTGCCGCGCCGCCCGTTCAGAGGGAGAGAGAGAGACAGTAGAATTATTGTCGAGGCGTGTAGTGATAATGTCGGCCGGCGGCGGAGGTGTGGGGGAGGGGATAGGAGAGTACTTACTTGCACACAGCTGGCTCACAGCTGACGGTCCGAAGACACGTTACTTCTCCTCTGTCTTTCTCCCTCCTCTGCCCAGTCCCAGTCCCAGTCCGACTTGAGCGCGCCTCGGCAACAGACCCGACCGACCTTCCTACTCCATCCGTTCAAGGTAAAGGACGCTGCCGTGCAGCTCGCTGCAGACACATAGACACCTGACCTGACAGGCCTGAGGGTGTCACCGGCGCGCGGGTGTTTAGGGCTGCCGCTAATTTGCACAGGGGTCGTGGCAATTTTTTTTTCGAAACCAACAGCTGTGCGCGCTGAGCGGCGGGTCAGGTCAGCCGTGCGTGGCAATTTCGCGACGATATTCGCGATTCGCGTAGTGCGCGGCGCCCGTCGACGCCGACGGCGCCACCATCGCGGGGCCCGCGGGACGGCGGCGCGACACGATGGCGTCGCGGCGCCGGTGGCAACGCCCGGCCCGCGGCCCCGCGGTGCGGCGCCACTCCACGGCCTCCACGGCCTGCCTCAAGGCGCCGCTCAGCATACAGTTGTAGTAGAACTGTGCCCGCCGTCGTAAGAAGAGGTACCCGGCCCGCCCCGAGGGCTCGCTAGCGCTCCGGCGCCACGTGTGCAGAGGGCCGTGCAGGGGGTGATGCAGGCGGGCCGGGCGGGGCGGGGCGGGGTGGGGCGGGGGCAGGGGGCGCCCGGCTCCCCTCCCTCTCCCCACGCCACCCGCCGAAAGCCGCGGTGCCGGGGCCGCGGAGCTGTATCGGTATCGCCGGTATCGTGCCATGTCACCAAGTTTCGCGCGCGCGCATGTGTGTGTGTGGTCCGCTGCCGCCGGGTCCGCGCTCGCCGCCGCTGCGACTTGCCTCTCGGACTGACAATGTTGCCGAAGATAAATGTCTGAGTCAATAATTAGCACAGGCGCGCCGGGAGCCCGACCGCACCGCGCAGCTGGGTGCGCCTCAGGTGGTCCAGCAAGCGCACAGCCTTAAAGTGTCCCACATGACCACATTTTAGACACGGCACATCTTGATGATAATGTCTTGGGACCTAACGTATCATTTTACTGCAGATGCCCACCGCCACAGAGGCCACCGCCAAGCCTGCTCCCGCCAAGTCGGCTCCCAAGAAGCCTGCCCCGGACGCCGAGAAGAAGCCCGCAGCTGAAAAGAAGCCTGCAGCTGAAAAGAAACCCGCGGCGGAGAAGAAGCCCGCAACCGACAAGAAGCCAGCAGCCGAGAAGAAACCTGCAACTGACAAGAAACCCGCAGCTGACAAGAAGCCTGCAGCTGAGAAGAAGCCTGCAGCTGACAAGAAGCCTGCAGCTGAGAAGAAGCCCGCCACCGGGGCTGGCGCGGGTGACAAGAAGCCTCAGGCCGCTCCCGCTGCGGAGAAAAAGGCTGCGCCGGCCAAAAAGGTCGTGGAGGTGGACGAAGAGCCCGCCGCACCCGTGTACGTGCCCAAGCTGCCCGTGAGCCTGCCCGTGCTCAACACGCTCGAGTGGGCGAGCTGTGCCAAGGTGCTGGAGAACCTCCTTAACTTTACGCCCTCCCTGGGCTCCGCTCTCGCGCACCTGCGGCCCTACACGAGCGCACAGCAGCTCGTCGACAAGCTGAACCAGGTGCTGGACGCGCTGCCCCTACCATGTGAGTCCACGCACGCACGGTTTGCGAGAAAGCGCTTAATGAACCCTCTCAAAACCGAATGCTGCATTTCGTCATCCTCGTTGAGACATCCCACACGTATGCACTGACGGCTTTTCTGTTTCTCTTCGCAGATATCGAGAGCTTCCTGAAGCGCTTCAGCGACCTGCCACTGATCGCTAAGTCCAAGCTGACCAAGGAGCACAAGTGCTGCGTCGGGCTGGACAAGCTCACCGAGGAGCAGAAGGCCGAGCTGCTGCCCCTTTGCACTGAGTCAGTAACGCAAAGCGACACGTGATCGTGACATCACGTTGCGTTAACAGTGAATTTTTTAAAAAATGTCATGGTTTTGTTCTCACATTGTCCCCTCCTGCGCAACCTCCGACAGGTATCGCGAGAAGTTCGGCTTCCCCTTCGTGGTGTGCGCGCGCGAGGCGAAGGCCGCCGAGCTGCCCGTCATGATCCGTAGCCACCTGCTCAACAACAAGGACCAGGAGCTGGAGAGCGGCCGCAAGGAGGTCAAGAAGATCGCCAGGCTGCGCCTCCTCGAGGTGGTGGCCGCCTGAGTCCTTCCCTCCGACTGTTAGAGCGGGGAGAAGGACGACGTAAAAACACGACTGGAGCTCTACTCACGTTTAAAAAGAGACAAATTTTGTATGAAATTTCAGGTTGGGTAAGAAGCAATAATTTATTGTCGAGAATGTTTATTTATTGTAAATATTTTTAGGATAATGACGAGAAGTACAAACTTAGTGAGTGATGGAGAATAGCGTAGTCTGTGATACTCGGTGATAGTTCTCGCGGGGGCAGATCCAGCGAGAAATCTATTTACTTCTACGGGAGGATACGCAACAGATACTGCGTAGCCTTTTTAATACGCCACGTGGTGTCGACGACTGACGTTTCTTGTGAATTCTGAATATCAAAGGAAAAAAAAACAAGAATCAAACTATTCACCAATTATTACCGCTTCTCTTCCCTTCGCTCCAACATTCCTTCTTTAATTCCAAATTTACCCAACAACTCCGGCGGAGAGAAATATTCGGGGCATTTAATAAGCTCGGCCCCGCCCGCCCCAACATCTCTCTCCCTATCCGGGCGATAACCCCCCCTCAGGGCCGATAGCGCGTCGTACAGCTGATAGGCCCCTGGGGCCCAACGGCAGCGGGGCGGGGCGGGGCTCTGCCGCTTCTTTTGAATTGACCGCCACGAGCGCGTCACGTGGGCCGAGCCCGGGCGTGGCGTGGCGTACCAGCGCTACCGTCGCTACATTCGGGTTAATCACCTGAACTGCGGGTAGTTTAGGGAGACGGTCATGCCCTTGTCGCTGCCGCTGCCCCCTCCATGCCACTCTTCAGGGGACGCCCCGCCCCGCCCCGCCCGGCCCCACGGAGCGTATGGTAATGAAATGCATGTACGCGCCGCGCCACGCGAGTGGAATGAACCGGCCCGAACGTATTGCCGCGGAGAAATCTGCTCGTCTGCAGAGGCCGACCCGACCTGACACGACCCCTTGGGAGGTCGCGACTCCCCAGAGGTTGCGGCTGCATGCATCCAGCTCCTCCTGCCGCTGATGCTGCTACTCGCCCGCCGCCGCGGCGCAGTATCCAGTCAGCTAGTTCTGCTATCCCGCTCGTGGCTCGTGCCCCGCGCCCGCCCCGCACCCACGCCCGCCCCGCGCCCGTCCTACCGGGGCCTTCCCCCGCCCCGCCCCGCCCCCACCCCGGCCCCCGAGTACCTGTTAGCCGACAACACCTGGTAATGGTAAGTACGGGAGGGGCGCTGTTATCCTCTTTAACCACCAGTAAAGTGTCGAGCAGCAAGTAGTCTCGAGGAGGACACACACGACCCTGTTCACGCATTCCCCGCTCATTGCCAAGTCCGTCGCGCCCGTCGTCGGTCCCGTGACGTGGCCCCTCTCCTCAGCCCGCCTCTCCCTCCCTCCCTCCCTCCCTCCCTGTCGTTGTTTGATTCCCCAAAGCCACCGCGCCGCGCCACGCCACGCCGCGCGGGCTGATGGCGGCGATTGCCGTCGAAAGGGAAAACAACAACGTAGTGTCAGTCAGTTGTTTGGAGTCGGACACCAGGGCCGTCCCGTCCGCGCGCCCTAACAAAGCGACCAGCGCAGTACAGCGCTGCCGCAGCACAGCACCGCCACGACCAGCACCTGCACGACGGTGTTTTCAAGCTTATCTCCTGGTGCTACATATTGTCCGACGGCAAGGTGAATCCCGGTGACATGGACGGAAACGTGACCTAATTTTTGCTGCAGCCGTCAGGGCTCTCCTCTGGTGAACCATCAGACTGACGCTAGTTTTCTACCTCTCGGTGCACTATTGACAACTCGCCGCGTTCCAGTATTTGCACCCTGTGTTGTTTGACGCTGCGCAGATGTTGATGGGGCCGATGTCCATGACGGCGGTCAACCTGCTGGAGCCGGCCGAGTTCACGCGCGTGTTCGGCAATGTGGTGGAGCTGGCGCCCTCCATCGCGTCGGTGCTGGCCCGGCGGCGGCCGCTCAGGGACGTGCAGCACCTCGTCAACGAGCTCTACTCCATCATGGACGGCCTCAGCGACAGTGGTGAGTGCTCACTAATGTAGAACCGTAATTCAAAATCGATATTATTATTTTAAAAATGCTACACTTAAAAGAAAATGTATTAATGACATAGTATCCATCCGATATGACTGTTTGACCTACTGCGTTGTGCGCCAGACAAAGTGGACATCCTGAGGCGGCACCCGGACCTGGCCGGCACCCTGGCGGAGAAGGGCCTGCTGACGGCCGAGTCCACCGCCGAGCAGAAGAGCGCGGGGCTGGACCAGCTGACCGAGCAGCAGAAGTACGATCTGCAGCGGCTCAACAAGTCGTAAGTGCTGAAAATCAAAGTGTACGAAGTTTGTGAAAAATAAGAAAAATCTCTGAGCTATACAAGTGAGCGACATTCGTGAAGTAAGATAACTAGTTGATACGAGCTTTACTACATGTCACAGCCCGGCCGTTCGTTATCGGCCAAACGCTATCGCCGATCCTTTACCGGAGAGTCAGTCTCACCCCTGTCCTACTTCCCACCTTTGTCATTCCCTCTCTCCACGATAACAGCTTCCATCGTGTCGTGCATCATCTTTACTTTTAATTCTTTTTTTTTTTTTTTTTTTTTTTTTTTTTTGCCTTATTCTTGCAAGGTCCGTTCGTACCGAAAAAAAAAAAACGTCCGATTTTACTTTTACTGAATTCGTCATGCCGAAAATGATAAAAAGAGTGCTTTCCCTAATGTGCTCACCGCCCTCCTCTCCCCTTCTCTCCGTGGCCCGCAGGTACCGCGACAAGTTCGGCTTCCCGTTCGTCATCTGCGCGCGCGAGAACAAGGCGGTGGCCATCCTGGAGGGTCTGACCCGGCGCATGATCAACACCCCGGAGCGCGAGCTGATCACCGGGATCGGCGAGGTCAAGAAGATCGCCAAGCTGAGGGTGCTGGACCTGGTCGTGGCCTGACCCGGCCTGACCCGGCCCGGCCCGGCCCGGCGCGGCCCAACTACTCAAGACTGCCTACGGGTCGCCGAAGAGAGCGATACCCAAGACCCACTGTACGTACCCACTTACGTAATCTACCGCCGGCATACTTTGTGCTCTCTTCAGCTTCTCGGACTGTTTACACTTAAAGTAAAATGGTAATGTATTTTTTAAAAAAAATATTAGGAATCCTTTCTATGCATAGTTGTACTGTTATATTTATTGTTGTAAGCCCCGTTGTAATAAATATATGAAAATCTCAATATGTTAATGTTATCACAGCGTTCCCCTGTATGCTGTTGTCGCAGTCGCTGCCCTTGGGACCTTATCGGTATTGCTCAAATACTATTTGCCACAGAACTATTCTCCTCGCCCCCGCCCCGCCCAGCCCCGCCCCGCCCCGCCCGCGCACCTTTATCAACGCCCGCCTCCTGTTCGCCGGGCCGCCTAATGGTCTGCGTCGCCAACGCCGCGGTCATTTGCAGAGAAATTTCACATTAATTTTTAACTCTGTGTGGCGTGGCGCCCCCGGCCCCTGCTGATAACGGAAACGGGCCCACTCTATATATGGGCTTCATTTGTCACCTCAGTCCATACACCGTCCATACCGGCCCCGCCCGGCCCGGCGGCCCGCGCATCCATCTTTGATGACTCTAGAGCAGAGCGCTGCGGGTTGCGTGCCGTGCGCCTGCCATGCCGCCGTCCCCAGGCCCGGCCCGGCCCGGCCGAGCGCCTCAAGGTTCTCCTCTCGTCCCCGCGACCGCGCCCACGGGCCGGGCCGGGCCGTGCACAGCGGGATGTCCATGTCAGACCCGCACCGCGCCCGGCCCGGCCCGGCCGCGCTCTCCCTCGATTGTGGTGTACATAATGATACGCCCTCCGCTGCGCTGCGGACACAAAGTCGGCATAACCGCAGGCTAGGCCCGGCCGGGTAGGCCAGTCCCGCTCCAGAACCCACATCGATCATCGATCCCGCTCCACATTAAATCATCATCAGCCGATGATGTGCGCGACAAGGGTCACCTGTGTGCGCTCCCTGTCCGCCCCGGCGCGCCCCCGTCCCGCTCCGCCCCGCTCCGCCCGCGACTAAGTGCCTCAGCAGCACCTAAGTATGTTCCGTACGCGGGGCGGGGCGGGTCTCTGCCCAGATTGCTGCACCTTCCCCCGCCTTCAGCAGAAAGGCTTTAATTTTCGTGGCGTGCAAAAGTGGTGACGGGAAGTTAGGCGGATGGGGTTTCCGGGGGCGGTGCCGTGCGGGGCGCGCGCGACACGTCATGATCCTGACGTCCGATATAGAGCAGTGCCTCGCCCGCCCCACCCCGCCCCGCCCCTCCCCGCGTTCATTCCACTTCAAACATTTTTTGTTTTGTTTTGTTTTGCAGCGTCCATACGTATAGTGCGAAGTTGGCGACGCCCGGCCCGCGGGGGCGAAACATTTGTGTGTACTCGCGCAACACAAATGCAATCCGCGCATGAGAATACGATGATTGCATGCGCGCGGCTGTGTGCTGGCCTGGGCAGGGCAGGGCAGTCGCGTGCTGCGGACACCAAGGGGTTGGAGGGGGTTGGGGGGGGGGGGGGGTCACCGGAGCCCGCGCTTGTCCCCGTCCCCGCGGCCCGGCCGCCAGAGTGTCCAGCGCGGCCGGCCCGCCCGCCACGGTCACCATGCTGGCTGCGGCTGCTGCCGCGCCCCCTGCGCCCCCAGCGCGCGGCCTCAAGGGTTCCAAGAGGACAGGACGCACGTGTTCAGCGTCGGAATAACTCAGGCGGACCGCAGGGCGAAACGAGCCCGCACGAAAAATGGGGTAGGTACGCGGAAAGGTACAGTAGTGCGGTGTCCGCGCAGTCTGGGGCCGGCCGGGGATGACGCGGGGGCTGGAGTGGACGTCTGACGTCGCCGGTCTACATGCGGTTCTAGCGGTGGCAGGTCTACCCGCGAGGTCTACCCGTACCCACCCGCGTCCGCGTTCACTCCTGATTGCCCCCATCGCGGGGCGCGCGTCGTCATGCCCTTGGTGTGGTGGTACGGGTCGTTAGATTGTACAGGGTTTAGGCTTTTAGTTTTGACGCGGGGGGGCTGCTGACAGCTGTCGCTTATTGACCGGCGGGGTGCGCGCTCGAGCTCCGTGGGAAACAGGCCGAGCTAGTTGACAAATTGATACGCTTGAATAATTGTTCCCGGGTGAAATATACGAAGGTGCGGGGGTGAGCGGGTGCAGCCCACAGGGGAATGGTCGTTAAAGTGCGCGGGTGCGGTTAAATTCTTTGGCGAAACCTGTCTCTCTGTCAGACGTAAGCGTTCGACAGACTTTCGAGTTATGATGTATTATATAATTTTTTATCGACATTCTAGAAATGGTTTAAACCGCGACGTGAATAGTCAAGCGGGATCCTGTTGCGTGGGGACCAGCAAAGTTTCATTATTTACAGGCAAAAAAAGTAATCTTGGAAACCGCAGAGTGTATTTTTTTGTGCGTTACATATGTCGGTATTGTAAAGAAATGGAACGAGATAACTTCCGTACCCGAACCAACCCTCGAGGTCGTTTGAGAGTTAACCGTTTCCCATCCCGCGAGGCCTTATATTGTGACAGGTGTTTTGAATGTGGCGACGTATGTTTCTGTTCTGTTCGGGCCGCGGCGGGCGCAGCGCGGCGTGCAGCTGCAGCGATGCCAGCGCCGTGTCCGCCATCACGATCGAGACGGCGCCGGCGGACGGCGCGGGCGCGGAGGCGGAGCACGCGGAGCCTCAGGGACTCCGCGAGGGCCTCATGGACGATGACGGCGTCTTCCACGGCCCGGACGGCGAGGTCGCGGACGTCTCCCTCGCCGAGTACCTGCTTGCCTGTCTGCGCCGGCACGCCGCGGCGCACAAGATAGCGCAGGTGTGCGCCGACACCGGGGACGTCTGGTCGTTCCGCACGCTCCTCACGGAGACGGTGCAGATCGCCACCGCGCTCGCCGAGGACGGCTTCGGCGTGGGCGACACGGTGGCCGTGTTCTCCAAGAACTACCTGGAACTGTACAGCGCCGTGCTGGGCTGCATCATGACCGGCGTGACCGTGGCCACCATGGTCCCGACGCACGGGCCGGCCGAGCTCCGCCACCAGATGCTGCTCTGCAGCCCCAAGGGCATCATCGTCGAGGCCGAGCTGCTGTCCAAGACGGAGGAGGCCCTCGAGGACTTCCCCTCCGAGGTCAAGATCATCACGCTGCAGTCCGTGGACGACGCGGACCACGTGACGAGCTACCAGACCTTGTCCGAGAGGGGCTTCTCCGCTGACCCGGACACGTACTCGCCGGCCGAAATTCCGGATAGGTACGCCCCTGGGACGCCCCTGGTACGCCCGCTGCTTGTGCTGGGAGATAGCGCCATGTTCACACTGGAAATCCAATTTCACTTACCTGCAAGTGAGTGACACTGTTAAACTTTTGAGCGCAAGTTTTTGCTGTTCTGATATGACTTCCTTTGCCCCAGCAGATCCAACCACGCAGCCTTCATCCTGTACTCGTCGGGGACGACGGGGCTGCCCAAGGGCGTCCAGATCCCCAACCAGGGCATCACCACCATGTCCATGAGCCTGAAGGCGGTGCCCATCATCGCCAACATGACCGACCCGACGGTGCTGATGCTCGCGCCCATCTCGTGGATCTCGGGCGTGCTGCTGCTGATCAAGGCCACGGAGCTGGGCGCGCGCCGCGTCAGCCTGCCCAACCCGACGCCGCGCACGGTCGTGTCCAGCCTGCAGAAGTACAAGGTGGACATGTGGCCGTCCGCGCCGCCCGTCCTGCTCGGCCTGGTGCAGCACCCGGCGCTGCGCATGCTCAACTTCACCCACCTCAAGGCCATCATGAGCGGCGGCGGGCCGCTGAGCGCCGAGCTCCAGCGCGAGGTGGCCAAGAAGCTCAACTGCGCCGTGGTGCAGGGCTACGGCTCCACCGAGGCCGGCATCATCCTGACCACCACGGTCGAGGATAACCGGGACGGAGCGCTGGGCAAGCCCGGGCCGCTGGTGGCCGTCCGGCTGGTGGACCTGGACACCGGGGAGGTGGTGCGCGAGGTGGGCCGCGTGGGCGAGCTGCGCATCCGCAGCCCCTGCACCATGATCGGCTACATCGGCAACCCCGAGGCCACGGCCGAGTGCTACGACGACGAGGGCTGGTTCAAGAGCGGCGACCTGCTCTCCTTCGACGCCGACGGCTACTTCTTCTACGTGGACCGCCTCAAGGAGATGATCAAGTACAAGTCGCACCAGGTGGCGCCCACCGAGGTGGAGTCCGTGCTGCTCAACCACCCCGGCGTCAAGGACGTCTGTGTGATGGGCGTGCCCAACCTGCTGGACGGCGAGCACCCCATGGCCTTCATCGTCAAGTCCAAGAACAACGTCACCGAGGAGGAGCTGCAGGCGTATGTCGCCGGTAAGATTATCCTCTTTACTGTACTCTTTAGGCTATAAGGCAGCCCCCTCCCCTTTAGATTTAGTTACTTTAGATTTAAAAGAGCAGCACTGCTAAGAAAAAGTCGGCGTGAAAGGGGAGAAGACGTCTTGGTCGAGGCGCCTGGTAGGCAGGCAATTCTCTCCTTGGCGATACAGCTCAGTGGAGGTGGTGGCCTACCCTACAGTCGCGCAGGGGCCCTGCCCCGCGGCCGCCGCGCCGCCGCGAGCGCTGAGCGAGGCGGTCTCTCTTTCTGTCTCCCGCATTTTTCCACCACCTCTAACCCCGTGTTATGTGCCTACACGTGCTGCAGAGCGGCTCTCGGACCCCAAGCACCTCCGCGGCGGCGTCATCTTCGTCGACTCGATCCCCAGGACGGTGACGGGCAAGACAAAGCGCGCCGAGCTCAAACTCATCCTGGCCAACCACCGGGCGGAGGAGTGATGTGACACGCATTTTTGTAAAGACATCTACCGGACATTAAACGATGATGCCACAGAAACAACCGCTCATTTCCTGTGTCTGACCGGACGTAGGTCACAAGCGCTACAGATCACAACCGCTACAGGTCACAAGCGCTACAGCTCGCTAACGCTACGGGTCGCAAGCGCTACAGCTCGGTAGCGCTAGGGCTCGCTAGCGCTACGGGTCACAAGCGCTACAGCGAGAATCCGCGTGTTAGGCTGAGCCGAGCCGAGCTATACCTTGAAAAATTACGCACGTGGCGTGAAAACATGGAAAATTTTTGCGACAGTAAACCTCCCGAAGGAGGTTGCGGTTCCCGCCAGGCACAGGGCTTTTACCCCCCGTGGCAGCCAACTACTTCGGTGTTCTTATGGGAACCGGTGCTTTTGTGACTGCGATCCTGTCGCGCAATTCGACAGATTTGATCCCCGTACTGCCAGATTTAGTCGTACGGTGGTTAACCGAACTGCCCTGTCCCCAGAGCATGGAATAGCTATTTTTGGAGCCAGATTCTAGGACTTATGACCCCACGACCGACCACCAGTCGTGGGCATGGGACGGAACTTCCTGGCAACCCGCTGTCGCTACCAGTGAAGAACCTACCTGGGTTTGAACCAGGCCCCATGTGCCGAGTCTCACAGACACCCCACGGCTTTCGCGGCACCACTAGACCACTAGACCGTCGGCTATTCCACGAGGGAGGTCGGTTGAAATGGGGGGCTTGAATTCCACTCTCCAAATTGTTGTCCTCGGAAAAATTAAATTTCTTGGTAAGATTCGAACCTCCGTCCTGCGACTCTCCACGCGGACAATATGCCGGCACGGCTACGACGCCACGGTACCAGGTGCCGGACCACTAGGAGTCATGCTGCGCGAGAAGCCACTGTCACCGAAGAAACGAACCCGGTGTCATGAGTACGCCTGCTCTCCGGTCAGTGCTGGGCCGGCCGCGCAGCGTCATTGGTATCGACGCCGCTTATTGCACTAGGTGGGCCGAGGTTCCAACACCGTTTTTTGCTTGTTAATTTTTTTTTTTTTTTTGTTCGGACCAAGCTCTCTCTAGCTATACCGTCCTTGTGACTTAGGCAACTGCAAAAAAGGCACTGGAAAGAGCACTTGGTCCAAACAAAAAAAAAAAATCTCAATCCAGATCGGAATTGAAAGCAGATGATACATTTTGTTGTTATATATTTTTACACAGCCGGCGCCGGCTTTGTTAAGAGCGGCGGCGGCGGCGTGACGCTAGGTCGCTGGCAGGAGCTGTTAGTGTTACACGCTGCGCGCGGAGATGTCAGTGTTCCGCGCAGGTGCCCAGTATTGACTGGCCCGCCCGGCGTGGCGGACTGAAGCGGTCGCTGTCGCGGCAGGAGTTGTTAGTGTTACACGCTGCGCGCGGGAGGAGGTGTCAGTGTTCCGCGCAGGCTGCGCTTTGCCAGCCAGCCACTATTCATGCAGCGCCGCGCTATATTATTGTAAGGTTACGCGCTTGGTTTCTGGACTCGAGAGTACAAGCTAGCTGACACATTGTTATTTATATTTATTTTAAAGTTAAGGCTAGCTACAATGTATCATCTGCTAAAAAATTCAAGAAACATACATTTTTGAACCTGCCCACCTAGTGCACACCGACAATGAGCCGGCCCGCGTCTAGTGGCCGGCCAGGTGGTGCCGCGAGAGAGCCGTGGGTGTCTGTGAGACTCGGCACATGGGGCCTGGTTCAAACTCAGGTAGGTTCTCCGGCATCTGGTACTGCCAGTCGTCCCATGCCCGGCTGGTGGTCGGTCGCAGGACGGAAGTTCATGAGGACAACAATTTGGAGAGTGGAATTCATTTCAACCGAGCTCTCGTGGAATAGCCGACGGTCTCCATGATCTAGTGGGCCGGCAGTTCGCCGTGCCGTGAGACTCGCGCAGCATGATCATATCTGGTACAGTAGCGGATCAGGAAGTTCGTCATGCCCACGACTCGGTCGTGGGGTCAGAATCTGGCTCCCACAGCTATTCCATGCTCTGGGGACAGGGCAGTTCGGTTAACCACCGTACGACTAAATCTGACAGTACGGGATCAAATCTGTCGAATTGCGCGACAGGATCGCGGCCAGAAAAGCACCGGTTCCCATAAGAACACCGAAGTAGTTGGCTGCCACGGGGGGTAAAAGCCCTGTGCCTGGCGGGAACCGCAACCTCCCTCGGGAGGTTTACTGTCGCAAAAATTTTCCATGTTTTCACGCCACGTGCGTAATTTTTCAAGGTTTAGCTCGGCTCGGCTCCGCCTAACGCGCGGATTCTCGCTGTAGCGCTTGTGACCCGTAGCGCTACCGAGCTGTAGCGCTTGTGACTCGTAGCGCTTGCGACCCCGTAGCGTTAGCGAGCTGTAGCGTTTGTGACCTGTAGCGGTTGTGAACTGTAGCGCTTGCGAGCCACTCCGGTCTGACCCTTCACTTCTCTCGACACCTGCCAAACGTCTCATCCAACATTGACGCGTGCGTCACGTTTGAAAAGGGCACGGGGGCGGGCAGGGTTGTTCAGCGCTGGCGCGGCGCCCCTGGGCCGGGCCGGCTGTCTCTCTGCGAGCCGCACCATGCGCCTCCCCGCCGCCTGGCTCGCGCTCCTCGGTAAGCGCTCGTCCCGGTGTTCCACTCTCGCCGCGAGACAGCTAGAGCTCCCCACAGCACTGCTTGTTCAGCCGCGGCGCAGTGCGCCTGCGCGAGCGCGCGCGCGCCGCCGCCCGGGAGGACGCCGCACCTACACCGTGTCCCGCACCGCCTCGAGCAGGACGCCGCCTACCTGATCGGCATGAACCTGACCAACGCTACGAGGGACATTGTGGCTGGGCTGCCCGTCGACCGCATCACCCTGGTGTTCGACGGCTCTGTCGGTGAGTTGCGCCTGATACGCGCGCGCGCGATGGTGTAAGCGAACACTTCTTCCCGCTCCTTATTTCTGTCGCAGACGCCAGGTTTCGGAGGCTGCTGACTGTGTCTCTGCACCTGGCCGGAATCCTGACTCAGAGCTACAGCATCTCTACGCAGATCCAGATGGATGAGGTACGTGAGTTGTTGGGGAGGGAGAGGGAATACAAAGCCAACAGAATTGTTCTGTTTTTGAAAAAGTTTTGTTTCAGTACATTACCCTGGTGCGACAGACCATGTTGAGGTACGAGGGAATGACGAGCATCATTTTCTGCTCCCGCAAGTCATCGGAGAAACTAATTGGCACGGTGCGAAAGGAAAGTTGAATACTCGCCCCGTATCGCAACGTGACTTTTGATCATCCGGCACATCCTGCTTCCAGATCCGTAACTCGAACCTGATCCAGCGCAACATCCTCTACATGTTCTACTTCGAGCTGTGGCCGCCCAGCGAGACCTTCGAGGGCGCGCTACAGGAGGCGATGCGGGTCGCGGTCATCTCCAACCCCCGTCCGGGAACGTGAGACAAACCTCTTTATACCCGCAAAATTTCAGCGAATAGTTAGTTACCTCGGTGAAATGTATTCCAGGTATAGGATTTACTACACGCAGGCGACCCCGGAGGGCAGCGGGACCCTGAAGCTCGTGAACTGGTGGAGCTGCGGCACGACGCTCTTCAGGTACCCGGTCCTCCCGCCCGCGTCGCGCATCTACACGGACCTGCGCGGCCGCACCCTGCACGTCCCCGTGCTGCACGTAGGTGCTCGCGCCCTCGCGCCTCGCCTCGCCTCACAACGCCGTCAACAATCTTATGTTTATTTCCGCGTCATTGATTCCGTCCCGCAGAAGCCGCCGTGGAACTTCGTGACCTACACTAACAAGACGTTCCTGGTGGAGGGCGGGCGCGACCACGAGCTCCTGCTGCTGCTGGCCGAGAAGCTGCACTTCCGTTTCGACTACTTCGACCCCCCGGAGCGGAGCCAGGGCTCGGCCTTCGTGGAGACGAATGGCCGCAACAAGACGTTCCCGGGGATCCTCGGGCTCATCAGCGAGCGGGTGAGCATGCAGGGCCGCGCGCCCCGGCCGGCCCGGCCCCGGGCCGAGTGACGTCACGTGACTCGCGACAAGCACCTCTGCTCTCGC
Source organism: Frankliniella intonsa (assembly GCA_033675135.1). Lineage (NCBI taxonomy): Eukaryota > Metazoa > Arthropoda > Insecta > Thysanoptera > Thripidae > Frankliniella > Frankliniella intonsa. The sequence goes on along the minus strand of CM066249.1, from coordinate 11,189,162 downwards.
TCTGCCCCCCGCAGCGCGCAGACCTGGCGCTGGGCGACATCACCATCACGTTCGAGCGCAGCCAGGCCGTCGAGTTCTCCTTCCTCACCCTGGCCGACTCGGGCGCGTTCGTCACCAAGACCCCCAGCAGGCTCAACGAGGCCCTGGCCCTCGTGCGGCCCTTCCAGATGGAGGTGTGGCCCGTCCTGGTGCTGACCATCCTGCTCACCGGGCCGCTGCTGTTCGGCGTGCTCGAGGCGCCCCGCCTGTGGCGTGGCAAGGCGTGGATGGCCAGGCGCGGCCGCCGGCGCATCTCCGACAAGAAGCTGTTCGGCAACGCCGTCTGGTTCAGCATCGCGCTCTTCTTCAAGCAGAGTAAGTGCAACGACAAACCTCCGCTCTGCTTTCATTCGCAGTTCAAGTTTAATCCGAACATACACACCGCGCGTATAGAGGAGTTGTGGCTTTTGGGGCGGGCTGCAGCCGCGTGCTTTGTGTCCCGCAGGCGTTCGCGGCCCCGAGGACAGCCACCGGGTGCGCCTGCTGACCATCCTCCTGTCGTTTGCGGCGACCTACGTCATCGGTGACATGTACTCGGCCAACCTGACCTCCCTGCTGGCGAGGCCGGGACGGGGTAATGCAGTGCGCGGCGCGGCGGCGCGCGGGAGGACTAGTGTCGTCCCCTCTGGACTGTTGCAGGAGGAATGTTTATTATTCAACGTTTCGCATCCTACAGAGCGACCGATCAGCAACCTGGAGCAGCTGGCCGAAGCCATGGAGACGCGGGGCTATCAGCTGCTCGTCGAGAAACACTCGTCCTCCTATAACGTCCTCGAGGCGAGTAGTCCATCCCACGTGTCCCACTTGCCAATGCACTTAACCGTTGAAACGTCGTCAGCGGTACATACCATATAGCAGCCTGCTGAATGATTTAGGTTGAAGGATATTTTTACTGGACAGCAAAACCAGTTTGTGAAATCAGCAATCTACCTCGTGTTTAACTAATAAACGAAACACCCTTTTTCTAGAACATTTTGGGGGATACGTTTAGTGACAAAGTGGGGCAAAATATCCGAGGCTGATAGGTCAGGGGGCAGGAGATCGCTTTACGAAATCCAGCGCCGCACATTGTCAATGTTGTACGGGGCGGGGCGGGGCGGGGCGGGGCGGGGCGGGGCGGGGCGGGGTGGGGCTTGATGGGCTCGGGGCTGCAGTGGAGCCGGCCGTGTAGGATAGGTATCGTTAGTCGGTCGATAGCGATGAGGCCCCGCTGGGCCGCGCCGGGCCGGACCGAACCGGGCTGAGTGAGGCGATGGCCACTACGCCCACGCCTAGTGGTCGCAGTGCATTGAACTCAGCCCCTATTTATTGGGCTCACTACCGGACTTCTCTGTTTCACTATCAGCGGTCGGCATCTCAGGGGAGGGACGGGGCGGCGCGGGGGCGGCGCGGGGGCGGCGCGGGGGCGGCGCGGGGGCGGCGCGGGGACCGGGAGGCATTATACAAAGTGAATAACGCCGTATAAAGCGCGGCGCGCTGCGGCCCGCTGCACTGCGGCCTGGCCTGGCGTGGAGCGCCCGGTTCCGGCGGCGCCCGGCGGTGGCGGACGACTCTCCCGTCGCGCTCGGGCGGCGCGGGTGCTGCCTACCCGCCAGGCTGACTGGACGGCCTCTGCTCCTCCCAGAACGGCACGGGCGTGTACGAGCGACTGTGGCGGCTCATGCTGCGGCAGCGCGAGGTGGCCGAGGTGGCGAGCGGCGAGGACGGCATGGTGCGCGTGGGCCGCGAGCCCAACCTGGCCATGCTGGGGGGCCGCGAGACGCTCTACTTCGACACGCGGAGGTTCGGCGCGCACCGCTTTCACCTCAGCGAGAAACTCTACACGCGCTACTCGGCCATCGCGCTCCAGATCGGCTGCCCCTACATCGAGAGCATCAATAACATGTGAGTCTTTCAGGGGAAAAAAAATTAGGCTGGTAAAGACTGTAAAGTTGACGCTCTGTTGACTGTGCCATTTTGGTAATGTCTTTTCCCCCGCAGACTCATGCAACTTTTCGAGGCAGGAATTCTCACGAAGATGACGGAGGAGGAGTACGAGAAGCTGGGCGACAAGCTCCACGACCAGGGCCCCGCCCTGCCCGAGCGGTCGGGAGGCACCGGCGAGGAGGACGCCCAGGACCAGGACGAAGACGGCGACGGTGACGACGGCGACGACGGCTCGGGATCCGCCGAGGGCACCAACATGTATCCGACGGACTACGGCTACTACCAAGAGGAGGACTACTACGACAACCGGCAGCCGCAGGACTACGGCGGGGGCGAGGGCTGCTGCGAGGTGAGGGGGAAGGAGAGGGCTGGGGAGAGGTCTGCCGGGGCTGCTAACACTATGCCCGTCTCCCCGCAGGACGACCCCAGGCACACCCTCGAGACCTCGACGCCGTCCACGACGACGCCGGCCGTCACGCTGCCACCCATCAACGCGGAGGGCCCCGCGGAGGGCAGCGAGCGGGAGGTGAAGAAGGGCCGGAGCACGACCTCCACCGACGAGACGCTCAAGCCCATCTCCATCAAGATGCTGCAGGGCGCGTTCTACGCCCTGCTGGCCGGCTACCTGCTCGCGGGTAAGTGCTGCCCGACGCCGGCCTGGCCGCGCCATAGCCACGTATATCTAGGGTTGTCGGCGCGGGGTACGGGGGCTGCCCTCATGACTTGCCCTGTGCTTGCCGCTCGCAGGCGCCGCGTTCGGCCTGGAGCTGGCCTCCAAGCGCCTGGAGGGGTACGACTGCTCGTGCCGGTGCTACGCCGCGGCGCGCGCGTGCGGCGAGCGGCCCTGGGTGCGTGCGTGCGTGCGCGCGTGCGGCTGCTGCGGCCGCTGCCGCTGCTGCACGGGGCTGCGGGGCCGCGCCGCCGCCGCCAAGCAGCGCGTGCGCCAGGCCGTGGCCGCGGCCGTGCTCCTGCTGCGCGCCAGCAGCGGCAGCGAGGATGTGGACGAGGACGAGAGGGAGGACGAGCGGGGCGTCGCGGAGGAGGACGGCGCCGCCGCCGGCGGGGCTGGGGCCGGGCGCCGCCCCACGCACGAGTACCTCAGGGCGTACGTGCGCCACGAGCTGCCGCGCCCCTCGTCACCCCCGGCCCCGGCCCCGGCCCCGCCGTACTCCTCGTCGTCCTCGTCCACCGCGTTCGCGGCGCACGCGCGAGTCTCTCGGTTCAAGTCTTCGGCGAGGCCGATCGCCGCGTGTCCTTCGTCCAGCGGCGGCAGCAGCGTCTCGTGCATTAAGCCGTTCATTAACTAAAAATAAAAAAGTTGTTCACGGTAGTCGATCTTTATTTTAAACAGGGCTGTAACAAAAATAAATGAAGGGCTCCAACAATCTCTTTTACATTATCAGCCGGTTAGCAATGACACATGCTTTACCGGTAACTTTGTACTTTCGTAGTTGCACTTCGGCTGTCCCATGGCCAGCAGTCACAGAAAAATAAAGATTCTAAGTACAGCGTTCCTATTATATGCAAATCAGTCTTAAAATTTTAGCCTCCAAGTACGAAGACCGTGACGCTCCCGGGAGGCAGACTAGTTCAGAGAATTTACCGGGGTTAATACTGTAATAACCTCAGCCACAAAAATCCCCCTCGGCTCAGACGGCGGACGACACCGTGGTCTTGTGGGGCTGCTGGCCGTCGATGATGATCGGGGTCGGGTCGTCTATGTTAGTCTCCAGGTACAGGGAGCGGGCCTTGTCCGCCCGCCCGGACGCCGGCGTCTTATTGAGCTCCTCCAGGAGGCCCTGGCCGAGCTCGAGCGCGGACATGGACCCCCTCTTCTTGGCGGTCTGCACCTTGTCGGGCTCGAGCTGCGGGATGTCCGACTTCCAGTCGGGCACCTTGTAGTCCTCCAGGTTGAGCCTGGCCGGGCGGCCGGCCGCCGCGTGCGGGGCGCTGTTGTTGAGCGGCTGGGCCTCGGCGCTGTCGCTGGAGCCCCGGGGAGAGCCGCCGCGGCCCTTGGCGCGGCCGCGCACCCGCAGCGCCACCGCGTCCTCGAGCGTGGCGGGCAGCTCGGAGCCGAGGGTCTCGGGCAGCAGCAGCGTGCTGCTCGACACGGCCAGCAGCAGCGCGCCGATCAGCACGAAGGGCAGCCACGCGCGGTCCTCGTCGCCGAGGTGCCTGACCTGCGGCGAGAGCAGGGTGCCGACGCGGCCCATGAAGCCGCAGACACCGAAGGCGGCCGAGCGGATGGCGGTCGGGAACAGCTCGCCCGTGTAGATGAAGAGGGTGCAGAAGCAGCACACGAGCGTCGCCTTGCACAGCATGACGAGCACGAGGGCCGGGAGGCCGCCGTCGCCGCCCGCGCCCACCAGGATGAAGGCCACGCCGCAGGACGCCACCGAAGAGCAGCCCAGCAGCACGGACAGCGGCACGCGCCGCCCGAGGCGCGACAGCGCCACGAACGTGCACGAGTACGCGGCCATCTCCAGCAGGCCGCCCAGCGCGAAGTTGGCGAAGCGGTCCCCGGTCATGGACGGCATGCCGAACGTGATGACGTAGTACGACAGCGCGACCGTGAACCTACGAAAAAATGCAGAAAAAAATGTAGTTCAACGTGAATCGTATCTTTAGCACGCCCTGTCCTGTGAGTCTGTCCACTCACCAGACCCCGACCATGCACAGCGTGTAGACCCGCAGGCCCCCCGCCATCACCAGGTCCGCGGGGGTCACGGCGGCGGCCTGGCCGTCCGCCGGGTGGGAGGCGGCCTCCGCGGGCCGGGGCCGGGGCAGCGTAGACATCCCGTCCACCTCCTTCTTGGCGCGGTAGCTGCCGAAGCCGGGCAGCCCGCGTCTGAAGGGCGGCACGTGGCCCCTGCGAGCAGAAGCGGTCGGGCGTGTGACTTGAGACTGGCCGTGACGGGGCGGCTCTCACCTCACCCCCTGCGGTCCGCGCGTACCTGGAGGCAAGCCACAGGCGCGACTCGGGCACCCAGGGCAGGAACAGCAGCACGGCCAGGGTGGGCGCGGACACGGCCAGCTGGAGGTCCCGCCAGTGCGGCAGCAGGTAGGCGAGCCCGGACAGCACGACGAGCCCCGTGGCCCAGTAGATCTCCTGCACCACGCCCACCGCCGTGCGCAGGTGGCCCGGGAACAGCTCCATGAGCAGCGTAAACGTGCTGCCCTGCAGGCCCTGTGAAACGGGGCACAAGAGAAAAACTAGTTACATTTTTACAGTGCGATAATTTATCTTCTTATTTTAGGTTAGATTTTTTTTAATCGTTGCAGAGTTGACGTGCTTGCAGTTTTGACATAATGATCTTATTTCACCCCTTGTGCTAAACATTCCATATTTTCAGCCGGTGATCCAGTTTCGTTGTTTCAGCAGAATCGTCGGTAGTGGAAAATTACTCGTGCGTGACGCACGTCTTATCGCTGTCCGGAGCACGGAGCAGGGCCGGCGGCTGCGGCTCCGGGGCTCCGGGCTGATAGCGGCCGGGCCGGCGCGGGGCGGGGCGGGTCGCGACAGTCGCCATGGAGAGGTCGTCGACGTTGGTCACGCTCGCGGTGCTCTTAGCCGCGGTGGAGGCGGCCCCCGGCCCTGGGCCCGTCGCGACAGAGTCATACGTGGGGTACGTACTCCATCACGAGTGTGCGGCTCCCCTGGACGTCCTCCCCAACGTCATCCCACCCCACACCTTGCCGCAGGTTCCGCGTGCTGTCGGCGACCCTGCTGGACTCCGCCAGAGACAACGCCAGCAGCGCCCAGCAGCTGATGCCGCGCCTGCGGGCGCTGGGCGTCGAGGACTCGTGGCCCCTGGGCCGCGGCCAGATGATGAAGGTCGCCCTGATGGTGGCCCCGGGCCGGGTGGCCGCCGTGGTGCGGGCCCTGGAGGAGGCACGCGTGCCGCACGAGGAGCTGTGGCCCGACATGCAGCAGTAAGCCCGGAGCCCGTGGCGTCTACCCGAGGTACAGTACGAGATCCAGAGCGTTAGCTGACGGGCCTCTGCCGTCCTGTCCTGCCCTCAGGGTCCTCGACGCGGAGGCCAGGGCGCGCGCGCAGCAGCCGCACCTCCGGACCAGCCTGGAGGACGGCCGCGTCACGTTCGAGCGCTTCATGCGTCACGATGAGGCGAGTGTCCGAGGCTGTCCGTCACGCGTGACACGTGGCCTAACCTGCAGATGTGACATTCCAGCCGCGTGCATTCCGCCCCGCAGATGGAGCGTTACCTGCACCGCCTGGCGCGCGAGTACCCCGACCTGGTGACGCTGCAGCCGTTGGGCCGCAGCTGGGAGGGCCGCGCCATGACGGGCGCGCTCGTCACACTCACGGGGAAGGCGAACAAGCCGGCCATCCTGGTGGACGCGGGGATCCACGCCCGCGAGTGGATCGGGCCCGCCGTGGCGCTCTACCTGCTGCAGCAGCTCGTCGAGGTCGAGGCCAACAGGCACCTGCTCCGGGACCTGGACTGGTACGTGCTGCCCATGCTCAACCCGGATGGCTACGAGTACACCCACACCACGGTAAGTTCGGGGCGGGCCCGCAGATGAACTTATCGCCCCATGTCGTACTGTCGCTTATACCATCTTCTGAAAAGCAGAACCGAATGTGGCGCAAAAACCGCAGCAATGAGAGTGACCCCTGGTGCAAAGGGGTGGATCTCAACAGGAATTTTGACTTCCACTGGAATGCGAAGGGTGCGTAAGACATGTCGTTTTGTTGTGAATCTGCCTCGGTAAAGTAAAACCTCCGCGACGCTGTAACCAACAGGAGACGGCGCTGGCCAGGCCTGCAACATCGACTACCCCGGCCGCTACGCTTTCTCAGAGGTCGAGACGATAAACCTCCGCGACTTTATCCTCAAGAAGAACAAGTTCATCAAAATGTACCTCAGCATGCACAGTTGGGGATCGGTAAGGTTTCGAACATAACCAAAGTCGAAAGTTGAAACAAACCGATATTTGCGTTTTACTATTTTTCCCCCTGCAGTTCATTTTACTTCCATGGGCATACACCAATAAACACCCTAGTGACTACGAGGAGCTGCTGAGCATCAGCAAGGAGGCCAACAAGGCCATGGTCAATGCCGGGTCCGATCACTTCCGCATCGGCGCGCCGCCCGATCTTCTCTGTGAGTACTATCAGGGCATCGTCGACAAAGTTCTGGTACAAACGACCCGAACCCACTGTAGTAACCCTGTGAGTGCGCCTGCAGACGCGGCCTCGGGGGCCAGCATGGACTGGGTGCGCGGCGTGGCCGGCGTGGCCAAGGCGTGGTCCCTGGAACTGCCCGGCGGGGACGGCAACGGCTTCGAGATCGCCGAGGCCAGGATAGCCGAGACCGTGCGCCAGGTGTTCGAGGGCCTCAAGGCCTTCGCCAAGCACGCCATTTAAGCCCCACTCACCTGGATGAAGACGCCGTGCAGGGTGCGGAGCACGGCGAAGGCCTCGAGGCTGGGCGCGAACGACACGGCGATGCCCGCGAGCGCCTGGCACAGCACGCAGCCCGCCATGACGGGGCGCCGGCCCAGGCGGTCCGCGAGGAAGCCCGTGATCAGCGCGCCCACCGCCACGCCCAGGAAGTACAGCGACCCCATGAGGGGCTGCAGCGCGGCGCGCGAGCACACCAGCGACCACTGCAGAGGGGCAGGGCAGAGCAGGGCAGAGCGCGGGAGATTTTCAAATTATAAAATTTATCATTTTCATGGGGTTGGTCGAAGTGAGTGCGGTATTCCCCTCTCCTTACCTCCGTGACGATGGTGGCGTCGTCGTCCGCGCCCACGAACACGTAGCGGCCCGTGCAGTTGGCCCGGCAGTCGGCGGGGGACGCGACGTAGCTGCCGTCGGCCGCGTACTCCTGGCACGCCATGGGCGGCCGGTACGCCTGGAAGACGTACATGGCGTGGTTGAAGGCGACGATCATGTGGTGCGAGCCGAGCATGAGCAGCAGCGCCCACAGCCGGCCGGGCGGCAGCTCGCCGCCCTTGAACGCCACCCACCACCGCGCGGACTTGCACATGTCTGAGGAGAAGGAAACAGGCAGGCGTTCAGTCTCTGGTATCAGCCCCCCCACCCCCTCCCCAATCCTCTGCACCTCCAGCTTGTGGCTGGCACGAGCCTCTCCGGGGACTCCATCGATTCCTCCCGGGCGCGGCGCGGCGCGGCGCCCCACGGCCGGGCCGGGCCCCACCCGCTCCCCGCGACCGCCATGAGGACTTCCCCGCCGCGCAGGTCAGCCGACTGATTCAGAACATCGCTCCCATGCCTCTGTCCTTGTCGCACTCATGGAGCAACTCCATACCCCAGAGGGGACACCTTTCGTGAGTGCGACAAGGACAGAGGCATGGGAGAGATATTCTGAATCAGTCGGCTGGTGCTGGAGTTGGTGCCGGGTTGGGTCCGGGCTCGACGCCCTCCGCTCCGCCCTGTTGCCTACGTCGGCACGCCGTACGCACTCCGCACCGCACGCGGCCAGCCCGCGGGCCCCGCAGGCCCACCGCGACAACGCGCTGACGCTGGAGAATCACGCGTGAGCGCGACCTGCATGCGACATGCGACGCTGCCAAAAGTGCAGACGCCAGGGTCTGTCAAAAACGAAAGAATGGAGCCGATCTAGTTTACTGTGCCGAAGTGCGTCGTCCTCTTTGGGGAGCCACCCCACCGCCCCGCCGTCAAACTGAATCCGCATAGCTGAAGCTGGACGGCAGCGTAGTTGGAAATTATTTCTTTTGGTATCTCCCTCGCGGTTTGGGTGGACCCCTTCCTCTCCTCCCCATTGGGAACGGGCGCGATCATCAAGCTGCCTGCTCCAATCAAGGTCATTGACGGCAGCATCGCCTCGTGGCGCGGAGGAGCGATGGCTGGACCCGCGAGATTGCTGATGTTGAGCGTCTTTTTTTGCGAGCGACGAAACAGCCAGAAGACTGACCTCTTCTTTTCTCACGTCGCGCTGTTGGCAGCGCCCGCCGGCAGGGCAGGGCGGGGCCGTGCGGGGCTGCGAGGGACTGCGATACGCTACGATACGCATGTCGCAGGTCAGGCCGCGGGGCGGGGCGGGGGCCGCGAGCTCCCAGGCGTGACGCACGGAGCGCGGGCGGGGCGGGCGGGATCGGGACGAGCGTATCCGATACTCGGTTTACCTTATTTTCCGAATCTGCTCGAGCAGCGATAGTCTCCCCACCATACTACCCCACCCCACGGGACATTCCTCCGCTCGGTTACCTGCACTGTCAGCGTCTGGGACCGGCGCTGCGCTGCATCCACCACGAAGATGAACTGCCGCCCTGAGGCTGAGGCCCCCGCACTCTCCCTGCCCCACGTGACTCACGACAACGCACGTGCACTGGCACCGAGTCCCTACAGCTCGCGCTGCTCTGTCACTACCTTACAACGCACGTGCACTGACACTGAGTCCCGTCGCGTCGCGTCACCCGTCGCGTTCGCGTCGCGGGACTGGCTGCCCCTGCCCGGCCCCGGCCCGGCCCGGCCCGGGTGGATCCGGAGGCAACTTGTGACGGGCCGGGCGCCGCCAGGGAGCGCCACCACGCTGGGGGCGCCGCGCCGCGGGCCGGCGCTCAGGAGGGTTGCCTATCCGCAGGCGTTGCGCGCACGACCACCGCCCAGCCTTGCCGCCGCGCCGCCTCTCGCAGAGGCCATTCTTTCGGTGGCGTCGAGTGTATTTCGGTATCCGGCGCGGCGGCGACGCCACGCTGACTGGGGAGGGACGTTGAGGCGACGCCGCTGCCGCGAATGTCCCTGCCTGGCCCCACCGCTCCCCATCCCCTAGTCATCCGCAGGATCGCAGAGCCGGGTGCGTGTCCGCAGGAGCCAGGGCCGTAAAGAGAGGAAGCATTTTCTCCATCAATCAGCCGTTACTTAAAAGAACATTTTGCCTGGCGATTTTCCGAGTTATTGTTAGGTTTTGTCTGCCAGTACCACATTACCCGCGGCCCCGCCTAGTTTTCCCTCTTTTCCGAGGCAGATCTGCTCCAGTCCTATGTCCGCGGGACGGAACACGACACTGTCGGCCCGGTCAGGACGGACAGGACAGGGCTGTACAGCAATTTGCTTCACATCCGATGCCGACCGCGTGGCACGGCACGGTGGTGTAGCAAACGCGCTGTCCGTGTCCGCCCCGCCCCGCCCCGCCCTGTCACGGGCCCAGCGAGCCCGACACGGGTCCGCCGCGCCGTCCAGCTCGCTGTGAGGCACATTTACAAGTCCTACTCTCTGCATTATAAATTTTTAACAGGGCATTTCAGTCCGTTAATGGGTTCCTCCTCGACTCAGATGCAGATCAGATCCATCTGTTTGGTGTGCATGTTGACGATTGGTTATTGAAGCGTTTATTCAAACTCGTGTGGCCTCGCGCGAGGCCCCGGCCCTCGCCCCGGCCCCTCCCGCCCGCCGCCCCGCTGTATGACGTGTATGACTATCGACGACAATCCACTGCCACAGACGGGGCGAGGCAGATACTCTGCCCCGTTAGGCCCTCCGGGCGGCGCGGAGTATCTGCAGCTCGAGGGCGGGCGGGAGTATCGCCGCGCCGTCAAGTGGTAACAGGCCCGCGAGATGCGACCAGGCCACCGCGCCCTCGCCTCGCCGCAGCGCAGCCGCTCCTCCTCCTCTACAAGCAGCAATGCCCTGTGCCCCTATGCGCGCTCCCGGCGCGGCCCGGCGCGGTGGACCGACTTCCCTAGACGGAGACGGGCCCCTTCTCCGCTCCACTTCCCAACGACACCGATGTGAAACCACAGGAAGTGGTTGTTGTGCCGATGTTCCACTAAAAGCCTCTCCCGTATTCCCCCTTCTCCCACTCAAAAGGTTCGCGCAACACATCCCGCATAGGGAGCGTGCACCTGGCTTAGGGAGGGGAAAGGGAAGGGAGCACTCAGTCAATGGCTGGGCGTTACCTCCAGTTACTTCACTCTGCTCTGCAACCGTAAGAAAGAGAGTCTTCAAAAGAGAGGGAAAGTGGAAACAGCTAAAACTAGGAAAAGTTAACAATTAGGGCTGCAGCCCCTACTTTTATTATGTTCATACGTTGCGCCGAAACTGACTGGCGCACATTCATATTCGTATTGGCGACTAAAGTGGTCTGTCGGTTGCACGAACCAATACGGAACACATTGGGCGCAGCCCAGAGCCTAGAAAGAAATCTCTCACAAACCAACGACTCTTTTATATTGTTTGCGAATATTTTAAAGATTTTAATGTCATGTTAACGCATTTACTTACGAGAAGTATTTGTCTTTCAAGGTAAGAAATTAACGTCTGGGTTTAGCAGATTTAGGGATGGTCTAGCCTAGCCTAACATTACGGATCTCGTATTGGAGGTTACGTCATGTTTGCAATTGCCATTTTCTACACCGAAGATATTTGTGCGTTCCTACTACTATGCCATCATAAGGTCATTTAGAATGTCCTTTAAACTTTGTAGTTATATCCGAGTGTTATTGTTACAAGTGAGTTTGATTAAATTTTGATAATGGTTCACAAATAAAATATATTGCTGTTTTGATTCCTGTTTTGAGTCTCATAATCACTTCTAATTGTGCAGTACTGAAATACATTTAATGTATTTTCAACGTTTAAATACTTTTACGTAAATAGTCTATGTTTTTAATTTCTGGCAAATTATGATTGCCTTGTTAGTAGAAACATTATTTTATACGTACGTTCCAAAGCAATATACAAAATCTATATGTGGTTGATTTTAACGTGTGGTGAAATAATTATTATTCCATTATAATTAAGGAGAGCGCTTTTTGTTTTAACTTGTCCTCTCCCAAATATTACAGTTGCATTTCATTTCAATTACAGTTGAGGAGCGGTAACCTGAAGCTGCTAGTGGTCTTCCCCCAAACTCCCCCCAGGTGCTTCAGCTGTCACGAGTTGTTCGGTGAGTACCTCTGCGTCTACAAATCCTGACTTGCTGCCCTTTCTTTGAACAAAGAAAAGAGGAGCTAGCTAGAAAAAAATAACGCCTCCCAAGGCAAGTTGTCTGTCGAATATTCTCGCTTCCGACCGTTATTGACATGAGCCGATCCAACCGGACATTGACAGCTTGCTGCTGCTGCTGCTTGCACGTCATGTCACGCATGAGAAGGGCGGATTGCCGATGCCAGCGATTTTGTTTCGCGAAACGGAGGGTCCCTCCGCCTAGCTCCACGCAGTTCCCCCCCCCCCCCCCCCTCCCGTCGCGTCGCGCCCGGCAAATCTCATCTCATCACACGTCCCACGTCCTTCCCTTTTGATGTGGGTCTCGGTGCGCGTGTGTCGCGGTGTGGAGGTGGGGGTGGGGGGCTCGCGACAACACGTACCATTACTCCTCCGCGGTGGCGGGGCGTGGCGTGGCGGAGAGCCGTCGCGGGAAAAAGGCGGGAGGCGACGGCGCCAAAGCGCGAAAGGGAAAGCATTTAAAAGGCGGGTGCGGGTGCGCGCGGCCAGTGCAGTGCTTGCCCAGCCCCAGCCCCAGCCCCAGCCCGGCGCCGCGCCGCTCCCCACCGGCCTCCTCGACGATGACGCTGCTCCTGCTGGTGGCGTGCGCGTGCGCGGCCGCGGCGTGCCAGAGCGCGCTCGCGCAGGAGGACAAGTCCGGCCAGAGGTAAGCGCGCCCGCGCCCGTCGTGTAGCCTCCTCCAGGGCGTGCTCTCTGACCTGACCTCGCTCCGCCCGCAGCAGGAGGCAGACCGCCGCCGCCGCGGTGGAGCCGCAGGCCGCGGGGAGCGAGCGGCTGTCCCTCGTCTCCTCCAGCGGCTGGCAGCCCATCGCTGGGGAGCGTCGCCTCCCCAGGACGCCGTCGTACGCCGCCGACCTCGCGCGGTCCGCCGAGGACCAGAGGAACGCCAAGCGGGACCTGTCGGCCGAGCGCAAGGAGCAGGACAGGGGCGGAAGGGTGGACGTGGTCCTCCCCGTCGGGACACGCGCCCCGAGGGACCCGCTCCCGCCCTCGCTGCCGCCCCCGCTGCCGCCCCTGCCGCCCCTGCCGCCCAGGGCGGCACCCTGGGACAGGCCCCGCGCCGCGCCTATCACCGAGCCGGACGACGACGTGGAGTCCGTGTTTGGCTACCGGTATGTGGCCCTCTGCTGGCCCTCCATGCATACACATTCTCGATGACGCACCCGATTGCAAATAAGAATTCCGTGGATGGTATCGCGCCTGGAGCGTAAGCGTTGACCCCCGCCGCCCGCCCTGCGCAGCTACCCGCCCCCGCCGCCCCCGGTGCTGGCCGGCCCCGGCCTGGGCTTGTTGCCGGGACCCTCGCCGACGGCGCCGTTCTGGGAGGTGGCCTGGCTGCGGCGCCGCGAGCGCCTGCTGCAGGAGCTGGCGCTGCCGCCGCCGCCAGCGTGCCGTTGCGCCGCCGCCGTGGACGCCTGCCTAGCAGGGTACCAGCGTCTGGAGGCGGATCCGTACCGCCTGGGCGTCGGGCCGTACGGGCTGTACGGCGCCTGGGGCCGTCCGCTGCACAGCCACAACTCGGCGCCGCTGGGGGCGGCTCAGCTCCACGACAACCCCAACTAGTGTGGGCCAGCTGCCCCGCCCCCGCGCCGCCCCCGCGCAGTTTGTGTGTCTGTACTAGGCGAGTGGGATTGCCGCTGGTGCACCCTCCGCCCCCGCCCCCGCCACTCCCCGGGGTCTTTTCCCCCTGGAGGGAAAAGGGGCGTCCCTTTCAAAGAAAAGCGCGTTACGCGTCCTGTCCGCCCCGCCCCGCCCCGCCCCGCAGCGCGCTCCGCCACGCCCCCACGCCCCACCAAATTCCGCTGGTGCTATAACGTGAATTACTGCGTCGCGGTCCCTGACTTGGTCCCTCTCCCCGGAGACCAACCACCCCGCCAAGCTGGACAAAGACCTTCTTGCGCTTCCCGCGCTTCCCCGAGAGTTGTGAGCAGCGCCACTCCCTTCCCCGCCGGCACCGCCCCCGGCCTGGCCCGGCCCTGCCCCGCCCCGCTCCGCTCCGCTCCGCCCCGCCCCGCCCTGCCAGGCGCAGTGTCTGACAAGGATTCGCCTGAGCCGAGAGGAGCACGGCGACAACGGCGGCTGTCCTTGTCTGCGCTAGAGGCGCTGGTGTGGTGCGCGGGGAGAGCGAGGGAGACGGCGACTGCACTCCAATGTCTCCGGCCCGGCCCGGCCCGGCCCGGCCCCCGGCAGTCAGCCTCCCAAGGCCCGCGAGCAGCGTTCGGTTTGATTCTGAGATATTGCATCTGAGTCTGCCGGACATAAAGAAGGTCCCAGCCGCCGTGGCTCTGGTGGAGGCCTGAGGCCACACGTTAAGGAGGAGTTTGGGGGGGGGGGGGGGAGGTGATCCGCCGGCTGACGGGGGAGTTTTAGCTGTAGGCCCCCTTCTCCCCGCTGCGTTTTAGAGAAGAGTTTAATGGATGAGAGGGGGGAGATAGTTGGGAGCCAGGAGGGGGTCGAGCGGGGCCCCTGCCTGCCTGCCCTGGCGAACTGAGGGGGCTTAACTGGCGAACCCCGTTAATTCGCTGTGCCGTTCACCCTCCGGCTGCTATTTTCGGCCATGGTATAGTCATCACTGACAAGTTAAAACAGTCAATAAAAAAAATGTTTTTGTGATTTTTGTGAGAAAATTGTACAACTCGTAATACACACGATCATTCTATGCGAGCAGGCTTTTATTCAATTCGTTGTACCCCTATAACGCCCTCAACACGTCCAAGAGGAAAAGGCCGCTTTTCCTGTCGTTTCCAGAATAGACTCGCTCTGAAGACTGCTACTGCACTCCCCTCCCCTCGACCGCCGCTCTTCCAGCTGTCATGCGCGTGTATTTGTCACAATGTGCGGCGCGGTAAGGTGGCCGCTCCACGCCCCGCCCCGCCCCGCCCCGCCCCGCCGCGCTCACAGATTTAGAGACAGTTCGTCAACGCTTGACCCCGCGCCGCGCCGAGCCGCGCGCGCGGAGCAGCCTCTTCCTGTTTCGGGGCTTACATGGGGCCTACGCGGGGAGCACACAGGGACTACGTGGGGACTAACAGTGGGCGAGCGCGGCGGCCTGGCCTGGTCTCCTACGTGTGAGGGGAGCCGGGCGCTGCTGCCTCTGCCGCCGCCCCGCCCCCGCCTGCGCTGCGGTCTCATCTGCCTCCCTCCTATCCTAACCCAGGGCTGAGGCAAGGCCGACCCTGGACGTGGACGTCTCTAAGCTGCTTACACCACGATGCGTGAAACACAAGCCAATTAATCTTTGATTGAGGGCTGTATTGACAAGGCATTATTGTACCGTTCTGGAGGCCGGACAGGGTTTCCGCTGCTATGTAGAGTCTGGTGCCTACTCCTCATCAGTGTTTAAAAAAAAAAAAAGAAAAAAAAAACACGCGTATTGTAACGAATGAAAAGTAACGTGTGACCGAGGGGTCCCCCACTCTCCAAAAGGGTGTACAAAGAGTTTCGCGAGTATTAGCGAGTATTGGCGAGTATTGGCGAGTATTGGCGAGTATTGGCGAGTATGCGCGAGTATTCGCGAGTTTTGGCGAGTATCGTGCGAGTATTTCTTGATTTTTTCGCGAGTATTTGCGAGTAACTCGCGAGTATTCACGAGTAGCTTGCGAGTAATTTTTGGTGTACAATGAGTATTTTAGTGGGGGACCCCTCGCGTGTGACAAGCTTCATATGTGGATAATAAACCATGTTGAGAAGTCGTGTGAGTGCTGCACATTCCTACCCCGCCCCGCCCCGCCCCGACATGTGTCGCCACGGAACACGCCCCACGCGGAGCCTCAGCCCCACAGGCCCACACGGCTCCAAACGACTTTTAGGGTGGCCCTCAATTCTAACGCTATCATTACCGATTAGAGGTAAATCCCAGCATGCAGTGGATGGTGCTCGGTCCGGTCTGGAGCCGAGGCCGCGCCGGGGACGTGTTCCGGGCGATAGCGCCATCAGGAAGGCAATAATTCCTTGTTTTTTGGGGGTGGGGGACGAAGGACCCCTGACGTCGCACACACTCACACGCTCTCTGCAGTATTTCCTCGAGCAGCGATAAGCCGAGCCGGGAACGATATAGGAGAGGGCGAAAGACGTGCACGTGTTATCCGTTCAGGCCTCGGTCCAGCCCAGCCGGCCCCGGCCGGCCCCGCACTACGCGCCGCGATGTGTGAAACTTACTTCACTGCTTTGTAATTTTTTTTTTAATCCGAAAAGTGGTGTCACTTCCCCTGTGCCTGACAGTACTCATATCGAGTCGGAGCTCGTATGTCGAACTAGACTTTTGGCAGAGGGTTTAACGTCCTGCCTCCGCAGCGAAGGCCTGGCCCGAGGCCCGGGGCGGGGCGGGGCGGGGCGGGCCTCTGCGGTTCTCACTGCAGGCCTCGTTGGTCGAGGAGGGGAAGAGGGCCAAAAGCTGAGGCCCGCTCCGACCCGCCCGGCCGCGCCACGCCCCGCCCCGCCCGGCCGCGCCACGCCCCGCCCCGCCCTGCCAGGCCGAGGCCGAAAGCGTAACAGGCTGTTAGTTTTCATTTGAGTGGATTTTGACCGCGGGCGGGGTGGGGCGGGGCTGAATGGGGTTGGGTCCAGCCCGGCCCAGTGCGACATCCTGGCACTTGTCGTGCCGGCCCGGCTAAAGGCCTGAGCTGGAGGGCCGAGCTGGTTGCGCTCCGCCCGCCCCGCCCCGCCCCGCCGCGCCCTGTCCCCTGTCTACCCGGAAGACAGGAATTAGCTCGAGTGCCTGTGGACTGATTGGGCCGGGGAGGGGCGGGAACGGGACAGGGCATTCCCCCCGCGAGGGAGCGCGCCGCGCCGCCGCGCTGCGCCGCTGGTGCGGTGTGGGCGTTAGGCCCCATGGAGGGGCGCGCTCTGGAGATCAGTCCCCCGACCCGACCCCCGACCCGACCCCCGACCCCCGACCTCCACTGGCCTAACAATAGATTCCGCACTTTGCAACTATTCCCCCATGGGACCCCTACCTCATTTTTTGTTTGACATTTTGCCTCTTGCTGTAAACCCCGCCCCGCCGCCAGCCCCATAGCCTAGCAGCCTGTCGCGACGGTCGAGTCTTTCTGTTTGTTAGCTCACGAGACGAGAAAATATCCCCGCCTCGGCGCGAGCGCGATGAACAAGTTCCTGGCTCGGTCGGAAGGGCCGGTTGAACAACCCCGCCGTGATCCGAGGAAAGCGACAATCCCCCCTTCTCGTGAGACGGGGCCCGCCAAGCCGAGCCGAGCCGAGCCGAGCGTGGCTTGGGCAGACCTGACAAAGAGGGAGCACCGGATGAGGGAAAGAGACGGGGAAAACGGAAAGAGGAGGAGGCGGAAAAAAAAGAACGAGGGCGGAGGGAGGCACTTTGGGCCTGCCGGCCCCGCCCTCATAGCTCCTTGTATCGCTTCCGCAGTGATCCACCGCCGCCCGTTTTATGCCCTGCCGGCCAGTAGACACCCCGCGAGTGACCCGGCCGGGCCCCGGGCCGGCCACGACGCGGTAAATACTGCTCCCGTCGCAGCTTCCTGGTTACCTAGGTTAGGTCCGCCCTGCCGTGCCGTGCGCCGTGGTACACTTTTCCGCAACTCCTCTGCCGGAGCCAATCTGCGCCAGGCAGGCCAGGCGCGCCCAGTGTTCGACGTGGGCGGGGAGGGGGGGGGGGGTGCTTCCCTGAGACGTCTCGTCGCGCGTCGCCGACTGGAAGAGATAGCGCCCCGTTTGAGGGCGGCGCGGCTGCTGCGCCCCGCGCACCGACCGGGCCGACCACCGGGCACGGCAGGGGTAGGTCTGCCCCTATCACCGCCCCTGCCCCGCGGCCCCCGCCCCTGTCTGCTGAGGCATTTGGCAGTGCCGGACAAAAAGTCTACCTTTCCTTTTTTCCTTGAAATTTTGTCGATTTTCCACGACGTGTGCCCACTGGAGGGCGGGTTTTATTTCCTCCCCAAAGGAATCTCTGCGGCGGTGGCGTGGTGTGCCCGGTGTACACGAGGGCCTCGGCCTCTATAGCCTCGCAGAGAGGCGCCAAGCCACACTACAGTGTGGACATGGGCGTGTTGAACGCAATAAACGTCTAGTCTGGTCCGAGTGGCGTGGCGGGGCGGGGCGGGGCGGGGCGGGGCGGGGCGGGGCGGGGCGGGGCAGGCAGCAGCGCTCGCTGCGGGGGGCTAAGAGGACGGCGCGGTGGGGATTAGGTTTTAGGGGTTGTTGTGCGGCGGGTGAGTGGCAGGGCTGGGCGGGGGCGGGGGCGGCGACCGGCCCCGTCACGCGAGCGGAGCGGAGCTGCGCTGCGGTCAGCGCCACCGGCCGCGATTCAATTTCGATTAAAACGAGCTCATCTGAAAGGAGCCGCTCTAGGCAGCCTGCCTCTCCGCTCGGCCTGCGCACCCTTCCCTTCCCTCAGGGACGCACACACTCACCGCGCCGTCCCGCGCCGACCGGATTGACAACGGGGAGCCTCCGCCTTGTCCTCTTCCCCCCGCAGCTCCTCTCCGCGCCGCTTCCCTCTCGGTTTAATTTTCTGGTCCGCGTGATTGCAGGCTCCACGGGCGGGGGTGGGGACGGGGGCGGGGCCGGGGGGCTGTGGGGGCTGTTCGGGGGCGCAGCCGGCCAGTGCTAGTGGTGTCGTCCTCGCACAATGGCGGGGCGGGGCCGCATTCCGCCGGCCTGTCCCGTCCCGCCGTCTCTTCGTCCCCACGGCCCCCGAGCGGCCCCCGGCGTCCGACTAATTGGAAAAAAAGGCTGCTTGACTTTCTGCTGCGCCTCCCCACCCGCGGGCGCAATGCAAGCAGTCCCCATAGCGGTCCCGGGACATGTCGAAGTTTTATTTTTATTTTTACGAAGTGCGGCGGCGAAGGAAGGCAGGCAGCGAGGTGGGGGTCGAGGAGTGGCCCTCTTCTGGGAGGATTTCGAATATTATTGCTACTCATAAATCGCGAGATACTCGCAATAAAATGAACATTTGCTGACCACATTCGGGGAGAAGGGTGGCCGTGGCTGCGGGGCCTGGGCCTGCAACACGCCCCCGGCCACTTGCCCGAGGCCCCCGCTGCCCCGCTGCCCCGCCCCCGCCCCGCGGCCTGCGCCCAGCGCGCACAGAGGCAGTATTGGCGCAGCACCGGGCCCGGGCCCCGCCCCGCCCCCCGCCCCGCCCAAACTTACTCCTTCGGGTATTTAGCCGAAGTTTTCAGTCGGCAAAGCGCGCGCCAAGAAATAATAAAAATGGATCACAACGCCTCTGATACAGAGGACCGGCGGGGCGGGGCGGGCCGGACAGGTTTGCCAACAGACAGGGCGCAGCCGCGGTGTCCGTCTCCCCGCTCTTGGCTCCTCGCCGCCCGGCCCCGGCCCCGGCCCCGGCCCCGGCCCCGGCCCCGGCCCCGGCCCCGGCCCGGCCATGCGTCTTCCGCGAGCCCCTTGGGCCGGCTCCTCCTCCACTGCGTTATTTATCGTGAACCTAACGTCGGTCAGTCCATATTTCAAATGATGAGCGAACTGAGCGAAATGGAGCCCGACCGAACGGCCCAGCCCGGCCCCTCTCCCCTCCTCTGAGCCGCCCCGCCCCGCCTCCCTCCCCCTCCCCCTCACCCGAAGCGCTTGCCAACACCCATTCCCCCCTTCGTCTCATCATTTTTACCCTTCATTCATTCATCTTGTCTCTTTTTAATTTATTTTCATTTGTGTGTCTCTTTTCATCGGACGGCCGAAATGATAATTGTCGGTCGTCGTATCGCCGCGTTGACGGCTGGCCGTGTCGCCAAGTCTGTTCGCCGGGGCGCGCGGCGGGGCGGGGCGAGGGCCCCCTTCTCCCCCCCACTCCAGTTCTTTTGCCGCCGCCGCTGATGACTTTTTCCTTCACGGTGCTAATCGAACCGTGATGACAATGATACGGACATGGGCGGCAGGGACTTTAATGCCCCTCTGTCTGCGCAGCACGCGCCGGCCCGGCGCGGCGCGCTCCCTCTCCTCCCACCCCCTCTCCTCTCAAGACGGCGAGACGAGTGCAGACGTTCGCGTCGGTGAAGCGCAGGTGCACGCGACCCGAAATATTTCATGCTCTACATGATTTTTCCTCCCCTTACAACGCGCGCGCGCGCCCTGCTGAAAAATAAGGCGAGGGTGCGGGAGATATATGTACAGCAGGCCCAGGCCACAGGCCGCCGCGGGGCCACAGGCCGCTACCCCCGCCCCGCCCCGCCCGCCCCACCCCCGAGGCGAGGGCGGGCCCGGGCCGCACATTCTGCGGTCAGGAAACAGTTTATGATTGGCGAGTGCGGCCGGCGCGTCGCCCTTCCCGGCCCGGCCAGCCGGCCGGAAACATTTCGGAACAACGCGGCGGTCCCTCCGCCACGCGGCCCAGCCCAGAGCTCCACAAAGAAATCGAGTTGCGAACCTCATTTCAGCGCCTTGTTTGAATCCGCTGGCGGGATCACGCACGCGGCCCTCTAACTGGATTGTGTTGCTGTCGTCTGCTTGTGATGTGAGTCGGGCCCGCCGGAGGGCCCCGGCCCGGCCCGGCCGAGTGACGTGCAATATCGCACGGATATCAAAGGGACCTTTGCGACGTCGCGCCAATGCGATTAGGGAAATCTAAACGATCCGCCCTTCTGCCGCACCCTTCCGCGCCGCCCACCCCCTGTCCTCCATCGCTTAGGCCCCACGGCGCGTTTGCGGGCGGGCAGCGGGCAAGCCGAGTGCCTGTCTGAGCAGGGCGCCGCCCGCCCCCTGGTCCTAGCGGCTGACGCAGGTTCAGTGACTCCTCTGTCGTCCGTAGGACGACGCCGCGGTGTCGCCATCTCTCCTGTAGGTCATCTTTTACTTCTTCAAGAAAGAAACTGTTATGTCCGAATTCCCAACAGGTTGAGATTTCGGCAGCCACCGGTCGAAACCCCCCGCGGGCCCGCGGGGGGAGGGGGTGGGGTGGGGAGTATGTTAAAGGGAGGCCCTTGCGGAGGTGGCGAGGAGGCCCTTGAGGGTTAAGGGTGTTCCCCCCGGCCCCGCGGCTGTCACCACTTCCTCCGCGCCATTTGACAAAACCAGCCCTGGGAATCACATTACCAGCCAATCTCTCGCGGCACACGCGCAGGGCCGGGCGCAGGGCCGGGCGCAGGGCGACACCCTCCAGCCCTGCACGCCCACGCGCCCCTCTCCTCTCCTCTCCTCTCCTCTCCTCTCCTCTCCTCTCCTCTCCTCTCCTCTCCTCTCCTCTCCTCTCCTCTCCTCTCCAGGACTCTGATCGTCATCACATTATCCACGTCCTGCAGCAGTCGTCTCTCTCCCCTCTCCCCTCCCTCTCCCTCTTTCTCTCTCTCGCTCTCTTATCCTCGTTCACCCTCGTCGAAGTACCTCACCGCCTTCATTTCCTTCTTGTTCTCAAGGCACGCAGCCGCACGCTGTCACCTCCCAATAGATTCCAACTTTCCGCATTTCCTCCTCCCTCCTCTTCCTTCTCCTCCTCCTCCTCCTCCTCCTCCTCTTCCTCCTCCTTCTCCTCCTCCTCCTCCTCCTCCTCCTCCTCTTCCTCCGTTCCCAGTCCAAGACTTATCGCATGGCCCGCGCCTGGGCTCCTGGAACGAACAACCGACTTTCGGCTTTTGTGAAAATAATGCGTGAACAATTGCTCATAAAAAGTACTCCTCATTAGGTGTGCTGTGTCGCGAGCGGTGCGGCGCGATGTGCAAGGTACTCCCGACACGGCTGACGCGACGGCATTCCGTTGTGACCAACCTGGAGGGGCGTGGAGGGGCCTGGAGGGGCCTGGAGGGGCCTGGAGTGGAGGGGCCTGCCGATAGCGCGGCGCCGCCGCCGGACACGGGAGACATACTAATAGGAGGCGGCCGGGCCGGGCCGGCCAACGGTACCAAAAATAAACGACACGACGATTGGATCGTTCGGCGCGGCGGCCGGGTCGTCTGGTTCAAAAGGGACGCAGTCGAGTGGACACAAATGGAAGCTTTTAAACGCGCTTTGACGCTTTGGTTCTCGTATATATAGTTTTGAGTTCAAATTTGTAATTCTCTCTTTTTTTTTCATGGCTGGCGCTAAAGTATAAAAGTGTCGGGGCCTTTTGACGCGTCAGCTTTACAAATTTCCTCCCTCCGCCCATATGTCGCGTCGCGCCCCTCTCTTATCGCGCGCTCTCTCCTCTTCCTATTCGGAAGCTACTGATCAAGCAACTTTTGTTGGACGCTCCCATACGCCCGAGTGGTCCCACCCCACCCTCCCCCATGCGGGGCCCCCGCCTGGTGTGGCCCCACATGAGTCTTTGCGGGGCGGGGCGGGGCGGGGCTGGCCGGGGTAGGCGGGGGCGGGCTGTCTCATGTCAGGGCACATATAATATTATGGTGACTTCGATCATATAATAAAAGCTGATAGAGCGAGAGGCCAAGTGACCGAGAGCGAGGACCCCATAGCAGGGTAGGGTAGGGTAGGGGGTGGCAGGGGGGGGGGGGGGGCAGAGTGGCCTCCTGTTTGGTGGAGGTGCTGGGCGGGACGGGACGGGACGGGACGGGCGGGGTGCACCATCACTCACGCGCGGGGAAAGAACGCGCGCGGAGAGAGACTTTAATCTGTCCGCGTTTTCTTTACGCCCGCCGCGCCGGACGAACTCTCTGACCCTTGCCGGCCACGGCCCCGGCCCCGGCCCAGCCCGGCTCATATCTCTGGCAAAAACTTGGCCTTATTGTTACCGCAACTTGCCGTGCGCCTCGCCATCACATCCTGTTTTTCTTCGCCGGGCCGCCCTTCCATCGGTGCGAAAACTTTGAGGTGGAAGTGCCACGGGGCTGGGCCGTGCCGGGCGGGGCGGGGGCGCCGGGCGGGGCCGACCTCGAGGACTGGTTTTCTAAACGCCCCCAACAACGCGCGCTGCTGGCGTGGTCGGCCGGGGCCGGGGTGTGCCGCTAGCTGTCCGTTGGGGGTGCGGGCACGGGGGCGGAGCGGGGTGGCGCTCTTCTGTCACGGGGGGAGTCGGATCGCACACATGTTGCAGCCCGTATCAGGCAATATTGGCGCACGAGAGCCGGGTGCCGCCCGGGCCCCGCCCCGCCCCGCCCCGGGCCGGGCCTGCCCTCCTAATACGTGCCCGGCATGGCCTGCCGACCGGCCGGGCTCGGCAGGGACGTCATCGTCGGTCGGGCCCCACCCCCGCTCCACCCCCGCTCCACCCCCGCTCCAGTCCCCACCCCGCCCGCCCGGAAACACATGTGAGCCACTTATGACTCGGTGCGGTGCCCAGCCCGGCCGGCCCAGCCGCTCCCCGCCCGGCCCGCTGGCCTGGCGTGGCGTAAGCGCCACCCCCTCACACAGGCGCCGCTCTCCTCTGGCCTGGGCGCGTCGTTTATCGCCCGCGCTGATGACAATGCTAACGGCCACTCATCTCTTGCGTTCTAATTGACATTTTCTGACTTCCTTATTGCTGGCTTCAAGGCGGACCGAAGTCACGTTACTGTACGATCAAACCGAAAAGGCTAGGATAAGCGTGAGGGCCAATATTTGACTTGTCATTATTCCTCTCGCCACTCTCCTCATTATCGCCCAGCTCAGCTCGTACCTCGAGTTTCCCCGCAATCCTCCCCCATAGTGTATTGACATATCACCTTTTGGCCGGCCGCAGACCAAACGCATTGCGGCGCGGGCGCGGTGCGGACTAGGGGCGGGCCGGGCCGGGCCGGGATCAAAGCCTGTTTGCTCAGTATGTATTGCGACTACCGCGGGGCGGGAGGAGGGGGGGGGGGTGAGTGAGCATGTAGTGCCGTGTGCTATCCGACTGCTATGCGCCAGCTGCTGCAAAGAGCCGGGCTGGGTCCCCCGCAACCCCTGGCGCCGCGCCGTTGCCCCCTCCCCGGGGGGCCTAGTGTGCTGTGCCCTGTTTAGAGTGGCCCTCCCCTGCACTTTCCCTCCCACCCACAAAGAGTCCGTTTTGATGAGGGCTCTCAATTTGTCCGTTTGCGGATCTCCTCCTTCGCGAGGAATTTTAGCCGGGAGTAGAGAGTAGCTTCCTCGCGGGGCGGGGCGGAGGCAGGGAGACGGCCCCGCGATGTGCCCGCACCACCCCGCCCCGGCCCCGCCCGCCCCGCCCCGCCCCGCGCACAGCGCTTACTTTATAGAACGCGCCTTATTTCATCGCGAATCTAATCCTTAGCCGGGCCGGTGCGAGAGGAGAAGCAGGACGCCACGCCCGGCCCGGTCCGGCCAGCCCCGCCTCGTGGACCAGCTGTTGGACGCCACCGCACCGGCACCGCCCCGCCCCGCCCCGCCCCGCCCCGCCGTTCAATGGCTCATTGTGTTGACAAAGACGCAGCGATGAATATTTATTGGAGCGCTCTCGCGCGAGCGCCACAGCCGCCGCCGCCTTAGGAGCGCGCCAAAGCCGCCGCACCACGCTCCGCCTCACCTCGCCTCACCCCGCCCCGCCCCGCCTCACCCCGCCCCTCCCGCCCCGCCCCGCGCGGCGCTCGCCTCACCGCGCAAAGAGCAGGACAGGCGGCGCGCGGTCCTTCTGCGCGACCGGACCGGACCGGACCGGACCGCTGAAGCGAAAAGAAGAAAGGCACCCGATGAATGTTGCGTAGGTGCACAAGGCAATCGCCCCAAAGTGAGAGAAGAAAGTACCAAACGTACTACTTTTTGCACTGTACCAACATGACTTGTGTTTGCGCGTGACGTTACGTTTGGGACGCCTTCATGGGTGTCTCTGCAGTTCCGGCGCGGCGGGTCGGGACGCGCCGCACCCTGTCGCACGGGGTCGCAGCGTGGTTAGTTGTAGCGCGCCCCTGTGTCTGTGTAGTGAGTGTACAGGGTGTTTCATTGACCCTGGCCCGGCCCGCTCGGCCCGGCCCGACGCGACGTCATGGTGCTGCGGTGTACTGTTGTACTATTTGCGGCGCGGGGCCGCGGTGACGCAGCACATGTTGACTTAGGTCAGCCCCGCCGCGCCCCGCCACGCCCCGCCGCAGCGGTCCGCGCGAGACGGGGCTGCGATCGAGTCTCGAGGCGGAGGAACACTTTGATGATGATTGCGAATGAGTCGTCGGTGCGGGACGCGCAATTGAAGGCGAGCAGCGCCGGGGCGGGGCGGGGCGCGACGACCGCCAAACGAGACGGAATTATCGATGTCTTGTTGCGCTGGTCAGTGACGATGTATCGATCCATCGATAGCGCCGGACGCGGAGCTATAAGGAGAGCAAGGGCACGGCACGGCGGCGGCGGCTCGCCTGGTCGTGCGGGGTCATTAGCTTTACCGTCCATGTGCAAGTACAGCGCGCGGCGAGGGGTGCGGGAGAGGGTACGGATTACCGCCGCAAGTGCACAAGTTGTTGTTGTCACTGGCAGCGTGCTGGTGCTGGTGCTGGTGGTTGCGCCGTGTGAATGTGCGCTGTCCTTCTCGTCTGCCAAAGCGCAGGGCGGGCTTAACCAGTTCCTCCTGCGTACCCCTTCCTAGCCCGGCCCGGCCCTACCCCGCGCGAGGCGAGGTTTGCAGCATTTACTCGGATTACGCCACGCCGCGCACCACTGTCGTCGAGATTAACTTGTTGGTGAAAGTCACCCGCCCCTCCCCTCCCCTCCCCCGCCCACCCCTCATACTCAGCGAGTGTGTATGTACGGCCCGCCCCCTTTCCTCCCGAGGCCTCCCCAATCACACACACACGCACAAGATTTGTATTTCACACAACGTTTAAGACGCAGACGCCCCAAAATTCCTTTGACGGCGACAACGAAGACGACGACCCCTTCCCTCTCCCTCGCTCCGCGCCTTGTGTCTCCATCCATCACACACACTAAGGGTGACCGTCACATGTCTCCAGCACCAGCTCGTCGGGCGCGGGAATCTGTGTACGCGCGCGCGCGCGTGTGGAGAAGAAAGGAATAGAAAAGGAAGAGGAAGGAAAAGAATGCCGAAAGATAGGAACGACCACGAAGAAAAATGCGTGTAGACCTTAAGTTAAACAGAATCAATGACCCAAAGAAATGGGCTAAACATTAGTATAAATTAAATTAATGGAAAATGGATTATTGGCTGAATATGCAGAGTACCGTCTCATGTTAAAAATTATCTGAAACTCATAGTGTTGCGAAGCGACCGCATTTCGTTCCTTGTCTTGGCTTGAGGGAGCCAGCTACTATTCATATTAATTTAGCATTGCGTCTTTTCTTTCGCAAACGGATGCGTATAGTAACCAAATATAGAAATGCCGTGACATATGAACTAACACCACGGGTGCGTAAAGAGAGGCGGGAAGAGAAATAAATACTGGTCTTGTCCGCTAGGGCGCGCGGCGCGCGGCGTGCACTCGCTGATGGCGGCTGTTGTTGCAGCGGCGGCGGCGAGCGGGCGGGGTGCGAGAGGAGCGGAGGTGGTGGAGGGGGAAGAGCACGGCGGGGTGGAGGGGAGGGGAGGGGGAGGAGCGCGGCGCGGCGGGGCAGTCGCGCTCTGGCGTGCACGCTGTGAGGACCTGTTCCAGTCCCGCCCGTGCCGCTCCGCTCCGCTCCGCCCTCGCGTTCGCCCTGCGCCTCGCTACGTAAACACTAGAGTGTCCCGCCCGCCACGTCCCGTCACGCGTGTGCCGTGCGTCCGTGTGTCTGTCTGTGCGCCCGCTGGGCACTATGAGGTGAAGTGCTGTGGATACGTTGCCCCTGCCCCGAGGATTACAGTGATTGTGCAGTGAGTGCTATGACAGCGTGCTGAGGCCGCCCTGCCCGTCCCGTCATGTTGGACTCGGAGAGCGTTGGCGGCGGCGGCGGCCCCGCGGTGGGCCCCGCGGCGGGCCCGGCGAACGGCAAGCAGGGCGCCTGGCCCGGACTCAAGGGCAGCGGCAGCGGCCGGAAGCGCCGCGGCTCGGCGTCGTCGACGTCGTCGGCGTCCTGCGGCCGGCCGGGCGCCGCGACGCTGTCGGCGTCCTGGCTGCTGGGCGCCATGTGCCTCGTCAGCCTGGGGCTCAGCGGCTACTTCGGCTACCGGGAGGCCGTGCTAGAGGCGCGCCTCGGCGACCTGGAGCGCCGCTTCGAGCAGCACTTTGCCCGGCCGGGCGTCTTCGTGGAGCGCCTCAAGCGCGACGTGGAGCAGAGCCTCAGCCGCCGCCTGCCGCGCGCCACGCCGCCCCGCGAGGGCCGCGAGGGCCGCGAGGGCCGCGACAGGATCTACGCGCGCAGCGCCGGGGACTGCACGTGTCCGCCAGGTAAGCTGCCGGCCGCTCCCTCCAGCGTGCTCCAGCGCGCTCCAGCGTGCGTGCTCGCCCCGGGCCACGGCTCGGGGACGCTCAGCGCGCCCTTGTTGGCCTCGGACGGGATGGGCCCGACTTGCCCTCGTCTTGGGGGGCATCATCATTTTTTGAACCTCGCGCCCGCGGGGCAGACGTCATCTGCGCGCAGCGCACGCCTCGCGCTCGCGTCCCCGCGGGGCACACGGTCCAGGGACACGGGCACGGGAGGGGGGGGGGGGGGGCAAGGCGCGGAGGGGACCGGGGCCGAGGCGGGGAGCAGGTTATTACGTCGGGGACATCACTCTGCTCGTGACAGCCCCTCCACGCACCGCACCCGGCCCGGCCCGGCCCGGCCCGGCAGCAGCGTTGATGTCACCTGATTGTTGTATCCTGTCGTTTCCGAATTGTCCATCATTCAATGTTCGACGCTTCCCACTCCCGCTCATCTTCCCCCTCTCGCTCTACAGCCCGGCCCGCGGCCGGCGGTCGGTAATCCCTGTACTCGTGGTGGTGCTCTGGGGCGGCAGGGGGCACCGCACAGTAGGCTAGAATGCCGAAAAAGTAGCCGAAACTTTGTTTTACCGCGCTCCACTACGCTTTATGAGTTTTGAAGAAATTACTGCTTGCGATTTTCACGCTAAATTGTGCAAAACGTCCAATCAATCATTTTTTTATTGGACAACCGCACACTTTAACGGCTAGATGCGGAGCGCGACTATGTCGTCCCGGTAACGTGTGTTCGCGGATCGCTTGGTGGTGGTTTTGCTCTGTGGCCTTTAGTCGGCGGCGGGGCGGGGGTTTGACTCAGACGGGCGACGGCGGGGTGGGGCTGGAGGGGTGACAAGGCCGTCGCTCTCAGGCGCCATCAGCTTGGCCGCTGGCAGGCAAGTTTGCAATGAGCCGGAGATACTCTGCCCGCCCCGCCGCGCCCCGCCCCGCCCTGCCCCGCCCCGCCCTGCCCCGCCCTGCCACGCCCCTGCGCAGCCTGCGGCGGCGTGGTGCATCCTCCCTCGCGCGGGGCGGGGGGCGGGAGAACGGTTTCCTGCCAAATCGCGCCGCCCCATCTCCATTATCCCCTTCCTGAAAGAGTCATTAGTGCGCGCCTCGGTTTCGCAATCGTTAATTTCTGTGTTAATTCCATAATGGGAGGATCGAACTCTCGGGCTCCAGGCGGACTCCTCTGGTACAGGCCGTACGGCCCGCTGTTTATGTGTTGTCCTGCCTGCCTACCCGTTCTCTTTACGCGCAGCGTCTCTCTCTCTCTCTCTCTCTCTCTCTCTCTCTCTCTCTCTCTCTCTCTCTCTCTCTCTCTCTCTCTCTCTCTCTCTCTCCCTCTCCCTCTCCCTCTCTCTCCCTCTCTCTCTCTCTCCCTCCCGCTGTTGAGTGTTTGCAATGTGTGGGAACGGCAGAAGATGGGAAGGAGGGTGTGTGTGTGTGCGCCCCTGCCCGCCCCGCCCCGGTACGGTCCGGTGTGGCCGAGGTTTATCCATACGGCACGCGGGGAAATAATGTTTTCACAGCAAACATTTTTCCGGGAAGTTTCCCGGTGGAATCGGGGTAGCACTTTTGGGTATGCTATTTCCCCGCTCCATCTATTCACGTTATATAATGTTTGCAAACTGATTAAAACGCACTTCCCCGTTTCACCAGGGAACTCCCGGGAATTTTATTTTGTTTTTGCTGTGTTCTCTGTTAAATCTGCTCGCGAGCAGAGAGCACGGAGTAAGCCCTCTCGCAGAGTATCTCTGTGAAAACAACGGGGCGGTGCGGTGCGGGACCGTGGGGCGCGGCGCGGTGCAGGCCGCCGCTGTGTCTGTCGCCGTCGTTCATAAAATGCGAGACGAATCGATACTCTAAACTTAGTAAGGACACCCCTGGGCCACGACCCACGGCCTGTTTGCAAAGCCCCCCAGGCGCCGTATGCCCGCCCCACCCCGCCCCGCCCTGCCCCGCCCTCCCGCGCCTCCAGCGGCACCGTCGCGCACGCTCCAGCGCTGCTACCCCCGCGCCGCCACGCCCCCTCCCCCGCCACGCCACGCCCCGGTTCACTTGTCATGTTATCCGGAAATTGCGCGTTGCTAAATGAGCCTCGTTCAATTAACGATCGGGATGAGACTGAAGGAGGCCGATGGCTCGGCTCGGTGCGGTACTGTCCCGCCCCGCCCCGCCCCAGCCTCCTGCAGCGTTGCCGGATGGAGGGAAATTTCAATGCATGAAATGTGCGGCAGCGGCAATAACCCGCCCGCCCCGCCCAGGGCGCGCTGCGTTCAGTCTGACGAGGATGATCGCGGTGCTTCTCGCCCCGCCCCGCCCCTCTCGCCCGCTTTGATTATTTTTCAAACATTTCAACGTTTCCCCGAGCTTTTCTGTCTCTGCCCCGCCGCTGTGTGTCGGTGTCTGTGGTGGCGGGGGGGGGGGGGGTCCTGCCGCGCGGCCGTGTTCGACTTCCGCGACATGCTTGTCATCGGATCGGGAAGGGCGGGGCGTGGCGGGGCACCAGGCTGCGTGTACCCTACGGGCCTATATAGGGGGCGGGGTGGGGCGGGGCGTTGAACGCGACGACTGCGAGAGGGAGAGGGAGAGAGAGAGAGAAAGAGAGAGAGAGAGGAGGGCGCGTCCCCGCGTCAGTGTTTGTGTGTGGCCAGAGTGTCGCCGAGGAGAAAGAGAACCCTACCCCACCCCACCCCACCATTCGGCCGGCCCCCCGCTGCCTCCCCTGCTCTCCCTCCCCTCTCCTCCCCTGCTTCTCACCTGCCGAACAGCCAGCCAGCCCCGCGCGGACGCGGACCACCCCGCGCTGCCGTGCACACGGCGGACGGACGGGCAGGCAGGCAGGCAGGCAGGCAGGCAGGCGGACCGGCCGAGTCGGGAGGACCGCTTTCGCCGGCAATCAACTTCAACCCCTTCTGGTTTGGCAACCCTCTCTCTCACACTGCCCGCCCCGCCCCGCCCCGCCCCGCCGCGCCCCACCCGGTCAGACTAGCCCGGCCAGGGGAAGCGGGATGTAGGGGGTGAAATAAAAAAGAGGTGAAGTTGAGGAATCGTCGTGGCGTGGCGTAGCGGGGTGTGGCGCTGGGCGTGAGGTGGCGGGACGGGGCGGGGTGGCGGGGCGGGGCACCCGCGTCATCAGAATGTGAGAGCGGCTGATGCAGCAGCTCCTCTCCTCTACTCTCCGCTCACGTGGCTCGCCTCCTGGCCGGCTGCCCTCCACCCCCCCTCTCCTCACTCACTTCTCCCCCCTCCCCCCTCTCCAGCTTCCCCCATGAAATTGATTCGCTGCACCGGCTTGACTCGCCCTGTTATTATTGTATTGCATTATTGTGAACTGCATCGCTGCGCTCAACTGCATAAACGCTGTGCCCCCTCTCTCTCTCTCTCTCTCTCTCTCTCTCTCTCTCTCTCTCTCTCTCTCTCTCTCTCTCTCTCTCTGCGTGTCTTTTTGTCTCCCCCCTAGCACATGGGCGCGCGGTCATGTCCAGCCCGCCGCGGAGCCCTCTCTGGCCGCCACTTCCCCGGCGGACTGTACGGCCTGCGGCCTCGCGTGAGAGGGCGATTTGCTTTGCTTGTAACAAGCTATCCTAGATGGCTTTGCGACGGCAGGGTGGGCTGTGACTCGGGGCGACAGGCGGGGTGGGCCGGGGCGACCCTTGGCCTCCCCGTCCGAGCAGCGCCCCTGTCATGACCAAAAGCCCATCCCTGCGCGTTCGGTGGGCCGCGGCGGGGCGGGGCGGGGCGGGCCGGGATGCTCATCAAAGCTAACGCCAGATGAATCTCGCGAGGGTGGCGGCGGCGGGGACGAGGCCCCGTTGATGGCGCGCCCTGCCCCGCCCTGCGACGCCCTTCCCCACCCCGCCCCGCCACGGCGCTATCTCAGGCCTGCATCGCGTCGCCCTCATCCGCGCCGATGCGCTTTTGCAATGTCAGGCGAGTGCGCCCCCGCGCGCCTGGTCCGCGACGTCCACGGGGAGCTCTGTGAAGAGGGCCCGGCCGGGGAAGTAGGCTGTGCTCGGCATGTGCGCCGCAATGGTAGGCAACCGCTTCCGCGAGTAGCGCCGGTGCCGTGGAGTTGCCTACCCCGCAGCCTGCTCCACACGACGCGGATGTGCAGCGTGAATCTTTCTGCTGTCCGTCTACCTGGCCGTGGCGCACGCGGTGCTGCTAGACGCGCAGCTCCTATGCTGGCCCCGCTCCTGCCCACCGCCTCGGTGGAGCTAGTGCGTCAATTAGGTAGCGTTATCTGCCTCACTCCCCGCGGCCGTCGCCGGGAGTAGCAGCGTTCGGTGCGAGGGGATTGAGGAGGTGCGGGACGTGGAGGAGGAGGAGGAGGAGGTAGTGGAGGAGACTCCCGAGTCGGATAGCCGGCCCGGCGGCAGCAGCTCGCGAGCGAGAACTGTTGTAAGGCTCCGACTCTGCAGCCCAGCCCCCGCGTGCCGTGCCATCCCGGGAGAGATAATCTCCCAGCGAGTTCTCGGCAGAGTTCTAACGTCGCCCTGCTGCCGCTGCTGCTGCCGCTGCCGGAGCTAAAGACGCCCCCGTGCCACACCGACTGGGCTGGGCGGGGCGGGGTGGAGGCTGGAGGCCAAGAGGAGAGCCTGTGTTCCTCGTAGCGCGCGCACGGCTCGCCGGGGAGTGTCTCTCTCTCTCTCTCTCTCTCTCTCTCTCTCTCTCTCTCTCTCTCTCTCTCTCGCTCGCTCGCTCGCTCCTTGCTCTCCGCGCGATACACCGGAAGGAGAGTGAGCCTGCCGGGCCGGGGGTGAGGACTTGGGGCGGCGCGGCGCGGCGCTTCGCCCTGCCAGCAGCTTTGCTAATTTGTATGCGAGTCTATTTGCCTGCTCATGGGGGTCATTGGTGTCTGCTCGTGCTGCTGCCGCTGCTGCTGGTCGCCAGGGCGGGGCAGGGCGGGGCAGGGCAGGCAGGGCACGGCCCAATATGTTGTTGTGCATGCACTGGTGCCGTGCCGCCGTGCCGCCGCGCCCTGCCGTATATCTGTTCAAGTTTGTAGCCCTGATGGCGGGCCGCGGCCGCGGTGCCATGCATATTCATCGGACAGCAGCACCGCAGAGATCGAACTGGGTCGGTACGTACGTACAGTGGCTGCATGGAGTTGTGCGGGGCTGTCTGTCTGCTGCGGGCCGCAGAACGAAAACACCCTTCACACACACACACGCGCGTCCCCTGGAGGACTCCATACGCGGGGGTGGGTCTTGGCGCGGGCCCAGGACTGCTCATATTATTCGCCGCCCTACTTCCTGCAGTGCGCCCCGCCACCCCGGCCAAAGATTTGCTTATCCCAGCGCCTGTTCACATTCACACTGGAAGAAAAAACAAACTGGTGACTATATGAATGACGTCATGTTTCCTAATTTTAACCGAGGCACAACCACATTTAATCCTGAATAAGTTATATGTATACAGGCAAAACACTTTTCTTTAAAAAAAAAAACCCGATACCTTAATAGTAATGGTTTCAAAAGGGCCGCGGAAATAAACCTGTAAATATTTTTGGCTGTGTGGCGGTGCGCGCTGCATTGTCCGCTCCGCGCCGGACTGGAGTATTATCGGTCGTGATCGCAGAGTGACGGCTTCCGATTTTCGAGTGTCGTTATTAATCCAAACACCGGCGTCGCGGTCCGTTTGGTTCCGGTCCATACCCGAGCGGCCTGCCACGCCCCGGCCCCGCCGCCGTGACCGCGAGAGTGCAGCGGCCGCGGAGAGGGAGAGGGAGAGAGAGAGAGAGAGAGAGAGAGAGAGAGAGAGAGAGAGAGAGTCAGTGACTTGCACACGGACCGCCACCATGTTTTTATTATCTTTTATTATCACTCCTATTATTTCTCGCGGCAATTTGATGAACATTCATCCCTCTCTCCTCCTCGCCCCTGCCCCCCTTTGTATGCAGCAGGCATACATATAGTAACGGGACGTCGTTTTGGAGGCGAGTGTACGCGCCTGCATGGTGCTGCTGGGGATACCAACCAACAACCGCCATGTAGCGGGGCGCGCTAATGGGTTGGGGACCCGCGCCCTCCGCGCCCCGGCCCTGATCATCTGATCATCGCCCCCGGGTGTGTGTGTGCACCAGCATGTGTGTGCGTGTGGTCGCTTATCATGACACTATCACTCACATGTCACCACTACTTTGGAGGCGGAGGAGAGAAATCTTTTCCGCAAGCAGCGTCCAGTGGTGGGAGCGTTGGAAAAGGGTGTCTGCTGCTCACACGATGCGGGCGCGTGGCGGGGCGGGGCGGGGCGGGGCCGGCCCGAGGCTGGCTGGATGCGTCCAAGTGCATCGTGGGCCTGCTGCTGCTGGGCTGCTGGGAATGGGCAAAAGTCCAGCCAACGGAGCGGAGCATTGCCCGGAATATGTAACGACAAACGAGTATCGAGGACGGAAACGGAAAAAGAGGGGAATGGTCGTGCCGGGCCGGGGGTGTTGAGTAGGAGAGGAGGGCCCCCGCCCCGCGGGTGTGGTGTGGGGTGGGGCCCGGGCGACCATGATGCTGCGATCCATCTGGATTATGAGGCAGCCCGGGCAGGCTCGCTGCTGATTTGGGCCGTAAGTCAATTATATAGGAGAGTCGCGCCGTTATGGGCCGTTCATCACGCGCGCTCGCGAGCTGTGCGTAAGGACCTGACTGAACAAAAAAACAGGTAATGATGATAATGTGGGGCATAATGATAATGATGTTAACGACACGGGGAAAAAATAAAATAGGCAAGTACAGACCGTCCCGTGGTGGGACACGCTGCAGCGAGCGTGCTCTTCACTTTGAGCTCGCGCTGTGGTGCCGTGGACATTACCTGCGTCCGACGCGCACTGTCCCCCACCGCGGTGTGCTCACCTGGGGCAGGGAGAGAGAGAGAGAGAGAGGGAGAGAGAGAGAGAGAGAGAGAGAGAGAGAGAGAGAGAGAGAGAGAGAGAGAGAGAGGCCCCTCTCACACAACATGCAGAGCGCGCACTCACACGTTCTGCTCTTTCTTTTTCGCTTCCTCTCGCGCACTCTCTCTCTGTCTCTCTCTCTCCTATCTACCCGTCTCTCTCTATACAGTATAGTATAATGCCGCCCTCTTTTGTCTCGTTTTGCCTGAATGGCACTGAATTGTGACTCCGGCGCTCACATACGCCCAATGGTCAATGGCGGCAGAGAGAGGTGGCCGGCCCGGTGGGGTATTGCTGGCGGCAGCTGTCGCTGCACTGTGAACAGAGATGACTGGTCGCGATTGATTCAGAATATGGCTAATAATATGTACGGAATTGCCTCGTGTCTGTTGCCGGTATATCATTTTGTCATTTAATGTACTGTACCGCGCGTTCTCAAAAAATCACACATTTCGTGCGAACGCTTCTCTGACAATGTTGTTGTCTGCACCTAGGCGTGCGCGCTCAGTCGGACCGCGCGTTTAAACGTATACACACACCTAGAGCACATGCACGTGTGTTTGAACAGGCGGTATGTACGAACTCTGGTTTTTTGGGTGGACAGCCTCGTCATTACGGTACGGTACGGGGCGAGAGCAGAAGCCAACTAAAAGGGGTCCTGCCTGCCTGCCGTGTTTGTGAGCGAGGAGAGTGTCTGCGCGCGCGCTTTGGGGACACACTGGGGCGGGGCGGCGGCAAACAAGCGCATCTCTGCTCTGCAGCAGCAGTCTCTCGCCACGAGTTGTTTTATGTTCCTGTGATTTTCGTTCTGCTACGTCATGTGTTAGTCGCCGGCTGGGAGGGCATGCTAGCCTGGTGCACAAGCCTAAAATCACCGTCACCGTTTTTTTGTTTTAAAGCAGTCGTTTTTTTCTCACAATATTTTTTTCCTTTTCTATTGACCTTTACCCCGGTTAATGGCAGGAAGGGAGAGGTATGGGAAATCACGGCAGGAGGTGCGAATAGGTGTCTATGTTTGTTTTGAAATGGCCCGCTGTCTGTGTTTGATTTTATTTTTTTTGCGGTGTGTGTGTGTGTGACTGCCTAGCGTTGCCTGGCGGGGCGGCTCTACCTGGCCGCGCCTAGTCCAGGTAGAGGCCTTGCAGGGGCCTCTGTTCTGTCACAACACGCGGACGGACAGAGCTCGAGCTCTGCACGCACAGGATCTGCTGCACTGTGGGGTGGCCAGGCCAGGCTGTAGGGACCAGTGGAGCCGTGGAAGTTTCCTGGAAGCTGGCCGGCCCGCTGACCCCCCGGGAGCCGTACCCCCCGCCGCTCTATTTACACCTCTGCGCCGCCGACACCAAGGAGTGCCTCGCGCAGCACGCGCGCCCGGGCCGCGCATGCACGGCGCATGACGGGGCCTCCGCACCGGTGCAGTGTATGTCCGAGCCCACACTGGGCGGGCCGGGGCCGGGCCGGGGCCGGCGGAGGCGGCGCGCAAAGCGGCTTAGTGGTCGTCGTCGTGTGCGCTGATTGTAAACCGCCAAGTAAACGGCAAGTGAATGGCGGCTGAGGGACTCGCTCGCGCGGCCCCGCCCCGCCCCGCCCCGCCCCGCCCCGGCATTACCGCGGTCTATATCCGCGGATTTTCTCTGCTTCTGCTTTTATATACCGGTTGGTTGGTTGGATGTGTGTAACTCGCGGGCGTCGTAATCCCCACTGCAAACAGCGCGCCAGGCATCCGGGTCGAGCCGATCGCGGCGTAGCGTGAGGCGACTGAGGCGTCGCGACGCGGCTGTGTGACAGGAGGCGTCGCGACGCGGCCGCGTGACGGGAGGCGTCGCGACGCGGCCGTGTGACGGGAGGCGTCGCGACGCGGCCGTGTGACGGGAGGCGTCGTGACGCGGCCGTGTGACGGGAGGCGTCGCAACGCGGCCATGTGACGGGAGGCGTCGCGACGCGGCTATGCGGCTGTGTGACGGGAGGCGTCGCGACGCGGCCGTGTAACGGGAGGCGTCGCAGGGGTCTGCAACGGCCGGGCGAGCGAGTGAGGCGATGGCGATGCTCCGCTCCGGCCGCGCGGCCGCGCGCGCGCTGCGGAGCGCTTGGAAGTAGCGGGAGCTGACTTCAGATTGAGATATCTCTAAATTTTGCTTGCATCAATACCAAAACAAGTACACCACTGCACGCTATAGATCGCCCTCTTTCTATCGGCACCATTCTTACCATTCAGGAACACGTAAATATTGCTTATTCGCAGAGGAGCGTAATGGCGGTAGTCCGGGCCGGGTCGACGGCTGATCACACGAATAATTCCTTTGGCCTGACTCGATTGGCTGCACGGCTCGTCTCGCCCATATGCGCTCCCCGTCGCCATCAAAGAAATTGTTCGTGTGAGGAAACTAAATTTCAGATCAAGTCGAAACTTACAATGGACCTCTGCAAAAGTGTGGCCTTTCGATACGTTTGCGTGGTTTAACGGTATTTGCAGTAGTTCTCCCACATTAACTTGCCAAAGTCAGCCGTCGACTCGGCCCGGACTACCGCCATTACGCTCTTCTGCGAATAAGCAATATTTACGTGTTCCTGAGTGGTAAGAATGGTGCCGATAGAAAGAAGGCGATCTATAGCGTGCAGTGGTGTACTTGTTTTGGTATCGATGCACGCAAAATTTAGAGATATCTCAATCTGAAGACAGCTCCCGCTACTTCCGAGCGCTCCGCAGCGCGCGCGCGGCCGCGCGGCCGGAGCGGAGCATCGCCTCACTCGCTCGCCCGGCCGTTGCAGACCCCTGGGCGTCGCGACGCGGCCGTGTGACGGGAGGCGTCGGGACGCGGCGGTGTGACGGGAGGCGTCGCGACGCGGCCGCGTGACGGGAGACGTCGCGACGTGGCGGTGTGACGGAAGGCGTCGCGACGCGGCCGTGTAACGGGAGGCGTCGCGACGCGGCTGTGTGACGGGAGACGTCGCGACGCGCGGGGCTGCGGTTACCTCTCGTTACGGAGGCGTCGCGGTGCAGTGCGGCGGGGCGCCTCCGCCCACCCGGACGTCGTGCTGCACTCGAGAAAGTATTGTGTCACGCGTTATCGCGGGGTGACGCCGGCACCGCAGGCAGCAGGGTGGGGCGGGGGAGGTCCTGCTACCCGCCCCGCCGCGCCCCGCCGCGCCCCGCCGCGCCCCGCCCCGCCGCCGCGCGCTGCGTCATGAATGCTAACCACGTGTAAATTGGTCCACCTCGCCAGGGATTGTATTAATTGCCCCTGGATGGGGGAGGAAAGTGCTTTTCGAGTCTTGGGCGGGGCGGGGCGGGGCGGGGTGCGGCCAGGCCGGGGAGCTCTTAATGACTCATTCCATGTGAAATGTGTGGAGGCCGTGGCGGCGGGGCGGGGGCGGCCGTAGGCCTCTGCTCGGGGTTGGGGCTGTGCGCGGTGTGTCGTGGAGCGCGGCCAAATAAAGGCCACTTTCACAATCGTGTCCTTTCCAAGACTCTTCTATTCGAAAATTTTCCCGTCACCCCAACTTAACATTTCGCACGGTCGTTTGATGGGAAGGCTGCGCGGCAGCGCTGCTGTAACCTCCGGTGCTCCGAGAGGCTCCTCCAATCGTCAAACCCGAGGACGTAAGCCCATGGCCCCGCCTCGCCCCGCCCCGCACTGGAGAGTCGCCGGGCCGGGGCGGGGAGGAGCTGCCAAGTTGTGGCCGGCGCTGCGGGGGGGGGATCTAATGCCGGCCAGAGCCACCCTCCGTTCGCGGAGTTGTAAATACCGGGCAAGAATCGTGACGGGCTTAAAGTGCCCGGGAAATTTGGCGCCCCGCGCAAAGGCGGCGGGGGCGGCGCAGGGCAGCGCGGGGGTGAGTTTGATGATGGAGGGGCGGGGAAAGGGGGGGGGGGATGAAATGGCAGTCGTTATCGGACGTAGTGATGCTCGGCCGGCCGATGGGTTCATCCGCGTCTGGCGGGGCGTGCTCGGGCGGGGCGGGGCGTCGGGCGGAGCGGCGTCGGGAAAGAAAGCCATCATCTGCTTACCGGGCTGGATGACTGCACCGCCCCCCCCCCCCCCCCTCCAACCACCTCACAAAATAAAGAAGGCGGCGCGAACCGTCTCCCTCCCGGCCCGGCCCGGAGGTGAGGCGCGGCGAATCGAAAAATCAAGACCGCACGTCTGTTGAGGCCGGCGCGGCGGGTCCGGGCCTAATCTATAAAAAGGAACCGGGGGAAAATAGTGGCGTCGGATGAACTTTGGACGCGCTCCGCTCGCTCGAGTTTCGGCTCGCGTCGGGCCTTTAGCGAAATAAGCCTTATGTGTGAGGGAAATAAGCCGCGCCAGCTGCTGCGGGCCGCTGTGCTCTGGTGACGTCATGCAGGAGTGTAGTAGCGGCTCTCTATTGTCCGGCCGGATTAAGCGGCGCTTTTCCCAGAAACAGAACTGTTTGCCAACAGTGTAGGGTATGTGCCTGCCGGTGATTTATAGGTGGCAACACGCTGTATACACCTCTTATATGCTGCAGGGTGGGGCCCGGCCGGTGCCGGGCGCGGCTACCGGCGTCATCACCGATGGGGCGCTTTCAAAAGAGCCGCCAGCGATGTGTGTGTGAGAGAGAGGGAGTGTGTAAGCGGCCGCGGGGAGAGAGGGAGGGAGAGGGAAAGAGCATCAGCGGTGCTAGGGAGATTTCGAGGGGGCGTGGCGCGGCGCGCTGCATCTCACACGTCAGATTATTGGGCTGCGCGTCGTTCATTCCTGACGAGAAAATTAATGACGCTGATTTTTTTTTTTTTTTGTTTGGTGTGGGCGCGGTTTGCTCTAGTTTGGTGCGGATGGCGGTGGTGCTGTGTGACGGTGTATGACTGCGTGAGCGCGGGTGACAGAGCCGGCCGGGCAGCCAGGGCCAGGGCCGACCAGTGCCGCGGGTGTCACAGAGTGTCATAGCTGCTGTGACGGCGGTGTAGGATTACCTGGGGATTATTGTCGTGGCCCCGCCCCGCCCCGCCCCGCCCCGTCCTGCCCCGCCCTCACCTCGCGCATAGCTGGGCTGGGCTGGTCCAGGTGGGGCCAATCAAGTAGAAAAGCGGCAAAGAGAGCACGGCGAGCAAGGCTGGGTTTTGTTTGAGGGGAGGGGGGGGGCGGGGGAGGTCGGCTATGCAAGACTGTTGCGTAAGGGCGATACTGTGCTCCGCTTTTGTATGGAGGCTCGGGCGGCGGCGGCGTCCCTTTTGAAGAAAAACTGAGGGGGGTTTGCCTATCGTCGTGGTCGGGCCGGTAGCTTAGCTATCTGCTACAGTGTTTTGCAATCCTTTTTATTTAAGGAATTGTAAAGCACTGAGACTGGGTTTGAGGCGGTGGTATATGAGAAAGGGTGATCTGGTTGTGTCATCTCCCTCCTCTCCTCTTCCGTACCCTTCCCTTCCCCCGAGCCCCCCGCCCGGCCCCGCCCGGGCGCGCCACCTCGCCACGCCAAGCCGCACTGCACTGGACGTGCATTAACACCGCGCTGGTATTGCCATCCATTATAGGGAGCCGTTGGAACGGAACAGGGAACTTCACTACCGGGCCAATCACCAGCCCGAGCCCGAGCCCCAGCCTGCCCGCAGTGCGGTAGTCCGGGGAAAAATATTTCTAACGGACACAAATTTCCATAGCAGTTTGAAAAAAAAAAAAGAAAAATTAAGCTAGCGTGTTAGTCAACGTCACCCGGCACGGATTTTGTATGCACGTACTACCTAATTTTTTTTTCTTTTCTTTCCCTGCTGTGCCTTTCACCCATCCCATCCCCCCGTTGTGAGCGAGCGCCTGCCTCCCCCGGTCTCGCAGGAGGAGGCTGGAGAATCCACCCTGGCGTGAAATTCCAGGCGCAATTAGGGGCGGAAAAGGCCGAGGCGCAGAGACAGGTGCAATGCAGCGGCACAAAGCCAGACAAGGGGGCGGGGGGGCACTGTCACGAGATGGAGGAGAAATGACTTGGAAGGGAAGGACTCACACACACACTCACACACACACACAATGCAGTCACAATGACCACCGCGGGGGCGGCCGCAGGACGAGTGTCCACCTCTCTTGGTGCCTCTCCCTTCTCTCTCTCTCTGTCTCTCTCCTTTCCCCCTCTCTCCCTCTCTCTCTCTCTCGCTCTCTCCTCCCCCGCGTGGCGTTGCCGCCCTGCGCTGCCCTGCGCCGCGGGGGACACTGGCCGCGCACACTCGCCCGCCTGCGTGCTGCGCTGTACAGTCGAAATGCCTGCAAGCCCGCGCTGCCATTGGTAATCGATTTCTTTTTTGTGGTGGCTGCGCGTATGTGTGTGTGTGTTCCGGAGGGACTTTGGGGCGCATCGCTGTGCGTGTGTGTGTGCGTGTGCGTGCGCGCACGGCGGCTGCCCTACAGCGCCCCGTGTGTTTGTTCTCCGCGGGCGCGGCGGGGCACGGCGGGCCCTTTCCACGAACCAACACACACACACGCACATCAGGGGGAAGGCAAAGGAGAGGCGTACACCGTCGCCGCGTCCTGGGCGCGCGGAGCAACCAAAGACGATGTTATTGTGTTTCTCCAATTTCACTGCCTTATTTGCTTTTAATCAACGTGAACGTCGGGGCAAACAGGCGGGAGGAGGCGCTCGCCTCCTAGAGCGGGCTGTGCTGTGCCGCGCACGGCGGGAGTTGCGCCCTAGCAGCGTGCGCGTGCACGTGCGTGGCACGCACGTGTCATGTACGTACGGTCAGGTGGACGGATACGCCTCTAGGACCAGATGAAAAAATGGAGGGACAGATGAAAAGATAGAGCAGGAAAAGAAAAAGAAATAGGAGGAAGATGGAGAGGAATGCAGGCAGGGAGGCTGGGTCGGGTCGGGTCCATCAGCCAAAGCCCCTGCTGCCTGCGGGCCCTGCAGCTAGCAGCACAGCGCGGTGGAGGCAGAGGCCGTCCTGGGCCTGCTCCTCGCAAAACGTACAAGACCTAAGCCTTATTAGGGCAGATCGGGACGGCAGTCAGGACCAACTCAATGGGGCTTAACTTGGCAGCAGAATGAGACGGCAAGACGCGCGCGGACGGTGGCGGGGGGCTGCTGCTGGACCAGGGGAGGCTGTGCCCCCTCCCCCTCCCCCACCACTCTGCCTCGCGCGCTCGGGGGGGTTGCTGTGCGCGGGGTATAGGTTAAGCCAGTGAACGGTTCGTGATTTTTCTTTTCCTCCCTCTCTTTTTTTTTACGGTTTGCCGTGCACGACTACTATAGGTCGCACGGCTGCATTCACGCGACCG
Source organism: Frankliniella intonsa (assembly GCA_033675135.1). Taxonomy (NCBI): domain Eukaryota; kingdom Metazoa; phylum Arthropoda; class Insecta; order Thysanoptera; family Thripidae; genus Frankliniella; species Frankliniella intonsa. The sequence goes on along the minus strand of CM066249.1, from coordinate 11,147,974 downwards.
ACCAGTCCGGCCGATTAATACTTTAGTAATGCCGGGCGGGGCGGGGCGGGGGACCCTTGATGCCGTCGTGTTGGGCGGGGCGGGGGAAGTACTTGTGGTCGGTGCCCTGCGCCGCGCCGCGCCGCGCCGCTGGCACCGCGCCAGCCAGCACCAGAGACTGGCCAGGCCAGGCAGAGTCCCTTATACCTCTACACTGCGCTGCTCACCTCAGCTCACCACACCTCACCGCCTCGCCTCGACAGAGAGGCTCACCCTCCCTCTCTCCCACCTGCCGCGCCAAGCACTTCCTATTGATTCGTCTGACGCGTCTCTCCAGAGGTTCCCTCCCATCCTCTCTAACCGCGCGCTGTCGCCGGCCGGGTGCGGCGTCCTTGTGTCACGCTCTTGTGCGGGGTGTGGCGGAGTGGGGTGGGGTGGGGCGGGGCGCGGCCCCCGTACTTACGACGCCTGTTTGTCGCAGGCCAGGTCGGCGCAGGCGGGGCGGGGCGGGGCGGGGCGGCTGGTGTGTTTGCTGACTGGCTCTCTGCTGCGTGCTCACTCTGTGCTCACCGGGTGCGCTGCGCCCCACTGACCGGGTGAGGCGAGGCCAGGCCGAGGCGGCGGTGGGCGGGGCGGTGAGCACGAGCCCCGTAGAAGCAGTTGTCCGGGGCATTACAAGTGCTGTAGAGAGTACTTACGGGGAGAGACACTGCGCCTGTGACTTACTCTGAGTCTCTCTCTCTCTCTCTCTCTCTCTCTCTCTCTCTCTCTCTCTCTCTCTCTCTCTCTCTCTCTCTCTCTCTCTCTCTCTCTCTCTCTCTGTGAGCAGCCAGGCCGCCGCTCTGCTGCTGACAGGACACGACGGATGCACCGTATCGACACGGAAAGTCTCTCAGATGCCATCGATGGATTATAGAGAGGAGGAGGGAGGTATTAAAGAAACGCGCTTGTTGAGCCGGACGGGATGGATGATCGTCTTTTGTAGCGACAGCCGCCCTTCATTGCCTGCTGATGGCCTTGATGAGGGCGTCTAACGCGCTCTCCCCTTAGCCACCTCTCTCCTATCCTTTTTTTATTTTATTCAATGTTAATTTTCTTTCCTTTATTTTTTTAAAAATAAATTATCACAATTCATTTCACAGTGGGTCCTGTGACTGGGTATACTAGAGAGGCCGGCGGGGGAAAGGGGGGAGGGGTGTCTTGTCTAAATGTCGTGTGCCTTGTCGTTAGCGGAGTGCCTGTGAGCGCGCGCCGCGGCCGAGCCGGACCGGCCCAGGCCGAGCCAAGCGGGTTTGTTCCGTCTCCTGCATGCTCGCCCCCCCCCCCTCTCATTTCTACTCGGTTCTCTTCTTATTCTTGTTGGAGTCCTGCGCCGCGCGCGTCCTGCCGTGGCCAGGCCCTCGGCTCGGGCAGGACAGTGTCTAGCTGTCGGCACGAAGACACAACATGTTGGCTGGCTGGGTACCCGCGAGGTGTGAGCGGCACCAGTGCGCCCTCCCTCCGTGCGGAGTGAGTGTCCGCTGAGATTTGCTCCGAGCCCCTCCACTCCTCTGCCACTCCTGCCTGCTCTGCTCCGAGGCGGTGCGCACGGGTCCCTGCAGAAATGCCCCACATCCATCACAGTGCGGGATGCGCACGGCGCGGAAGCAAAAAGTCGGAACCCATTCAGTGAGACGTCGCGTCCCCCTGGCGGGGCGGGCGCCAGGACTCTTCACTGAGGCGGAAAAAGTTTTTTTTTTCCACTCTTTTTTACTAATTAAAGGTCCGACGCTTTGTGCACTGGGCCGGGCCTGGACAAACGCTTTTCCATTTTCTTTCGATACTTTGATTGGATTTGTGTGCGCGGCGGCCCGCGAGAAAACTTGGGGGGAGAGGAATCCGGTAGCTGCTGGCGGGCCGGACCGACTACCGGCAGCGAGGTGACATCAAAGGGGCGGGGCGGGGCGGGGCGGGGCGGGGCGGGCCAATCAGACGATAATGAAGCGGTACGCCACGCCGCGTGGGCCGGCCGGCCGGGCTGAGCCGGGCGAGCCGAGCCATCCCTTACGCCTAATGAGGATGTGGTCATTGACGCCAATCTGTGGACGGGGCGGGACGGGACGGGACGTCTCGGCCATCGCGTCTTGATGTTGTCGCAAGGACCGCTGCTGTGGCCTGGCAGCGGCAGCGGCAGACCCATTCGGACAAGAAGACGGTCGTAACGCCGGCTGCATGGCCTGAGTGCCGCGAGGCCCGCGCCCCGCCCCGCCCCGCCGCGGCACGAGCGGGGGCAGCGCGCCACTGGGAAAAAAAAATAATTCAGTAACAAAAGCCCTGACAAGTTAGAATTTTACTTTTGTTTTTGGTGGTGTTGTTTGTCTGGAAATTGTAGTAGTACTGTCAGTTGCCGCAGGTGTTGACACGTGTCGGTCACGTGTCTGACGGGGGCCTCCTCGCTCACGGGCGGCCCCCGGAGGGAGGGAGGGCCGCTCCCCGCTGCGGCGCTGCGCTGCGCTGCGGTCTCCGAGGTGATACGCTCTTTGATTACCGCTAACCGCAGGCGAGCCGCGCCGTGCGCCGTATGGTACGTGCCGGCCCCGCCCCGCCCCGCCCCGCCCCGCCCGCCCGGCTCCGGCCCGGCTCCGGGGAGGACCTGTGGACCCGGACCTGCCTGCCTGCCTGCCGTGTCTCCTCTGGCATAGCTGGGCCCCGGGCGCCCAGGGGCGTCCTCGCGCTCCGCCTCGCCGCACCGAGGCTGCAAACGTGCTCACCCCCGCCCCGCCCCGCCCCGCCCGCACGGCTCCGGCCCGGCTCCGGGGAGGACCTGTGGACCCGGACCTGCCTGCCTGCCTGCCGTGTCTCCTCTGGCATAGCTGGGCCACGGCCCCGGGCGCCCAGGGGCCCCGCGTCCTCGCGCTCCGCCTCGCCGCACCGAGTTTGCTTTCTGCAAACGTGCTCACCCCGCCCCGCCCCGCCCCGCCCCGCCCCGCCCCGCCCCGCGGAAGAGCCAGGAGAGCCAACCTCAGGCAACTGTGGACACTGTGTGTCGTCGGTCCCCACCAGGCGGTGTTTTCCAAACGTGCGGAGGGGAGGGAGAGGGGGTAGAGCGAGGCTGCGTGACGGTCTGTTCTGTGACGATGTGTGACACGGTGTGTGACACGGTGCGTGCGACGGTCCCCGCATGTTGCCTGCACTGCACCGCCAAGCTCGCGGCGTTCCCCGCGCGATCTGGGATTTCCATTTTATTATTTTCAAGATGGCGGTGCGGATGCTGGGATATGTGCTTGTGGTCCAGCCGGGGGGTCCGCCCGCCCGCAGCAGCCCCAGCCCGGTCCAGCAGTAACTGGGTGGGTGCCGTGCTAAGGTGGGGCGGGGCGGGGCGGGGCGGGGCGTACCGCCAACGCCAAATAATCCCCCTTAATTGGCGATAGCCAGTCCCGCCAGTTATTGGGCAGAACGCTGATTACACTCGGCGGGGCGGGGCGGGGCGGGGCGGGGCGGGGCGGGCCAGGAGGTAAGGGCTGAGTCGCTGGCGGCGCCGCCCGCCCCGCCGGCCGCTGCAGAAAACTTTGGGGCCGCGGCGGTGTAATTACTGGGACCTGTCGCCGAGCTCAACTGTTTGCATGACCCCCCTGCGCTCACCTCCGCAAGGGCCCAGATCAGAGAGAGGGAGAGAGGGAGAAAGAGGGAGAGCGACGAAGAGAGAGTGAGATGAGAATGTTGTCTCAAATTGGCTCGAAATGAGATGCCCCTCGGCCCTGCCCGTCCCGGCCCGGGCGGCCTCGCTGTCATTCTTACCTCTCGTCTCATCTGTCTTATTATCGCCCGCGCTGGCTCGTTATCCCACCCTTTCCAGCAGCAGCGCACCCCTTCAATTCTTCCTAAAGCCCCTCCTCTCTTCACCTCTCCCTCCCTCCCTCCCTCTCCCTTTTCCCTGGCTCTCCCTCCTCTCCCCACGGACGCCCTCTCTCTCCAAAGCGCCCTAATTCCCTCTTTGCTAGTAATTGCATGAGTCACTGAAATTCCATTATTGTAATTAGCCTTTCGGAGCGCGCGAGCGCGGTGCTGGGCTGGGCAGTCTGTTTCCGGGGGGTCTCCACTTCTCTCTTTCCTCTCTGGCTGCAGCGGCAGCAGCCTGCTCCTCCTCCGTCCTGGACCCGAGTCTTGGTCGCGTTCCGACGAGGCGAACTGGATTGTTATTGTCATCGACCCCGCAGGGCAGGCAGGCAGTCCGGCTCCACCGACCAGCCGCGCCTGACAAACTAATGGGCATCTTCGCCGCCGGTGCCAAGCCAGGCCAGGCCGAGGCACGGTTAAATTATTTCTGAGGAAAAACGCTTTGAAAATTGCAAAGGTTTGAAAGTATTTGCTTTGCAGTTGCAAAGCACACATGCTTTGGAATCTACAAAAGCATATTCAAATGATTTGTAGGGAATTACCAGTGTGGTGGCGCCGTGTTGGTAGTTGTGCGGCAGTTTCGCGTGCGCCAAATTTACTACCTGTCGTTGTTGGTTATCTGACTACCTACTCTGCGCCCGCCCACCCGCCGGGCATAACTAGAACCCCGGGGAATGTAGGCTGGGGCGGGCTGAGGGGGCCGGCCAGCCACCCCGCTTCCTCCACGCCGCGCCCCCCGGCGCCCCGGGGCCCATCCATAAACTGTCGTATTGACGGGGCCTGCCTGGCCCGGCCGGTCCCGCCCGGGGCCGTCGGGGCCGTACCGTGGGCCGGCCGCGGCCGGGCAGGGGCCTAAGAGACCAAAGTTTAAGTTTGCCCCAACTCTTATACACGCTGTTGTAAAGAAAATTTGGGTTTCCGCAAGGATTCGAGATTTTAGAAACCTAATAGTACAACAGAATTTGCCCCTGCTCTTGGTTTATGATTTGAGAGCGCGCTTGTAGTCGGGCCGCGTCTATCTTAATTGAAGTTGCCTGAGGGAGACATCCGCTGCGCCGCTGAACTACATGCAGCACTGCACGCCAGGCCGGGGCCGCGAGCCTGCTGAGCTCGACATTTGGGATGTGCTATAAATCTATCGCAAGTGGGTGAGAGAGAGAGAGAGAGAGAGAGAGGGAGAGCGCTTGCGGGGCGCCCACTCCTCACCTGTAATTACGGGGCCGTCCACTAGTGCAACATCCTGTACTCCCTGCAGAACCTTGTCTTCTTCGCTCGGCATATAGCGACGCGAGTGAGCGGGGCGGGAGCTGCGGGGCGGGGCTGCGGGGCAGCCGGCCCATGTGAGTTATGGCTCCGCGAGTTAGCTTTCTGCCGTGGCCCCGCACCGTCCAGCCATTCAACCGCCTAAGCATCACACCAAACCAACATCCATCCATCCATCCATCCATCCATCCATCCATCCATCCATCTATCCATCCATGCGCCCACCCCGCCCCCTTGCAGCCCCGCCCCCCTGGGGCACGCCGGGTGCACCCCGGAACCTCTAAAGAAATTACCTCTAATCGTACTTAGAGGTCTATTGCATACGCGCGCAATTTCCCTCCACAAAAATACGTAATGGTGTCTTAACGTCTATTAAAATTACCTCTAAGGTTTTAGAGGTAAATCCATATTGAACCGCGATTTTGAAAATTACCTCTAACGAATTTCGCCCGGTATACTGGGGGGTATTAATTTTCTGGCCGCATTAATTCCCCCCGGTATTAATCGCCTAGGGGTCTTGTACCTCCCTCGGTATACGGGGGGGGTATTAATTTTCTGGCCGATTAATTCCCCCCCGGTATTAATCGCCTAGGGGAGGGGGGCTTGTTTTTGTAGAGGTAAATTTCTTAGAGGTAAATCAACATTGCGATGGTTGTAGAGGTCTTTCCCTTAGAGGTACCGGACCCTTCCCGGCCGCCGCTGCTGTCGCTCCCTTGAGGCCTGGTGCTGCACGCCTCTTGAATATTTCTGCATACATCGCTGCTGCGGCTCGTCCTGCGAAAAATGCAAGAATTAACACCTCTTTTGCTTTATTCATACGTGTCGTGTCGCCGCCCCCCAACCCCCAGCTGGCCGTCACTTTCGCCTCTCTACTCCCCTGGGGCCGGTCCGCCCCGCCCCGCCCCGCCCCACCTGCTGCTGCTCGACTCCATTGTGCCGTACCCCGCTCCTGTCTACCCCACAGGGCCGGCGGGGCTGTCCTGCTCCGCCCCGCCCCGCCCCGTCCTGCGGTCGGCCGCACCGAGAGTAGAGGCGCGTGGCCCGGCATAGTGGGGGCCCGGGCCCGGCCCGGCCGACCTCCTCGCGCCTTGTTCGCCCCACCACGCCCCACCGCGCCCCGCCCCACCACGCCCCGCCCCACCACGCCCCACCGCGCCCCGCCCCACCACGCCCCGCCACGCCACGTGTGATTACGCGCTTCCGCCTATCGTGGAGATGGCCCAGCGCCACGCATTTAATAGAACGGGACGGGGCAGGCCAGCCAGCAGCCTCTGGACCAGCATGAGCTCGGGGGGCGTGGGGCGGGCGTGGGGCGGGCGTGGGGCGGGCGCTGGGCGGGCGCGGGGCGGGCGTGGGGCGGGCGCGAGCTCAGCACACACTCGACTCACAAAAACGCGTCGGCGGCGTCGGCGGGGGAGTCCGAGTCCGCCCCGCAATCAGCGGCTAGGCGGACAACTGCGAAATGTACACGGCTAAAGTGGATTAGAAAAACTCTCTGGAATACGCACGCATGCAGCGAGCGGCCTCTTTCTGGCGCTGGACTTGGTTGTCGTTTCCATGTTGTTGCTCTGGAGGCTGGCCCACTCGCCTGCTTGTATCCCCCAGGGCGCGGGGCCGGGCCGGGCCGGGCCGGGCCGGGCCGGGCCGGGCCCCCGCTGCTCCAGCAGCTCGCTCCAGCAGCTCGCTCCAGCAGCTGGGCCGGGCTGGGCTGATCCCAGGGCCCCGGGGCAGCTCGCCTCCTCCGTCCTGCAATTACGCCGTGCAGGCGCGACGATGGCTCCAGCCGAGCCAGCTCCAGGAGGGTGGTGAGGAATGTGGGTGGACTGACTGTATTTCGCACTCGGCCCGGTCACGGCCGGCGGGCGGGCGCGGGGGACTCTGTGAGACCGTGTCCCGGCGCGAGGAGGGTTGGCCGCTCCTCCAAGTCTGATGCTGGAGGACGCCCCCGCCCCCGCCCCCGCCCCCACCTCCTCCGCCGGGATTAGCCACATCCTGGCTGCGGCGCGGCGCGCATGCCGCCGCTGCTACACGCAGGACATGTCGTGGAGGTTGTCGTGTTTGGACAGAAGGCTCTCGCGGCTTGCTCTGAGCATTACTGGAATGAAAAAATGCGTCCAGGGTAAAGAAAAAATATTTCAGTAATGTGCGAGTCCGGCGCGGAGCCCGCCTCGCCCCGCGCTGCGCCACCACCTGCACACCCTCCACCCCGTGTTTTTCTAGCGTGTAGGTGTCGCCCGGTCCGGCCCGGTCCGGTCCGGAGAGCCAGGCGACCCTGGTCGCCCCCTCCCCATTTGTCTTGCGGTGACAGAGCAATTCTCGAAAGGTATCAAAAGGTCATCGGCGTGCTCGAGTCGAGTCGAGGGCCCTGCCCTGCCTACGCTGTCTATTCGCGTCCGATTCCGGAAAGCGATCCATCGACCCCTCGGGTCCATCTGTCAGTGAAAATCCTGACGTCATCCTGGGGAGTCTCCTGCTGGGGGTCTCGGCCCACCCGGCCCCGCCCGGTCCGGCGGGGCAGCAGTGTTCCAGGCCCGCAGGCCCGTGTTCGAGCTTGTGACCCGGAGACACTGTGGCGGTCTAGGCGCTCTGCTCGTCGCGGTGGGTTCAGAAAGGGAGAGAGGGGGACAGACAGAGAGAGAGAGGGGGGGGGGGGAGAGAGTTGGGCGCTGCGTCGAGAGTGAGAGTGCGGGCTATTCTCGTTGACAAGGCAGTTGGCAGTACTGGATCCCGCGCCGCCCCAACCGACCCCCACACACAAGTTAGTGGTACAGCACTACTTCACCGCTCCCCAGGCGCAGCGCGGCGCGGCGCGGCGGCCGCAGGGATAAAAGCGTGTCAGGCGGCGAGCGATCTATGGCGGAAAATCACGACTTAACGCACTGTCGCCCTCCCTCCCCTCACTCCCCGGGCCGCGCGCGCCACGCCCCTGCTGCCGCTCAGCCGCTGACGGGCCTAACTCCCCCCCCCCCCTCCTGCTGCGGGCCCCAGGGGGCACAGCCCAGGCCCTGTCCGCCCCAAAGAGCGCTCTCCTAGCCGCACCCAAACCATCCGGCCAGGCCGGCGCGCCGGCGACCCGCGCTGGCCCCGGCCCTGCAGGGGGCCCCACGGGGGGCCCTGCTGGCGCTGACTATTCTGATCCGAAGGCATTGTGGCGCCCCGCCCCGCCCCGCCCCGCCTAGCCGTGCACCCTCTCCACCCGGCGCTTCCTGTGTCCGCCCCGCCCCATGCGCTTTGGTTTGTCTGTCACCGTGTTTGATGCCGCTGGTCTAACTTTGTGCTGATCTGTTTTGTTTCAGGTGAGTTGACTGATCCGATAGCGGCAGGAGACGAGAGGAGCGAGAAAGAGAGAGTGAGTAAGTTTGTGTGAGTGTGTGTGAGAGGCAGACAGAGAGACAGGGAGAGACAGAGAGGCGGACGACCGGGCGATGGCGGGCCGGACGCGGTCTGCTATTGCTCCCAGGGGTCGCCGCGGGTCGTCCAGTCCGCCCGCCCCGCCCCGCCCCGCCCCGCCCCGCCCCGCCCCGCCCCGCCCCGCCCCGCCTCTCTGTCACGGTAGGGGATAGCTGAGGGCTCCTGACTCGGCGTGTGCTGTACACGCCGCACAGTGTCGGACACGATTTAAATGCAGCAGAGGGGCAGCCAGTCGCGGTGCGGTACTCGACATGGCGTCTCACTTAGCTCTGTCGGTGTACAGTGGAAGTGAGGGGGTTCTGTGGTACGTTTCGCCCTCATGCAGTTTTCGCGACCTCGTTGCAAGGCAGTGAGTCAGTGTCGCGGCGGTACGGTAAAGGCGCACTCGGGGAGCACGGTGTGCTTGTGGGCGGCGGCGGCGCGCGGGGCGAGGCGGGGCGCGGCGGGCCGGGGCGGGGCGGGGCGGGGCGAGCCGGCTGTCGGGAGGAGCTCGGAGGAGCTGGGCAATTGGTGAGTGACACGCCGCGGCGGCTGACGCCTCCCGCCCCGCAGCCTTGTCGCCTGTCAATCTCGGCCGTACAGTACTTCGTGCCGCGATTTGAGGCTGTTCGGGCGGACCATCCTCCTCGCCTGTGTCGCCATGCGCCGCCGCGGGACGCCCCCCCACCCCCCACCCCTAACCCCCGTACAGGATTGCGGCGTGTCTTCGCGGAACTTACATGCATTAATTCGACCTTTTGATCTGGTCTCTCCCAGATACAACTCTTCATCGCGCCGTCTTACCCAATACTATTGGCAAAGGAGCGTTTAAATTTGAGGCTCCTTGGTCGGTCTCCTAGGGCAGTGTAACTACAGCGAGGCTTGACGCGCTGTCACCGCCAATCAAAACCCATCAGCGATAAATAGCCGTGCGGAGCTAGCTCTCTCTCTCTCTCTCTCTCTCTCTCTCTCTCTCTCTCTCTCTCTCTCTCTCTCTCTCTCTCTCTCTCTCTCTCTCCCTCTCCCTCTCCCTGTCTCTCTGTCCCGTTTAGGGCGTTGTACCGTTTGACGCGTGTATCGAACTGCCAATCAGCGTAACCGGAAATCCGACGGCGTCGGCGGTTTTCGCAGACATCAGAAGCAGAGCCAGCCCCGGGCCGGGCCGGGCGGCGGGTCGGTCGCCCCCGTTTACACTCTGCTCCTGGTCCCAGCGTGCATCCCGCACGCACCGCACGGACTCGTACGCACACACACGCACACGCACGCACTCTCTAGCGCGTTACATCCCCCGGGGGCCCCGGCCGGTCGAGTGTGGAAGCTTGTGCACTTGATAGGCCACTTCCTGAGGGAGGCCGGGCCTGCAGACCTACTGTCATGGGAATCCGTCACAATCAGTCCCTTCCCCTCGCTCCCTGCCCCGCCACGCCCCGCCACGCCCCGCCGCTGGTCGGCCACGCCAATTCTCATCTCCTCCTCATCTGTCCTGTCCGTTTTTTATTTCCTCTACTCTTTCTTCTCCCTTCTTGCCCTTTATCGTTATTATTTTTTTCCTCCCAAATCTTCGCCCTTTTCCTGCTCTATCCCCCCTCCCTTCTCTTTTACTAGCCGTAGACTACCAGCAGCAGCACCAGCAGCGGCGGCGGTGGGCTTCCCCCTACATCCTGGGCAAATGTGTTCATCCTGGTTATCGGCCAGCCCAGCACGTAGCGGCCAGCCCGAGCTGGCAGTCAGTCAATCAGGCGGCCTGGCGGGGCTGGCGGGTAGTTAGGCCCCACGTGTTCATTAGACGTGTACGTGCGTGCCGTGCCGCGCCGGACCCTGCTGCGCGGGCTGGACCACCTCTGATTTCTCAGGGGCGGGGCGGGGCGGGGCGGGGCGGGGCGGGGCGGGGCGGGGCGGGGCGTTCCGAGGAGAGCTTGATGAGTGTAAATGCTGGAAACACACGCCACCTGGCCTGGCCTGGCTGTGGCTGATTCATTCAATTATTCGCGCGGTGAGGCGAGGCGAGGAGGGCATCGCGGCTGTGCGAACAACGAGGCGAGTGGCCCCGCCCCGCCCCGCCCCGCCCCGCCCCGCCCCGCCCCGCCCCGCGCAAGCAGGACTGCTGGCCGTGGCTGAGATTCACGCCAACCAACGTGTTGGCTATAGGGCGATGTGTGTGTGTGTGTGTGTATGTGTAGCGCGAGTACCCGGAGGCGAGGCGGGGCGGGGCAGGGCAGGCTGCGCCCAGCCTGTGAGAGCAGCCCTCTGCGCGGCACCGCCCGGCCAGGCCAGCCACGCCCCGCCACGCCCCGCCACGCCCCGCCACGCCCCGCCCCGCCCCGCCTCGCCCCGCCTCGCCACGCCCCGCCGCGGCTATACGTGGGGCTTAGAGCGGTCACGCCGAATGATCAACGCGTAATCATACTTTGGTCCGAGAGAGCGAGTTGGAGTAGGAAGGAGAAAAAGAGATGTGATTGTCTTTTTCTCTGTGCCCGCGGGTTAGTCTCGGGCGAGGCGAGGCGCGGCGCGGCGCCGACTCCCCTGTGAGGTGCCCTCTAGGGCCTAGATACTAGATGTGTTACCCGGAACCCCACCGCCTTAGAATTTCTTTTCCTGTCAAGCCCACAGCGGTTAAATATTCACTGTCAAAAAAAAATACATCCTTCCTTCACGACTGGGCAGATTTTTCCTTCCGGCCTAGGCCCTGGCTTGAATGTGTACCGTTGCGATTGGACGAGGAGGGTGAGGAGGGTGCTCTTGGCTGGGCGCCACCGGAGCCTGGCGGGCCGGGCCGCAGTGTTTGTACAGCTCTCGATATGCACTGCGGCCCTGTGTCCGGCCCGGCCCGGGGGTCCTCCGCTCTCCCCCCGCTAATGGGTTCGCCTATGCCTGCTGCTGAGGTGGACGCGGCCGCCCCTCTGCCGGGGGCGCGCGCATGGTGCTGGCAAATGTCACACGCACTCGTTCTTTATTTGTTGAATGAAAACAAATAGGAAGAAGAAATCATTCACGCCACGCGTACATACAGAAAAAAATTTCAATCCAGATTGGAACTGAAAGCAGATGATACATTTTGTAGCTACATGTTTATTTTCCCGTTTACGTTGATTGGCATATTTAATTTCATTCTATCTAGAGTGTCGAAGCTGGAGGGTAGTTCGGACCATAATAAAATTATTTTCCATTTACGTTGATTCGCATATTTAATTTCATTCTATCTAGAGTGTCGAGGCTGGAGGGTAGTTCGGACGATAGTAAAAATTAAAATAGGTAAGGTTCGTTTTCATTTTAAAGCTATTAGGGGACGGGGCACGTCCAAAGGTCCGAGCGAGCATTGTTGATCGGCCGTTGCGGCAGCGGCAACTGCAAGGCATTGTCGCGCGAGCGGGGAGGCGAGGCGAGCGAGGCGAGGCGACACAATCCCCCCTGTATATTATTTTGCCACACTCACCACTCGCTTTATGAGAGTACAAGCTAGCTGATACATTATCTTACGTTTAGTAATTGTCATTTAAGTTAGCTAGAATGTATCATCTGCTAAAAACGAAAGTGTTAAAAGCTCGCGCACTAGTGAAGTTTGTTATGGAGAACACTTGTAAGTGATGGGTCACAGGTGTTAATAATGGCGATGGCAGTGATGCTTACTGCAGGATTCGTTTCCACCCCGGGCCCGGCCGCGGCCCGCCCGGCTCATGTCGTGTAATCGCTTGGCGCAGCGCAGCGCTGGCCTGCTGCGGTGCGCACGGCCGCGCACCTGATTGTCAGTTGCATCGGTAGGGCCGCGGCGGGGCGGGGCGGGGCGGGGCGGGGCGGGGCCGGAGGAGGAATGCCCGCGGTCAGAGATCGTCCCCGCGAGATAGGGCGGGGCGGGGCGTAAATCTGGAGTGGGGATAAACGTCGCGACGCGACGCGACGCCCCGCGGCTGCCCGCCTGCAAGTGTCGTGTTTCGTACCGAATATTTCATTTGCTTTACTTGTTTTATTTTTTTCTGCTCGATTTGACGGGAAATAAATAAGAGTTGTTCGCGTTGTGGCGCGCGGTTGAAATGCATCGATAGCATCGATGTACTTTGGGCATTTTTTATTTTTTCATCGCTCTATATCTTTCTGTGTCGAACTCTTTGCGGCGGACATAGGCAAGCAGATCCCTTTCGTCCTGCGGGTCCGCGGCACAAGTTCTCCCCGGGCGCTGGGCTGGCGCGCTGTGTGTGTGTGTGTGTGTGTGTGTGTGTGTGTGTGTGTGTGTGTGTGTGTGTGTGTGTGTGTGTGTGTGTGTGTGTGTGTTGGGGGAGGGGGGCGGCCCTGCCCTGTCCTGCCCTGTCCAGCTCTTCGGAAAGTTTTAAGCAACTTGACCGTGTGGGCTCGAGCTGCGTGCAACATTATGCTCAGGCACTTTACCGGGACAAACTTCGTGCTGCCGGGCCTGGCCCGGCCGGGGGTTGGGACGCCGTTACACTGATGTAGACGCGTCGGCGCCCTAGAACCCCCTTCCGAAGAAAAGTATCTGTATGTGTGTACGCCAATGCCTACCCTTCTCGCTCGCCCCCCCGCCCCCGCCTCAAACAGATACAACGCCACGCTATCCTACCGCCGCGCCGCCGCGCGTTTCGATTTAAAACAGAAATCCATGCATTCAAAGCTATCTCCCCGATCCATCCACCCCTCTCCTAACCCTCTCTCTCCGCTCCTCTCTGCCCTACCGGTTAAGTTAGCAGAGAGAGAGAGAGGGTGAGAGAGAAAGAGGGAGAGAGGGAAGAGAGAGGAGATGGCCGATTCAGCGTGCCCAATGTGACGGAAAGCAGAGTGGCTTTAGCCGCCCCACCACGCCGCGCCACGCAGCCGAGGGAAATTCCCCGCGACACCGAAGTCTTGCTATGGCTTCGGTTCGGGTCGGCGGGGCGGGGCGGGGCGGGGCCGCGGAGTGGCTGGGCAGTGGGTGGAGGAGGAGAGGTCCTAGGCGTAGCGGCGGGTGGGGGCGTTCAGTCGCACGCGTTTGCAGACTTGAAGATGATCGGCCAATTAGGGTAAATAGGGCTTGCTGTGCGGGGCCGGAGCAGTGTTGGGTCCTCCTCCTCCTCCTCCTCCTCCTCCTCCTCCTCCTCCTCCTCCTCCTCCTCCTCCTCGCCCTGACCCTCGTTGGCCTCGCTTCCAGCAGCGCCGCTCTTCTTGTCCCATATCGCACTGTACTCGCCCAAAATACGAGAGCGGAGCGGCCGCGTTCTTGAGAACGATAACAAAATCCTCAATTGGCAGGTAATTTTGCGTGCGGTGGTGGCGGGGCGCGGGCCGCCCCTCGCCCCACCCCGCACCCCTCGCTAGTCGGTAATTGCATCAAGTGCTCGACGGGAGTTAGTTGTTGGCAACTAGGCGGGCCGAGCCGAGCAGAGCGGGGCCGAGCGGGGCCAACTCCGACCAGCGGCTCTTATTTCTGCTGCTGGAGGTTGGGAGGGACCCGGCGGAGGCGCGGGGGAGGCCAGGCCAGCAAGTGAGGCAGCGGGCAGGGCAAACAATAGGGTTGCAAAAGATAAAAGGGAACAACAGGTGGAGAGAGAGAGAGAGAGAAGCAGATAACCTCGGCCGCGGCGGGTAGATGAACATTAGGTCGGAAAGAAAAGAGAAGAGGAGGAGGAGGGGGTTGGAGGGGGATGAAATTCTCTAGCAACCCCTAACAGTGCTGCCACTTGTAAATGCTGTTTCCTTTCCCAGCAGCGGCGGCTTATTCCTGCAATTACAGGCGCGCGACGGACGGGGGAGTGTATGGAGTTGGCGCCGGAGAAGAGGACAGAGGGGAGAGTGGGGCGTAGGGTAGGGGGTTACACGTAGTGCGTCACGTGCTGGTTTCCCACGGCGACGCCGCCGAGCGGGTGCCGCGCGCGGGTCACTGACCACGCGCTAGCGCGCCAGCCGAGGCGCCAGCGGGGTGGCGGCTGATCCGCCCCGCGACGTAGTAATAATAATAATGACGGTTTGGGACTGTGCGGACTCTGCTGTGCTGTGCCCTCCCGTGCAACGACCCCGTCGTCCCGTCCCGTCCCCTCTGTAATTGATTAATTGGCTCTCGATTTCGTTATCTGCGCGCTGCGGGGCTTTGATGTGGCGAGGGGGCTGGGGGGGGGGGGAGGAAATTGCTGTGCGAAATTGGCGAAACGATTTCCGTACAACGCGCTGCGCCGCCCTGGCGCGCCTGCTTGGGGATCTGCTGGGGCGCGTGCGTGCGTGCGTGCGCGTTTGGTTTTCATTAAAGACGGTCTTGATTTGAATACAGTAAGGTGTGGATCTTTGCTTGTTGGTTCGCTTTGGGCTGCGCTGGCAGGAGGGCGCCCCGCCACGCCCCGCCGGTGATGTGTCTCTCAGCCGAAACCATCGCAGCAGCGAGCCAGGCGGAGCCAGCCGTGGTCCACAATTAGGATGTTTGCGAAGCCCGCCTTAGTGAGTCCAAATGGGGCGTGGGCGCGCGGCGGGGTGGCAGGGGCGGGCCGGGCGGGGGGAGGCTTTATGACCCAAAGGTGCTAAAGCCTCGGCTCTTTTATACGGGCGAGGCTTTTAAACTGACAAAGTCAATTAAAAGTAGCGCGGCTTCGAAGCCTATGGGGGCTCAAATTGCGTGGCGTTATGCTCTTCAAAAGTCACGCCGTGACGAAAATCTGTGGACTAAATTTTGTCGGTGCGAGTCTCGCGAAGATCTCCTTCGGCGTTCTTAAGTGGCTGGCGTGTTGGGTGGTACCGGATCAGAGCAGTGAGATAGGCCCGCCCCGCCGCGTGTCCGCGCCGCGTGTCTGCGGCCCAGGTGGCTCGCTGAGCGTGGACCCCACCGCTCCGCCCCGCCCAGGCGCATTTTAAGGTCCGACTGTTGCCTTATACACGGTGTTTTGTAGACCGAATTGCCTACCTTTCAGGCGGCTCACTAAAGGACGACATGCCCCCCCCTCTTCTTCCCCCTTAATCGCGCCGACCCCTTCCCAGGCACAACACGCCTCGCCCCGCCTCGCCCGCGGACCGTTGGGACTGGCGCGGCGCAGGAGGAGGAGGAGAAGGAGGAGGAGGGATTCCGAGGATTCACTCGGCTCGACTTAAATCCGTTGCTGCCGCTGCTCTCCGAGTGCTTAAGCCTCGCTGCCCCCCCCCCCCCCCATTTCCTACCTCCGCGGCTTGTCCTCGCAGGACCTTGCCGTGGGACACCCCCTCCCCCCCCCTCCCGACCTCGCGCATTCTCCTTCTTCCTCCTCGCCTATACAGAGACCAGCGGGAAAACTCTCGGTAAATTTGACTCGGGTTTATTTGGGCAATCGGGAAAGAGACGAGACGGGGGTCCAATCAATGGCAGGGAGGGGTAAGGCGGGGGAGGGGGGGGGCGGCCTTCGCCCCAAAATGTATTGGTTGTTCGGCCCACTTATTCCTCATACGGCCCGTCGGCCCTTCCACTTCAACTCCGCGCGCGGCGAGCACTTGATGCGGGGCAGAGGAGAGTAGGCCTCCGCAAAAGCGAATTCGAGGGCGACGGAGGGAGGGAGAGAGAGAGAGAGGGGAGGGGGAGGGAGGGAGAGGGTTTAGGGAAAAGTTGGTCCGGGAGGCGCAGCGCTGTGCTCGCCTGACCCGGCCCGCCAGGCCCGCCCGCCTAGCTATTCCGACCCGACAACACAGTGTTTGCGTGTGACACGTCATCGGCGACAGACGTGTTAAACTGAGGAATGAAACGAAAAAAAAAGTATAAGAGAGGCAGCAAGGGGCTCTCTGGAAATTACACACTGCCTCGTATACCTACCTGTTGGGCGCGCGCGCGCGCGTGTGTGTGTGTGTGTGTGTGTGTAGGCAGGTAGGGAGGTGGGAGAAGGGTTCCGTCTCGTTCGACTGTTCCCTACCTTCAGTCATTTTGACTCGACCAATTTGTATGCCCAAGTGAAACAAGGTATTCGGGGATCCTCTGCTCCTTGCTGCGCTGACGGACCATTTTTTTCCCCCCAAAGCCCACCACCGGTGTGGTACCGGCTTGTGCTGTGAATGGACGGGCGAGCTGCTGAGCCCGACGGAAAGGTAGTCTGTGTCTGTGTAACTTTTACTGCACAAAGCGCGCGCGAACGGCGCCGCTGGGCGGGCAAAGCCCCCCGGGGGTGTAAAAGGCATCCACCGGGGTCTGGGGATTGGCGGGGCGGGGCGGGGCGGGGCGGGGCGGGGCGGGGCGGCCATGTTGCAGTGCAGTACGTGCTGCCCGGGACGTGCCCCACAAAAAGCCGATCGCCACCGATGCAGAGAGGGTTTCGGTGGATGCACTTCTCGCTCCACCACCTGATTCCGCATTCCTCACTGCGCCGTTGCTCGCCTTCGCGTTATTGTTGTTATCTCACGCGGAGGCCGTGTTGTACATCTTCGTCCGGGGCGCCGGCGGGTGTCCGAGGCCCTGGGCCGCGCTGGTGGCGGGGCCGGCCCGGCCGTGCGGAGCGGGAGAGCGCCCGGCCGCGGGCGGGGTAGGCAAGCGCGGCGCTGCCGAGCCGAGCGGGTGGCCTACCCAGCGCCGCCGCGAGCTCGGCCCGGCCTAGGCCTGTGTGAGGCGAAAGAAACTATTTCCCAGTTTATTTCAATTCCTCTAGCCGACCCGAAGCCTGTTGGTGGTTCGGGAGATGGGAGTAATGTTCGAGGCGTATGCTTGGTTGTGGGGCCGCGGGGCGGGGGGGCGGGGCGGGGCGGGGCGTGGCGGGGCGGGGCGTGGCGGGGCGAGGCGGGACGCTCCGTACGCCGCGCTGCGCGTGGGAGTGCCACGATAAATAGCCTTAATAATATCACATATGCCGGCGCCGGTCAGCGAGATGGGCCCCTCCTCGTCGTGCGCCCGTATCTTGTGTGGCGCGGCGGTGACTAGTGTGTGTGTGTGCGTGTGTGTGTGTGAGTGAGTGAGTGTTTGTAGGATTTGCTGGCCGCGCCGCGTACACGCTTCCACTCCGGCGCTGCATTTGTTGAGTCACACAGTTCGCCCACGTACTCAACTCACCCCCCCCCCCCCCCGGGCCTCTCTCTCTCTCTCTCTCTCTCTCTCTCTCTCTCTCTCTCTCTCTCTCTCCCTCTCTCTCTCTCCCTCTCTCTCTCTCTCTCACTCACCCGTGTGGGCTAACGCGGTCCCACGCGCGCGGGCAGGAGGGCGAAACGGAAGTGGACTGGGAGGGCTTTGTGCACGGCGGCGTGGCCTGGCCGGCAGGGTGCGGCTCTGCTGTGCGCCACGCATACCCGCCCCACCCCGCCCCGCCCCGCCCCGCCCCGCACCACCCAAGTAGCCGCGGGGCGGGGTGGGGCGGAGTGGGGTGGGGGATACAAATAGGACCCCCTGCCAAGCGAAATGGAGCACGGCGATGATGCGCGCCGGGCGGGGCGGGGCGGGGCGGGGCGGGGCGGGGCGGGGCTGCAGTGCTGGTCAGTCCTCGCCACCCCGCGGGCCTCCAGGCCCCACTGTCCCGTCCCGCCGTCCATTTAATTAAAACGGCCCCGGGAGTGGAGTGGCGGTGGCTGATCCGTAGTAGAGGAGAGGAGGAGGGAGTCTGTCTGGACCACCACTGTGCGCCACCCGCGCGCCCGCGCAGCAGGAGCAGGGCATAGTTTCGCTTGGTTTGGCTTTGGCTCGGCTTGGATAAGTTTGTCGGGGTTGGCGGGCGCGGACGACGCTGCGGGCCGCGCGGGGCGGGGCGGGGCTCTCTTACTCTTCATGTACCGGCCATAGTCCGCCCCGCCCCGCCCCGCCCCGCCCCGCCTAGCCCGCTGCTCGTACACATACTCCGAGTCATTCGGAGAGCGGAGACGTCGTACGGACCTCAGCCGCCGGCCGGGTCCAGCCAGATCATGTTAATTGATCGTCCTGGAGAGAAGCTCGCGGGGCGCGCAAGTCATCGCTGAGCCCCCCCCCCCTCGGGGTGACCTCGGGTCGGACACGGGACCTTCTACTCCGGCCGGCGGCAGGGCAGGACCCAGGCCGGGACCTCCTCCTGCAGTCCTGCCGTCACCTGGTCCGTCTCCCACCGCCCGGCGCGGCCCGGCCCGGCCCGGCCCGCCTCATCGCCCCGCTCCTCCTCGGCCGATGCGACCGACTCCTGCTGCTTGTTGACGTATCTCGTGTGCGTGTTTGTGTATGCTAATAGCAGCAAGGGCGGCCCGGCCAGCGCACAGGCCGCCGGCGCGGCGGGGCTCGGCGGGGCTACGTTTCTCTCTGATTTGACGGCGGCGATGCATATTTGATGTGTCATACCTAACCATCCGCGGCGAGGCGGGCGAGCGCGCGCGCGGTCCTGGGGCCGCCGCTGCAGGGTCCGCCCGCCCCGCCCCGCCCCGCCCCGCCCGGGAACACGGCACCACAGACGCGGTGTTTCCGCTATATTTGAGTCGGCCGCGGCGGCCTGGCCCCGCGCGGGGCGGGCGGGCGCGTCTGATTTGAATCGGGCCCAGCTTGTTACTCGCGGGTGATGGGTTCCCGCTCAGGCGTGGCGTGTGTTTGTGTGTGTGTGTGTCCCGCTGTCGAAATTACCACCGCTGCCATCGCCGCCACGCCGCGCCCCGCCGCGACGCTACTGGCAACTTTTCTTTGTAAAAGCGCGGGTGCCCGGGAGAAGAGGAGAGGAGGGTTGAAACAGTTCTGGGGGAAGAACAATGCGGAAGACGGCGGAGGAGTAGCGTGGCTGTGAGGGCGGCGGGGCGGGGCGCTGCGGGGCGGGGCGGGGTCTCTACGCAGAGCCGTGTACCGACCGCGCGCGGCCCGCCCTGATGAACTCGTTGGGGCGAATCAAGACGTTAATGTAGAGGAAACACAATAATAGTGACGAACTGTGCGGCCGGGAGGCCCTCTCCTTCGCCCCCCCCCTCCCCCACCCACAATTAAAACAGGGATAAGGCCGTATAAATTAAATAGACAAAAGAAGGCGCGCCGGGGAGGCGGCGGCGGGCCCGGGCCGGCACGGTCCTGGGCGCGCGGGGGGCCGGTGTGGGGCGCTGTGCCGGGCGCGGTGTGGGGCGCTGTGCGGGGCGTTACAAGTGGACGGATTGTGGTGGAATCTGTTGGGCGTGCGTGCGCGCGCGCGCGTCCCGATGTACACGGGCGATAGCGGGGCGGCCGTTATCAGAAACACATTAAAGCCGGATAAGGATTCTAATTTGGGCTCGTTTACGGTCTCTACGGCCCTCCCGCCCCGCCCCGCCCCGCCCCGCCCCGCCCCGCCCCGTCCGCACGCCCCCAGCCGGGCCCCTGCTGCTGGCGCCCCTGGCGGGGCCTGCGTTACAGGTAGACGGCGCCCCCGCACCGGTCCACGCCCCCGCCCCGCCCCGCCCCCGCCCTGCCCGGCCGGCCGGCTGGGAGGGAGGGAGGGTCGGAGGGGCGAGGACACATTTTCAACTCTATATTGAAGCAGATAAAGATAGCAAAAAAAAGCATAAGTGGGAGGGAAAAGGTGAACACAAGTGGGTTGTTTGGCTGAGTAGACAATAAAGACCTGCAGTTATGGGACCGCCTCCCATCCCCCCCGGCTTGGGTTTGAGGCAACAGACTCGGCGCAACATGAAACTTTTCAATATCCGCGCGGCAAAAAGACGCTGCTGTCGGCGGTGCCAGTCACGAACGCGTTAACAGGTTGGCGCAACAGAAGCGCTTCGATCATAATTACGGGCTATTATCCCAGCCGCCTAGCGCCCCGCCCCGCCCCGCCCCGCCCCGCCCCGCCCCGCCCTGACTCCGCCGCCGGAGCTGCCGTCTTCCTTGAAATCTGCGCGCCGTTTACCGACTTGACTACAGGATTATCCATGCAAAACACCTTTCGCGTTTTTTCACGACCTCCCCCCTCCCCACCTTTCATTCAATGTTCCGATGTTCCGGGCGTTCCTCAAACAATAAATTTCATTTTGCTCTGCCTCCGATCTGCTTTGATTATACGCACGTGTTTTTTCATCTCTCTTGGAAGTCGACAGGTTGCGATCGCGATATTGACATCGATATATTTGCGTCCATATCGTTTTGATTTTCCGTTTCGATCCGCGAAAAGCAAATATTTACACGCTGGCTTCCTCTTAAATGACGCGGTGGGGCTTACCGATGTAAATACGCAGTAGAAAAAAAATCTAGCAACTATACTACTGTGCGGGCGTGGCGCCTCGCTCAAAGGGGACCGGGGCGCGTCAAAGGAGAGCCGGCTCGAGGAGGAGGTGGGCACGCCCCGCCCCGCCCCGCCCGCCCCGCCCCGCCCCGCCCCGCCCCGCCCCGCCGTTGTTTGCTTGCATAAGCTGCGCGTCTTATCTTTTTTTCGCGGGGCCCGACGACGCTTCCGCATTTTCCACCCCCGTCTCCCTGTTCGAGTCAATGACCGAAACCTCTTTTTTTCTTCTTTTTTTTTCACTTTTATTTTGCTTCCCTGGCTGATTCACCCCGTGCGCGCGGAGGCTCTGCGAATGTCTTCCCCGCTCGTATTTGTCTTCCATTTCTTCATCTTTTTATCCCGCGCGTCCTAATGGATTCGTCGGAGGCAAAAGGTGCAGGTCCCGCAAGGTCGGGACAGAAAGCCTCTCGCCGTAATAAATAGACGATGAGTGGTGCTTGAGGACGGGAAAAAAGAGGAGAGAAAGAAAGATAGAAATTATAAATGTAATCAGGAGCCTTGCTTCCCCGCGCTCTCCTGTAGGCAGTGGGGCTGCTGCAGCTGCACTCCGCTACGGTCCCGCCCGGCCCGTTCATACACAAAGGGAAGTCCCTCCTAACCTTTGCCCTGTTACCTCAGTCTGTTTAAACAGCCCAGCCCAGCCCAGGCAGGCAGGCAGGCCCGTCTCGTGTGGTGGGCGCGGCGCACTCCATTCCGAGAAGCATTCTGCTCGCACCTTGTGTCTAAAATTATCAAGTCTGGGTCCAGCCGCCCTGGATACCGGCCGGCCGGCCGGCGCATCCTTCGCGGCCCTATTGCCTATTGCCTATTGCCCGGTCCGGCACCGGCCCGCAGCCCTACTTGCCTGTAATTTTCTCCTCGAAACGCCTTTGTGTGCGTGACACTTTGCTCGCCCCTTCAGGTGCCTTGCTGACAGGCGCGGGGGGCGGCGCGGGGGGCGGCGCGGGGGCGGCGCGGGGGCCCTGCTGCGGGGAAATCCGATACAGACGTTGACACAGATGATGCATGGTTGCGTAGGCTAATGCTTCCACTGCCTTATGGAAAAAAACAGGGGGATCGACCCCCAGCGCCACCCTCGTCTTCAAACTAAATATTTTGAGTTACGGGGTCGTGTGTGTGTGTGAGGCCGGTGGGGTGGGGTGGGGTGGGCCGCAGGTAGTGTTGTCCCTGTGTGGGCCGGGCCTGGCCGATGCCCCCTGTAAGGTAACCCTTCGCCCCTCCGCCCTCCACGGACCTCCCCCATGGGGCAGCGCTGCCATTAGCGGGGGCATTTACCATCGGGGATGACTGGACTATCAATCCGCTGTCATCGTGTTTGCTCGTACGGCACTCGTAGTAATAATAATAATAATAATCCTTTCCGCACACATTTTCGCACGCGCTTTCAATAACTGTGGCGGGGCGGGGCCGGCTGGGTGGCGGGGAGCGATGATTCCTGTCGCGTTATTCTTAGGCCCGGCCGGCGCGATGACACTGGCGTGGTAATGGTCCCCTCTGGTCCCCACACAACCCCACAGCAGCGGGCCCATTCATCATAAGTTAAGTATCATCTATTAAGACGTTGCTACTGTGCCCTACGCTACTACTGTCCCCTCCCCGACACTACAGCAGAGTTGTTGTCGACGAGACCTCGTCAGAGGGCGCCCGTGTCGCCTGCAGGACAGCCGTCGGGATAGTTGTGTCACCTGTTGGCCTGGAGTTCTCCTCGTACTTCTCATCCTCGGGCGGAAAACCGCTTCCCAGTTCTCAATTCCCTAGGGTTAAAGGTTTATTTCTTCCCTTTGTCGTTTTATTTTCAGATTTAAAGAAAAGTAATAACTGCAAGCTTTCTTGGTTTGCATTGACGTGACGTCGCGTCGAAAATGCATTTATTTCGTGGTAGTTTTGAGATTGGTCGGGGGCGAGCGCAGCGCCATATGTGCGCACGCCGCGCCGGGGTGGCTGCTGGGCCGGCCGTGCTGCATGTGTGTCCACAAGTACATAGTGCGGGAAAGAAAACAGCGACACAGAGGGGGCGGTGGCCGCCCCTGCCTGCTGCTGTGTGGAGCTTATTGCGTCCCTCCCTGCGAGGAAAAATAAATTGTCTCTTATAAGCCCCTTGCGCGAGCGAGTCGTCCATGATTACGGGTTGCGTGTCGGCTCCCTGTCTCGCTCATCTCCCTTGTCCTCATCTATTTTTCATCCCCGCGCATTGGCGCCGAGCGCGGCACCCCGGCGGCCTCTTGCTGCTCTCTCTCTCTCTCTCTCTCTCTCTCTCTCTCTCTCTCTCTCTCTCTCTCTCTCTCTCTCTCTCTCTCTCTCTCTCTCTCTCTCTCTCTTTTCCCGGCTCTCTCAGCTTATTCGCGTCCTCATTTCCCCCGCGCCCCGCCAATATACCGATGAAGACAGGACAAAACGCGTGCCGCCGAGTCAATCCACTTTGTGCGCGCCCCAAACTTTTTCCGTCATGCGAGGCGAGGCAAACGGGGAGCATCGCATCGGTGGTGGCGAGGACAGGGCGGGGCGGGGCGGGGCGGGGCGGGGCGGGCAGCACTCGACCGACGAGGCGAAAAGAGAGACATCAGACGAGTTGTGTCACCCGCAGCCGCCGCCCGTCGTCGCCGTGGGCAGAGAGAGAGAGAGAGAGAGAGAGAGAGAGAGAGAGAGAGAGAGAGAGAGAGAGAGAGAGCGTGTGTGTGTGTGTATCTGACAGAGGGGGCGAGGCGTGGGCCCTCTGCAGAGTACCGCGCGGCCCTTAGCATTTCCCTAGCCTCGCGGATGTGCTATTGAGCAATTATATATGAGCGCCGCGATAAAACAATTACGAGCTATTGGCGCCCACGGAGCCGCGCGCCGCGTGGCGTGGCGGCGTCGTGACGGTGGCGGCGCCGCACGCTCGCTGCCAGGCCCCGCCCCGCCCCGCCCCGCCCCGCCCCGCCCCGCCCCGCCCCGCCGCGCCCCGCCGCGCCCCGCCGGACCGGACCACGCTCCGCGAGCGTGGTGTAATACACGACTACGCTATGAGCTCAATATGTACGCTGGCCGCGCCCATGCGGGCACGGCGCGTCAATAACCTCTTGATCTCTAGTGTTCTCCACCTTCATCTTTCTGTAATGTCAATACCTCTCGAGTGTTTGGTAAGCGGTATATTTTTATTACAAGTACATACATTTTCCTGGGTGAGTTGCTGGCGGCGCGGGAAGCAGAGAGGTTTTTCGCCGAGCCGAGTAGCGGACGCGTTATGACCGCCGCGCTGTTGTGTCTACCACGACTCTGATGCAAAACGAAAGGTTTCACGGACAAAATATTTGATGCGACGAAAAATCGCCCAGTCCCCAGCACAGAGACGTGCGGGAAAAGTTTGCAACTGGTTCGGACCGTAACATATGAAATTACGGGCGATACTGGGTGACAACAAATTGATAGGACTGACTGCGTAGGTTTTCCTCACACTGTTCGCGGTGTCTTACGATGGTGGCGCTAGTGTGGGAGCGTGCGAACCAATCACACATTCAGGGCATACCTCACCCGAGCTGCGCCCAGAGAGGAAGTTTCTGACGCCCTGTTCCCGGGGACCTCCATCATCTCCTGTACTCGAACGAAGTGATTCTGACTTGCTGAGGCTGGGGAGGGAGAGGGAGGAGGAGGAGGTAGCGTGGGATTTAATTTGTCCATATCTTTTTATTTCACTGTCAACACGACACGTCCGTGTATAGTTTATCGTGGCGTGGGCGTGGGCAGGGCGCGAGGTGTGCGGCTGAGGTGAGGTGGGCGATGGACAAAGGTCCGTAATGACACCTGTACGTGGGGCCGACGGATCGGCCCGGCCCGGCCGATGAGGGAGAGAGAGAGAGTGGGGGAGGGGATGGGGTTTACGCCCTTCATGACCGCAATATTGCAATTTAGAATTTTTTTGGTCGTGCTTTTACTTTCTTCTTTTCCCGCGTACGGCCGTCAAAGTCGGTCGCGGTCTCGCAAAAAGAAAAATACAGTACTCTATGTATGTCTTGCATGTACGGCACGGCGCGGGTAAACACAAGCAGGGGAACCCGTACAGGTGAGGCCGGGCCGGGCCGGGCCGGGCCGGGCCGGGCGCCTCTGACGGCGTCGTCGTGGCGTCGCGGCGCCTGCCTGCCTGCCTGCAGGGGCTTCACGCGTCGCGGCCGGGCCGTGGCCGAGACGGGCGGCGGCGGCAGGCTGCTTGTTTTCTCGAGGAAAACACACTGAGCGTTCGGAGGCACAAAGAGAGCCACTGAAAAACCATCACCGATCCACCGGTCCAGCGGTCGTTCTGAGAGGAGAGGGCCCGGCCGGGCCCCAGAGCCGACCACCAAACGGAATGGTCTCCGCTGCAGAGCACCGGCCGCTTTTCCGGCATTCTTGTTTGACGGTGTAAATTGAATGGGACACTTCCTCCGCGGAGGCGTTGGGCGGGCGGGGCGGGGCGGGGTGGGGCGGTGTGGCCGGCCGCAGCAGGCGGGGCGAGGCGGGGCGGGGCGTGCCGCGGCGGGGCGTCAAGAGAAGGAGTACCCCGCCCCGCCCTTGCGTCGGTCGTCTTTGTTCAACCTTTCGAGATCACAAAGATTTTTTCTGGGACGAAAATAAATGAGTCTGAAAAGTGTCTGGCCGGGCCGCTGCCTTTGTTGGGCTGCAATGCGATGCCGGGCCGGGCCGCCCCCGCCGGGGGCTGATAAGCTCGCGGCCGCGCGCGGGAAATGCATGACTGAGGGAAACGACTGGAGGCGGGCCGAGCCGCCCCGCCCCGCCCCGCCGAGCGCGCATATTTCATGACACCTTTGGTGTCGCCCTTTTCGGAATATTATACACGGGTATAATAACACTTACCTAAACTTTTATTTAAATGGCGGTGCAGGAGGAGGCCTTGAAGTCGCAGCTCAGGTGGGACACGCCGGGGAGGCCTTTTCATTCTTTCTCCGTGTCCCAGAGCGCGCTGCTGAGCCCCGGGACAGACATCGCCTCGCCTCGACAGACCTCTCCTCTCAGTCCTCACTCGGGCTGTCCTGCCCTGCCCTGCCCCGTCCGGTCGCTGGGTTTCCTCTCGACGACTTTGGGGAGGAAAAGAGGTTTTCTTTCGAAGGACGTTTGTCCATTTGGTCCGGAGCTCCTCCTCCTCCTCCTCCCCTCAGGCAGCCACGCGCGTACGTACCAGCACCAGGCTGTCCCAAACACATCGGACATCGGGGTAGTGGGAGGACGGATTCTATGCCATCTCGATGGTGGTTACCTCGCTGTGTGGTGAGCCTGCGTTGTTGCGCCCCTCCTACCCCATGCCCCCCCCCCCTCTCTCTCTCTCTCTCTCTCTCTCTCTCTCTCTCTCTCTCTCTCTGTCTCTCTGTCTCTCTCTCTCTCTCTCTCTCCTGCTCCTCATCCTCCTCTTCCCACTTCACCTCCTCCGATTTCTTTGTTGTCTCGCTTCTTGTCAGGTTCGCCCCCGTCGTCCGCTGCTGCCTCCTCTTACTATTCATACGAATTTTTTCCCCTTTCTTTCCCTCCTCCAGTCGCCTCTCACTTTCCAACCCAGAGAGAGAGAGAGAGAGAGAGAGAGAGAGAGAGAGGGGGGGGGGGGGGGAAGCAAAGTAGGGTAAGGGAGAGGCTGACGTGTGTCACACGGTCCGCTTTGCCGTGATTTGTAATACGTCAGGTCTTTAGAGTTCAAATACTGGAGCTCTGCCGCAAGTTTTTGCTGGGGATACGAATTTCCTTCATCGTCGCCCTTGTTCTCCACCCTCTCTCTCTCTCTCTCTCTCTCTCTCTCTCTCTCTCTCTCTCTCTCTCTCTCCTTCTCCCTCTCTCTCTCTTCCCGGTTTTCTGCTGATCTAGCTGCGGCCAAATTAGCGGGAAAGCGCCGTCGTCTCTCGTATTTTTTGGGGGTCTCTCTATTTATCTCATCCCTCTCGGGTCAACGATGTGGCCTTTTGACTCTTTTTTGCTCTGCCCTTCCTCCTCCTCCTCCTCCTCCTCCTCCTCCTCCTCCTCCTCCTCCTCCTCCTCCTCCTCCTCTTCCTCCTCCTCTTCCTCTTCCTCTTCCTCTTCCTCCGACCCCCTCTATCCGTCTCTCTGTCGCATCTGCACCTCCCTAGACCCTACTGCTTCACTTCGCGCTCCTCTTCATCTGCTTCTTTTTACACTCAACAACTGCTTCAGTAATTTTATGTCATCGACCTACTTTTTCGCCTATGGTTTTAAAATCCCTTCCTAATGCAGTTGTCTTTCAGAATGAGTTGCACGCACTTCTTTTTTTGCGCTGCGCCGGAAGTTTAGATGGCGATGTACCGACCGCTGCTCGGAATATCATGGCCTTGTAACGTTTACGAAGGCCCCCTCGCCCTCCCCTATCTCCGTTTTTCCCGCTCGCAATAAGGTTCGGTGTGCTCATGCAGGGGACGGCGAAACTCGATTGTCATAAAACGTTTGATGCACCCAGACGCTCGCTCCTCGACCAGCTCGACCTCTCCGCCCGCGCGCGGCACGGGGCACGGCACGGCACGGCACCGGCCGAGGGGTACCCGCCCAGTACCCGTACCGGAGGTTACCCGAGGGAGCAGCCAAGAGGTACCTCAGCTCAGCCGTCTGCTGAAACCGTAAAGTTGCCCTCATCCCCTCCTACTCCCCGCACTCACGGGTGTGTGTGTGTGTGCGCGCGCGCATGTGATACTTTGCCAACGTTTTTGGCGGAAGCCAATGCCGCCGCATCCTTTTTCACGTGCGGCCTCCGGAGTCAGTGGCTCGGAAGGGAAAGGCGAGGCGAGGCCCGCATCTCCTCCCTCACATTCGGGTCGGGCTTTTAACGAAAGCCCCTCCTCCTCTTGATCCAACCACCTCAAGGGTTTTGAAAGTGACCCGAACCGGACCGGCGGAAACACTGGCGCTGCTGCCTGCGTGCTGATGCGGCGTGGTTGCATCGGCGTTTACACCCACTTTCATGAAAATGTACAGTGAATGGAGTGAAAAAAAAAGAAAGGAAGAAACCAAATTTTTGTGATTTACAATGCAGATGGTGCATACGTGTGAGCGGGTCGTATCGTGACATGACCTCATCAAGTGGTGGGGCGTTTTATTCCGTAGCGTGGAAGGTTAACCCCGTTTGTGTGTGTGCGTGGTGTATGTGAGCGCATGCCCCAAGGTGTCTGA
This sequence comes from Frankliniella intonsa, assembly GCA_033675135.1. Classification (NCBI taxonomy): domain Eukaryota; kingdom Metazoa; phylum Arthropoda; class Insecta; order Thysanoptera; family Thripidae; genus Frankliniella; species Frankliniella intonsa. The sequence goes on along the minus strand of CM066249.1, from coordinate 11,120,237 downwards.
GCATATTGCTTTTGGAATGTGGACGCCCGCGCCCTGCCTGACAACTAGTGTGAGTGTGTGAGCAGTGATTCCAGATTGGCCTCGTTCTTATACGACGCCGGCCTGCCGGGCGTAAACCCGCGCCAGGAGGCGCTCCTGTATCGTTGGGATGCACATGGGACGCACACGAACAATGCTATCCAAACTTAAAAAAAAAAAAAAACAATTAAACCTCTAGTCTGACGAGTTACTTTTGTATTGTGCGACGCCCTTAAAATTACCATATCGTAAAATTTTTTAACTCGTTATCGGCCTTGTGTCGTGTGCGTTATGATGACATTGGTTGCGCTTTTGGCCGGGCGGGGCGGGGCGGGGCGGGGCGGGGCGCGGCTAGCGCCCGCTGCTCCGCCCCTCCTCGCCCCCTTTCTTGTCACGTTCGATAAATATTTAAATGGTTTTGGTGCCCGTTATGGACGCGGGGCCATTAAAGCGTCCACCTCGGCCGTCATCCCCTGACACGCAGAGGAGTATGCGGAGCGGAGCGGACAAGTCCACTATATTATAGTTCTCGGGCCGCAGACGAATAGACGCCGCGGCCAGAGCAGCGCCTAAACGATGTAATTACAATAAGAAACAGCATTACTGACGCCATTTTCTTTGTCTCTCTCTGTTGCAGGTGAGTATCGCTCTCAGCCGTCGTGCGAGGACCGTAACGACGACACCTCCCAGGCCGTCATCTCTCTCGCCCCGTCCCTCCATAAGTAACGCCAAAGAAAAACCAAAAAGTCATGGCGACTTTCCTCTCTTGTTTCTGGGTTTTTCTTTACGGCGGCGGCGGCGTGCATATCGGTCCGGTCTGGTCCGGGGCACAGTATCGCTTCGCCGATCTCTGCGCCCGGCTCCGTCCGGCCCGCCGCCGCCGCCGCCGGCCAGTAAAACGATATACAGAGTGCAGAGCGCGGGCCGGGCCGGGCCGGGCCGGGCCGGGCGTCATTCGACTCTTCGATGTCGGCGACCCGCCGTGTGTGTGTGTGTACAGACAAACGCGGCGCCGCCGGGGCCGGGCCGGGCCGGGCCGGGTCGCCCTCGGTTTTATCATTTTATTAGTTTGGCACATGGTGAGGTGCCGCGGCGCCGCACCTCGCGAGAGTTGTGTGCAAAGTGGGCGCACACTGCAATGAAAAGTGTGACACACCCTTTCGATTGTAAAACTTCAGCAGTTTTCGATGCTTAACCAAAAAATCTTCCAAGATTAGACGAGAATTTACGAACTACTCTTGGTTTGGAACGATTTGTCTCCCCGTATCGTCGGTGTATAAAGTTGTCGAGAGGTGGTTCGTGGCCCTGGCGCTGCGCTGTTCGGCGGCCGGCCTGGCAGGGCAGGGCTTTTATTTCCTAAAAGGTCGCCATGTGAGTTATCCTCACGCTGTATCGCCGCGCCGGGCCGTTCCCGGTCGGCTGGAGACACCGGACCGAGTTCACATTCAGGTCCTCCGCGGCGCTGTAGCTGTCACACGCCCGGTCCCGCCCCGTCCCGCCGGTCAGCCGTATGGGACCCGCCCCGCCCCACCCCGCCCCGCCCCGCCCCGCCCCGCCCCGCCCCGCCCCGCGCAGTCGAGTAGCGCGCCTCGGTCGTCAAACAAGAAATATCGCCGCCTTTATGCCGCGGCCTGGCATGGAGAGCGGCGCGAGGATGACCGCAACCAACCTGCCCTGCCCTGCTGACCAAAGGTGCCCCCTGCAGCGTGCCGTGCAACGGAGGGCCCCGCTCGAGTTGAAAAAACAAAAAATTCCTTGCGTTTCTTATTTGGAATTTTATCGAAGGGTTTATTTATGCCCCGCTCTGCTGCGGCGGCGGCGGAGTCCTCCTCTTCCTCTGCTATCCAGCAGGCGGATCGGCTATTCACGCCCTCTGACCGCATAGAGTACGCCTACATGCAGTACAGGGCCGACCGGGGCTCCCTCCCTACTAAACGCCCGCCCCGCCCCGCCGCACCCCGCCACGCCCCCCGAGTGGGACCAGAGGGGGCGGGAAGGGCCGCCCCAAGGGTCTTGCGGAGGAGTCGGGGTTGGGGCCCCAAGGGCCTGGTCCATACCGGTCCTTGGACACGCGAGGCATGGGTGGGGGCGGGGCCGGGGGAGGGGGGGGGCGGGTGGTCCCCGCGCCCTAACAGGACACCTCGTGCCACGCCGCGCCACCCCGCGCAGGAGGCAAAGCTCTTGAAAGCACCGCGATCGAACGAGCAAAAGCGTCCCCTGTGTTCTGCGGCCGCAGGTAAAAAAAAACAAAAACGTAGTGAGGGGAGGGCGAGTATGTGGGAAAATAAAAAGCGGCGAAAAAAGAATGGAAGGGTCTTCCCTGTATTGTCACCGCGGTGGTACCACTCGCTGTAAAGTGTGATGAGAGGAGGGAGGGATCAGGCGCTCTTCTGGCGAGTAGGGGGAAGTCCCTGGCGGGAAGGGGGGGGGAGGGGGACGCCGCTGCCCAGCAGTCAGCCCGGCCTGGCCCGGCTCACCATTATACGACCGTCTGCGTTGCGTGGCGGGTTGCGCTGCTGAAAGCCAATACAAAGAGCTGATTTTATTTTCCGCGTTTATATTCCTTCCTCGGCGGGCGGGACGTGACAAACAACAACGAGCGACGCAGCTCTCACTCGCGGGCGGGGCGGACAGAGCCGGACTGTCCGCGAGCGTGCGGGGCGCGGGGCGCGGCGGGGCGGGGCGCGGCGGGGCCGACTGTGTTGCGACGCCGGCCCCCCGGTTAACTATACTGTATGCCGCGGCCGTGCGAGAGGAAAAGTGATTTTCTTTGCGAAGGTCGCTGCGCCGCGCGCGTCCTTTCGCCGCCGCTGCCGCTGCAGCCCGCTGAATGCCGCTGAAAAATACCATCGCGTCCCTCTACGCGCGCGCCTGAATGCGAATCTGTCGTCTTCGCCGCCGCCGCCACCGTTTTCAGCGGGACATTTGCTGAAAGTGTTTTCCCTTTTTTTCCACGCTGACGGGCTGGCTGCGGCAGGGCGGGGCGGGGCGCTGGGCCAGCAGGCAGCAGCAGGGCGACTTGCGTGAGGCGGGGGGGGGGGGGGGGGGGGAAGAAGGTTGAGGGTCTCCGCGGAACAAGTCGACAATGACTCAGGCATTCCGGCCTAGCGGGGCGTGGCGGGGAGGAGCGGGACACGCTGCTCGAAATAAACCCCGCCAAATAACACTTCCCTCGCGCTATGCACCGCCGCCCGCCCGGCCCCGCCCCTCCGCGGCACGGCAGCAGCAGGGGGGGTCCTGTAGGAGAGACAGGGAGAGGAACGGGGTGAGCGCTGCGAGTACGAGAGAGAGAGAGGGAAAGAGAGAGAAGGGTAGAAGGCTTGCTGGCATGACTGCAGAAAGGCCCGGCCGTCAGCGAATCTCCGCGCTACAAGGAATGGGCTGGGCCGGGCCGGGCTCTGCTCAGCACCTCGGGCTGCGCTGTGCTCTGCTGTGCGCGGCAGCGGCGGCAGCACCCGTCCATCCGATGCTCGCCTCGCTCCGCAGCGCCTCGTTCAGATTTTACTGCCGCTCTCTGCGGAGGGCGTGGCGCGGGCGCGTCCCCCGGCCCAGCCTGGCCTGGCCCGGCCCCCGCGGGCCGCGAGTGGATCGAGATCATCTGGACGTAGGTGGTGTCCTGGCTGACGGCCACAAGCAAGTGTAATGGCGCTACTTGTACTTTGTTTACGGGAATAATGAGGTGTTTGATTTCTTTCTCCCAAGTTCTGCCGGGTGAAATTCGTTTTGGATCAGAAATCGGTAAAGGTCATGCGGATACCCCACCTACCTCCCGCCCCACCTGCCCCGAAAAAACCCACCCAGCGCGACGTTTAAAAAATACTAGATTGATTAAAAATTACCTGAAATGGTGTCATGCGGGGTTGTCTTTGGCCGGCCCTGGCGCCAAACCCGCAACACTTTATACGCGTTCAAAGAAGCACCGGGTACATGTTGGCGTGGTGATGCTGTCCCGCGGGCGTGGGCGCGGGCGTGTTGCCTATCCGCACGGCGCCCGGCCCTGTCGTCGGCGGAACGACACACGCCGTTTCGTCCGATGTATTGTTCCCGCGTCAGCGCAGCGGGGCGGGGCGGGGCGGGGCGGGCAGGGCGCCGAGTAGTGGCGCGGCAGGTGGCTGATGCGATGTGAAGGGTGCGATGCGCGAGCGGGCCGGGCGGGGCGTCAAGTTGATTGAATGAGAAGTTGCCTGGAGTGCCGAGGTAATGAAGAGAACACCGCCGTGGCGGGGCGGGGCGGGGCGGGGCGGGGCGGGGCAGAGTGCCGATGGGAAGTGGTGGAGCGTGGGTGGATGGTGAGTGTGAGGGGGGGGGGGGGCGGTATTACCGGCCCAGCGCAGACCTGTACACTGCTGCCGCTGCTGCTCACACCAGTCGATGTTGACGACCTTTCGGCGCCCTGGTTTTTGGCCGCGGTGTTCTCCGCTTGTGCCCGTCCCGCGGGCTCTGCGCGGGTTAGGTCGCTGCCGGTAATGTGGCCTACCCCCCTCCCCCCTCTCTCTCTCTCTTCTCGCGGGCGCTCTCTCGCTCTCTCCCACTTCCCACTTGTCGTCTCTCATCTGGCGCCCGACGCGCCAGGCAGACTAACGGCACCAAGTGTGTGCGCTCACACACACACACACACCGTAAGTGAGGCTTGATGATCCTTGCGGCCGAGACTGGACACGTGGTCTTCTCTCTCTCTCTCTCTCTCTCTCTCTCTCTCTCTCTCTCTCTCTCTCTCTCTCTCTCTCTCTCTAGCGCGCACGCGCAGACACATGTGGACGGGCCGAGGTGGCCGCGTGAAATATGATAGGACTGTGTGAAGGTAACGCCCTCCCCAAACTGCTGCCTTGCCTGCCCTGCTCTGCTCCTTTTTACATTCCCCCCCCCCTCCCCCCTCCCAACCACCAAAATAATCACTCTGGGTCTAGGTCCGTCGCAGGCGAGTGGCGGGGCGGGGCGTGGCGTGGCGTGGGCCGGCAGCCGCTTATCCTTCCGCCTCCTCCCGGCGCAGGTCCAGTCCAGGATGCTGCGGTACACGTGCCACGCAGGCTGCACCGAGCTGTTCCTTTCTCGTTTTCTTGTTGTGTTTTTTTTTTCCTTTTCTTGTCGCGATTACTTTCTTGATGCTTTTCGGCCCCTCGTTCGCGTTTATGGGGGCCGGGCCTGATGCGGGCGTGGCGGGGCGTGGCGGGGCGGGGCGCAGCGGCGCGCAGCGGCCTCCAGGGGTCAACTCGCCTGGTCGTTGTCGCGGCAGTGTTGCCATCCTCCGCCGGGCCGGGCCGGGCCAGGCCGCTCGCACAACACATCAAAGTGTGCGGAGGGAGGGAGGGAGACAGCCTGGAGCGAGAGCGAGTGAGAAACTTCCAGTCGAGTTGGACTCTGCTGCCTAAAGCCCTTCGTCACTCCGTACCTCTTCCTCTCGTGAATCATGTGCGGCGTAAATCCGCAGAGGGATCGTGGTGGGCACCGTACCTGTCCCTTTGAGGGCTGTGAGAATGCTATCTTGCACAGGTCCTTCGCGATTCTTAAAAATAAAAAGTTCTTGCTTTCCTAGCCCAAGACAAGGCGTTGATTTAGACGCCGTTGGACGGCCCCGCCGTAAACACAAGTTTTGTGAGCGGGCTCTCGGCAAGCTCTCTGTGCCTCATGTCTGTGGCAGTCTCTGCCGCTCGCGGACAGTGTGTAGCCGTCCCGGTCCGGTCCGGGGCGCCTCTATTTCCTGCGTCCACTTCCATCACACGCGCGGCCGGGCCGGGCCGGTCAGGGCGGGCGGGAGGGGTGGTCTCCCCTGGCCTGCTCGTGGTAAGGGGAGGTGCCCGGGGCTCCGTCCTGGGCGCCTGCAGGCCTCGGCTCGTGGTAAGGGGAGGTGCCCGGGGCTCCGTCCTGGGCGCCTGCAGGCCTCGGCTCGTGGTAAGGGGAGGTGCCCGGGGCTCCGTCCTGGGCGCCTGCAGGCCTCGGCTCGTGGTAAGGGGAGGTGCCCGGGGCTCCGTCCTGGGCGCCTGCAGGCCTCGGCTCGTGGTAAGGGGAGGTGCCCGGGGCGCCGTCGTGGGCGCCTGCAGGCCTCGGCTCACGGCCGCGCCCGCCGCAACGCAACAAGCGGCTCGCATATTCGCCGTGTGGCGCAGCAGCGCAGCCCCAGCTTCATCTTGGGCCCGCCGTCATCAGGGTCTTACGCCCTGCTCCTCCCTGGAGGCCCCCGTGCTGGTGCCGTGCTGCCGCCCTCGCGCTGCCCAGGGGACGCGCCCGGCCCGGCCCGGCCCGGGGCGGGGCACAGGCTGTATTTGTACCGGCCGGGCCGCCAGCCTGTTGGGGAGCAGAGACTTTGAGTCGCCTGTAATCAGGTAAACGCGCTCTAATTTGGTCCTCTTGTCTGGCGGGCGGGGCGGGGCGGGGTCCTCAGTGCGGTGGCTCCCCCGAGGGGCGGCAGGGCAAGGGTCGCGGCGGTGCCGGCGCAGCGCGTTGTTTGAACTTGGGTTTGGGTCTGGCTACGCCGCTGGGGCTGGGGCCGGGGCTGGCCCCGCCCGGGGCCCCGTAATGGACCGGGTGGGGGTCACGTGACGGGGCGGGGCGGGGCGGGGCGGGGCCGGACGCGTCGCACCCCGCGTGTCGAGATTATGGGGGGATGATTCGGGGCGCGCCTCTCGCCATATCTCTAATCTGAATCAAGCTCGGGATGGCTGCAAAGCGGCCCTACTCCGCCTGCCTGCCGGGGTGCGGAGCCCCTCGGCCCGCCTCGCCCCGCTCCGCCCCGCTCCGCCCCGCCCCGCCCCGCCCCGCCCCGCCCCGCCCCGCCCCGCCCCGCCCCGCCCCGCCCCACCGCGCCCTTCCCCCCTGGGCTATGGGGCGCCTCTCGGGGACGCTCGCTTCGGCTCGCCTCTTTGTCAATCAGAGGGCCTTTTACCCCAAACGCGATAAACATCTCCACTAATTGGGCCTGCTGCGCGAGTTACTCCATTTGCGGAATTTACCCCCCGTTTGTGTAGATGGCGTTAACCTCTCACCCCTCTCCCCTCCCCCTCCCCCCGGTGGGACCGGCTCCGGTGCGGCTCCAAGCCACGCCGCTCCCGGTGGTCCCCGCGTAAGGACGCCGCGGGCTGACCTCTCACCTTCCCCCTCCCCTCGCATCTTTTCACAAACGAGACACCTTCTCTCTCTCTCTCTCTCTCTCTCTCTCTCTCCCTCTCCCTCGCCTGCATATCGCCGCTTCCATTCTTTCTGCTCTCAAGGGAACCCCCTTCTTTCCGCGTCTGATCTCTGCCATATTGGTAACCTACCTCTCCCCCTTTCCTTTTCCCGCCCTTGCCTGGCCGGCCCGCCCCTTCTCCGCGTCGTTCCCTTCTTTTCCTCCACCGCAATCTCGCTCGCTTCGGAAAGCCATTGACTTTCATCAAGGCAACACGAGTTATTCCATGTCTAGTGGTCCGCCTCCCTGGCCCTGCGGGCCGAGCAGGAGGAGGGCCTCCGCCCCCCCCCCCCCCCTCGCGCAGAGGGGCTCCCCTCAAGGGCTCCCCCGGCGGCCCTGTCGCCAATCTCGCGGGGGTGAGGGCGGTGCGGGGGGCGGGGGCCGCGGCCATGGGGTGTCATACACACACACACACTCATACTCGCGGGGCGCACCACACCGATCGCCCCCTCCCTCAGTCTCAGTCCCTACCCCCCTCTTTCTCCTGCCCCTCCATTCCCCCCACCCCTCCCCGTCTCCCCCACTCCTTTTCCGATATCCTTTTCACTTTCCGCCTTTGCCCTTGGCATTAAACTGATAAATAGGCGCCTCTATTCGCCGGCAACTTGAGCCCCCGCCCCCGCCTCGAGGGGGTGAGGGCCGCCCCCGCCCCCACTCCCCTCTCGTCTTGGATTGCGCCGCGGTGAGGGGTCCCGCGCCCCGCGCCCCGCGCCCCCCTGGAGGAGTGATGGGCGAGGGGGCTGCGCCCCACAGCCCCCCTCTGAGAGCTCCGCGCGATCCTGGACATCCGTCACTCGGGGCGGGTCTGGGTCCGGGGCGGGCTGCCGGCTGCCGCCGCCGCACTGCCGCCCGGCCCGGCTGAATCTTCGAGTCGATCCACGTCCCTCATGCCAGGCGAGCCAGCAGCCAGCCAGCATCCAGTGGGGCGGGGCGGGCCCACGCGGGGGCTGATGTGCGGGCGGGGCGGGGCGCGGGGTGGGGCCCAGCTCCTCCGCGGGAGGAGGCCTGGGCCCCGCCCGGCCCCGCCCGGGTCCGGCGTGCTATGGGGGCTGGGCCCCGCGCGGGGTTATTTCCTGGCCTTCTGGCCGGACCGTCTCACTCAGACTCCATCAATATCCCGCGCCCGTCCCGCCCCGCCCCGCTCCCTCTCTTCCCGGCGTGCCCGTCCCGAGGCCCTGGACCGCCGCCTAATTCCTGGATCTGGCACCGCGGCGCCGGCGCCTCTCCGCCCGCCGGCCGGGGCCGAGCACCGCAGGGTAGCGTCTTCTTGCCCTCAATGAGCCTCATTCCAAGTTTGTGCAGCAGCCAGGCCAAGCCACGCCACGCCGCGGCGGGGCGCGCGGGAGGAAGAAAGAGTCGCCACGAGGCGAGGGTGGCGTGCCGCTGCGGTGGTCGCAGGACGGCGCGTGGTGGTGGCGGTGGCGGTGGACTTGCAGGGCGGCTCCCCGCCTCCCCCATCTCCACCACCACCCCCCACTCCCCCGGCTCAGCCCCGCCCCGCGCCCCGCCCTGTCCCCTGCCGTGCAATTTCTCGTGTAAAGCACGCTCGTTAGCGACGTGACCGGACAAAGCATCGGGGAGGGTGGACGTGGTGTGGGCGGGCTCACCGCCACGGCTCACCGGCGCTCTAGGGGCTCGGGCTCGCGCTCGCCGCAGAGGGGCAGGGCAAGCGCTTCTTCCACTGTTCGTTTCTTCTCAGTGACGATCGCTTCCGCTGCGCTTGCTCAGCGGTCAGGTCACCGCGACTCTCGGGGACGAGCTCGGCTCGGCGTAAGGTTTCTTTTTGCGCCTCGTGCAAATGTGCAGGGCGCCAAACGGAGTGAAAATGTAAGGAAAGGTCTTGTTCCTTTCACTCCGCGCCGCGCACGGGAGGGAAGTCCCTCGGCCGGTGAGCACCGCGGCAATTAACCAGCGCGTGCGTGGTGATTTGCATACGGCTGGGCCCACCCTGCTCGCCTCAATGAGCTGCATTCCATCCGTGATTATGGATCCTCCTAATGCTGATCAAGAGAGAGAGAGAGAGAGAGAGAGAGAGAGAGAGAGAGAGAGAGAGAGAGAGAGAGAGAGAGAGAGAGAGCTGTCACGCGCGTCAGCGTTATCTCAAAGCAACCGGGAGTCGCCAATAATTCCTCGTATCCCTTTCTTATTTCCTTTTTTTTTCCATCCACTTTGCGACCGACGTCGTCTGCTGGAGTCGCACATGGTTAGTTCCTGGAAACCACCTCATCGATAAAACCATGGAGCGCCTGCTGCTCCTGTCACCTGCTTGCGATAATCCTTGTCCGTCCCCACCACCCCGTAATGGTCCTCAGACTTTTGATGGATGGACGATTATTTCCCTTAATTTACCTGGAGCCTGGCGCTAATATCTCGACTCGAGTGACTCCTTCGCTGTGTGTGTGTGTGTGCGCGTGTGTGTGGTAGGCCAGCCCCTCACTCCAGCCAGCCCTGGGCCGCTGTCACTCAGGCCAGACCCCGGCTCAGGGCATTGTCCTTACACGTTATCAATCACATCTTTTCTTTTGCTCCCATCGTTGTCGCGTTCGTCTCACTACCCCCCCCCCTCTCTCTCTCTCTCTCTCTCTCTCTCTCTCTCTCTCTCTCTCTCTCTCTCTGTTTCTTTCTCGCTCTTCCGCTGCACCGCCACCTCTCACTTCCTGTCCCCGTGTAAGCCCGCTGCAGTACGCGCCTGTGTGGTCCGCATTAGAATAATCTCATCATCATACATTAGTGGTTCATATCGGATCACATGGGGCCCCCTCCCCTCGCTGCACCTAGCCCTGCCCTGCCCTGCCCTGCACTAGTGCTCGGCGCGCAGTATTGTTCTCGGCTGATCATTGCCAATTCGATTGATCTGGTTCGAGTATATCACCCCCGCGGGCTGGTGGATCAGCAGGAACAAGTGGGTGTATACTCCTCTACCTGGACTCCAGCGAGAATGCCATTCACTCGTCATTCTCTGCAGACTTATATTTACACAGTGACTTGCACGACGTCGGCTTTTTGTAACGAGTTTCCCTGTCGGGCGCCCGCCTCGGAACGAATTGTTCCCCCTTTCTTCGCTTTTGTCCTTTCTCTTAACTTTTATCCCCCTTCTCTCAGTTGAAGACCCGCGAGGCGAGAGAGGGCCTATGAGACAGACCGGGCAGGGCAGGGCCGGGCAGCGCGTCGCGGAGGATGGCACTTCTAAAAGGTCCTCCGCTGCGGGCGTGTGCGTGTAGAATCCAGAATCTATCAGATCGGGTTATTGTTGTTGACGGTGCTATTGTCATAGCGCTTGGCCCTTGCCCCCCCCCCCCCCCCCTCCGCTTCGCCACGAATCAATTCTTCTCGTCATGCGGCCCATGCGGCGCGGTGCTCCATCATCACAGGGAAAAAATAATGCGTTATTGTACAGGCTGAATTAATTCCCATGCACTTGATTCGCTTGAATATGTATATTTATTCGTGCGGTTCGTGAATGATGGAAGTGCGGATTTTCTTTCTTTTTCTTTTATTATTTCTGTGAATAAAAATTCCAGAGGTAGCGCACGAGGACCAGGGCGCGCGTGCACACACACACACACACACACTTTCACACACGCTCTCATACCGTCGTATATGTCCCGACATAAAATCTGGGTCACCAAACCAACTCGACGAAGGAGTCGCACCGCCGCTACGCCCTGACATTTCGCAGCCTCCTTCACGACGCTTGAGAGATTTCTGCGCGATTGGGGAGCACTGTAACACGCACCGGTACACACACTCTTTCCTCTCTCTCTCTCCCTCCACAGACACACACACACGCGCGCGCGCGCACCGGTCCCGCTTTGCTGAAATGTATAGCAGTTCCGGCGCTTCGTCTTACGATGGCTGGACCCCGGAGTGCCCCTCCCCGCCCCGCCTCTCTTCTCATTGTGCGTGACGGTTTCGTGTTTCGCGCCGGCCATCTCTTTCTCTCTTCGTCCTTGTCCCTCACCGTCGAGTGGCTCCCTCCCTCTCTCTCTCTCTCTCTCTCTTGCACACCCTTCTCGCCCCCGCCTCGCCCGGGCTGTGCTGTGGGCTCGGGCTGCCGTTGCTGCTCTACCGACAAGGCGTTGATTCTTGATGTCTCACTCGTTTCCCCGGGAGGCAGTCAACGTGCAAGGCCAGTGCGCGCGTGTGTGTGTACCGCGGTGTGAGTTCTCCCCCTTGGCGTGCGTGCCGGCTGGCTGGCTGGCTGAGCCGCGCGCGGCGGGGCGGGGTGGTGTCGCTTTCAGAATGTTTTCAATATTTCATCAAGGTGCTACTTTACACCACCTCTTTGCCGCCCCTCGGCAGTAGCAGCAGCAGTGCATTGCTGCGGGAGCGCCATCTGTCCTGACACGCCGCGCGCGCAGGGAAAGGAAAAGGTTATTCGCCGCGATATCTTGATTTTCGCACGAGGCCGCGTGGTGGATGTTTGCCGACAGGAGCTAGGCGAGCGCAGAGAGAGGTTTGTGCCGATGGATGGACAGGACTGCTAGACTGGAGCCTCCCCTCCCCCTGGGCCTGGGCGGCTGTGTTGTTGTTGTGTTGCCTTCACCCTAGAGAGAGGACACGCGCCCGGACCATCCTGCAGGGAGAGAAGCTGTGCCGGCCCGGCCCGGCCCGGCCCTTTTCCCTCCGCATCCCCCAACCCAAAGGGCCAAACGGACCCGCCAAAGCCCTTATGTAAATGTGTAGTCATCAAGACAAACTGTTTGCGTACAACTGCGCGCAGCGGCCCGGCCGAGTCCCTGCGCACCATGCTGGCGCCGCGCCCTCCGCCAGGTAAGCCCCCCTCTCTCCCTCTCTCCCTCTCTCCCTCCCTCCTCGCTCTCCATTTTCATGAAGGAGGCTGGCCGAAGTACAGTCGATGATCTCGTCGAACCGTGGACGAAATTTTTCGCCCGCAGCACAGCGCGTCTTTATTTCTGCACTCTATTGGTCCGTTCTCTTTCGAACTGCCCTCTTCTCTTGTGCATACATTCCAGATTTTACTCCTTTTTGCGATTGTGGGCGGACGGGCGCATTTCCGAATGCTAAAGTTTCTTCTCCTCCCGCTCGTGCCGCGCCGCCTGTAGCCGAGCAAAGCAGTTGAGCGCGGGGCGTGCGGGTGTTCGCCTTATCGAATCTGGAGGCGGGGCGGGGCGGGGCGGGGCGGGGCGGGCGGACCACATCAACCCCCAAATCCCCGCGGCCGGGCGGGGCCGGGCGGGGGCGGGCGGGCGCGCCCCGCAGCACTAAGCGGCGCCATGCTATCGTTTCCAGCGGGCGCATCTCAGTTGCTTGCCGGCCCGGGTGGGGGTAAGCGGGGGCGGGGCAGTCCGCGGAATGATTGCTGCTTATCGGCGACTTCCCTCTCCCTCCCCCCCAGGAGGCGTCGCGGCGTCGGCTCCACGGCGCGAGCAGCGCCACCGACGCTGAGTACGACGACGCCCCTCTTCCTCGCGGCGCGCGTCCCGTGCAGCTCGCGCGCGGCATTTGATTTGAATGTCCGACGTCGTCTGCTTTCGCCGCCCGTGCGTGGTCTGGTCATGTAAATGTTGCGTCTCCCGAGTCCGTCGCGCTTTCTGAATTTTCCCCCGAAGTCGATATAGTTTCGGTGCCGGAGCTCTCCGCGGTCCTATACGTCTCCCCCAGGTGGTGGGCGCGGTGCCTGGTGACCCCCGCCCCGCCCCGCCCCGACCGGATCTCTTATCTGGCGGGCGCGTCATCGCGTCTCAAGCGCCGGGGCGGGGCGGGGCGGGGCGGGGCGGGGCCGGGGGGCGCTTCGTTCCTCCAAGGACGCGACCGTCACCGTCTCCTCTGCAAGAGCGATAACATTCCGATGAGGTCCCCGGGAGCGGAATGCGACGGTGAGCGGGGCGTGCGGCTTTGCTTCCGGCGCCACGCCCCGCCACGCCCCAGCAAGGTGAGGTCGGGACGGGACGCCGCACTGGGGGGCGCGGTGCTCGCAGACCGAAAAGAAATGAAAAGGACGAGTGAAATAAACGCGCTTTTGCGCTGCGTTTACGATTGGAGGTGTGCCCCTGCTGCCCCCCCCCCCCCCCCCCTCTGTCGCGGTGTGGTGTCCTCGGCGTGCAGCGATGCTCGTGTCTCTCGCTGTCGTTTCGTTTTATTGCCGTTGTTGGTAGCCCTGCTCGCCGGAGGCCGGGCGTGCTGGGCTGGGCTGGGCCCCCGCTTCCTTCTGCACCGGTTCAACTTATGCTTGTGTGCAAGTTGGCTACACTGCCTCGGTGGCCCGCGGGCCGGGCCCCACCCTGTGCCCGGGAAGGAAGTCAGTTCCGGAGGGTTGGTACGACGGGCTGCGCTGCGCCCTACGGCGCCGCCGTGCAGACATCCAGTGCTGTATCGGCGCAAGGTGTGTGCTGGGCGGTCCCGGCCCGGAGGTACCGTACGTCCCGCCTGCAGCCAGCTACGCGCACTACCACACTGGGGCTTTGAATTATACTCGGGAAGCTGACTCGTCCCGGGGAGGAGTGATGTTTTATCTTCTCCCCGCGCTGCGCTGCAGGTCGCGCATATGCACTGCGTTTATCATACGGGAAGAGGTCGGGTCTCGTCCTGCGGGGCTCCTGCGGGGCTCCTGCAAAGGCTCCTGCGGGGCTCCTAGGGGGCTCCTGTAGGTCTTCTGTGGGTCTCCTGCGAGGCTCGTGCGGGGCTCGTGCGGGGCTCCTGTGGGGCTCTTGCGGGGCTCCTGCGGGCAGGGATCCTGCGGGTTCCCTGCGGGCCACACGAGTACGGTGTACGTAGCGGGGAGGGGTGGTAGTGACTCGGCGAGGAGAAACGTCTGGTCCGGAGTGCGTTTGTAACGAGGAGGTGTCCGCCCGTCAGGAACGTCCCCCCGTCCCGTCCATTACACGTACGTACGTCCCACGACGTGGCGTTAGTTTACAGAGCCTCCTGCTGCATTTTTATGTTTCGCACGATACGCGCGCCGCGCCGCGCCACCCAGTGCATAAGTTTTCGCCTCTTGTGCTGCGCGGTGCGTGTTCGGCCGGCCGGGCCGGGCGTGGCTGCTGTACTTGTTGTACTCGGTGTGTACGCGGTCGTTAAGGCCGGCCCGGGCACGGCACGCCCTCCTGTGATTATTTCATAAATCCGTTTGGGAGTGGAGCGCCGGGCCGGAGCGGGCTGCTGCTACTAGGATTCTTTGTGGCTTTTCGAAGCAGAGGCGGACTCGGGTCGGGTGGCCGCGGCCCGGGGGGATACACAAGGACGAGGAGCACCGAGAGAAAAGAAGAGGGAGGCACGGGGCTTAAAATTATTTCACGCTTGACACTCCTCCATGCGGCAAACGAGGTGAGCAGCGCGTGAAAGGGGAGGAGAGAGAGAGAGAGAGAGAGAGAGAGAGAGAGAGAGAGAGAGAGAGAGAGAGAGAGCTAGACGTGGAGAAGAAAACCGAGAAGATCTGGAAAGTGAGACAGGTTCGAATAACTCTTTGCCGTGAATAGGTCACAAAAGTTTGTTCTTCACGCTGCTCTGGGCGGGGCGGGGCCGAGCGCGGTGGGGGCGCGTTCAGGAGGACGCCACGGTCCCGGTGTCTCAATATTATCTGTGTGGGCGCGCGGGGCGGGGCGCAATAACCTTGCCCGCGCTGCTGGAATTCTTTCCGGGGAGTAAAATTACTGAGCTAACTATGGTATCGCATTTCATCTTTCCATGAAGCAACAGCAGTAGTAGTCTGGCTCTCCGGGGGGAAGTGCTGTGCTGCCCGTGATGCTTTCTCTCTCTCGCGCGCGCGCGCGCCTCAGCCCAAAGGGCATTCCGATGCTGTTATAAGTATTAACAGGGTTATTCTAGGGTTTCTCATCTTTTTCGAGTCGCTCAATCATTGTTTCCGACCCTGCTGTGGCCGGCTCGCGGACGGACGCTCGCAGGAGCAGGCAGGCCGCGGTGCGTACCGCGACGTCAAACACTCTTCCCGTTCGAGGACCGCGAGGAGGCGCGGCCGTCGCGTCAGGCCGCCTGTCCTGTCCCGTCTCGTCTCGCCTGCTCTGCTCTCCTCGCGCCAGGAGCCCCGGCGAGGGCTCCAAACACGCACCTTATTTATGGCCGTATTAGTATGCATTTGATTCAGGAGGGGGCCGCGCCCGGGCCGGGCCACGGGGCACAGGGAAAGCCACGCCACATCTGGTGTGAGTGTGGGGACTGTTGAGAGTGAGAGAGAAAGAGAGAAGGGTGGTGTGTCTGTCGCTGTGCGGGCCCCCTCGGTCCCGCCGAGGTGCCAAGCGATGGAGTCGTTGTCATAAACCCTCAATAACGACGCTCGTTTTTGCAGCTGGGGAACTAACCTCCTCCCCTCCTCCCCGCTCTTCCCCCCAATCCTCAAACCCCCACTGATTTTTGTGGCTCTTTAAACAGCAGAGCA
This sequence comes from Frankliniella intonsa, assembly GCA_033675135.1. NCBI lineage: Eukaryota > Metazoa > Arthropoda > Insecta > Thysanoptera > Thripidae > Frankliniella > Frankliniella intonsa. Next base: position 11,104,701 of record CM066249.1, on the reverse strand, counting down.
GACCGTTCCACGACGCTTGCTGAGGGAGAGAGAGGGGGGGAAGTGCAGAGAAAGGGAAAAGAGGGGGGAGGGGGCAAAGCCAAGCAGTGGGGAAGATGACACACCCATAATTTCCCTAATAATTCCGAGGAAAATAAAGTTTGCGCCTGCAGCTTGTCGCGCCGGGTAAACCGGGTGTGAGTGAGCTGGTCCGCTGGTCCGCTGGCGGGGAGCCAGGAGGGCTGCCCGCCTGCCTGCGGCTGCAGATGGGCTCGTCTCGCACCCAGCGCGGCGGCGTGGCATGGCGTGGCGGAGAGGAGAGGACGTCAAATATTTTTTCGCCTTTTGTTGCGCTTGCGGATTGTCTCCGGCGCATCCCTGTCACTCGTACCCCGTTGCCTGCGTGCTAATGCACCCCGGGCCGAGCAGGGGCCACACTGTGCGCTACACTCGTACCCTGTGGACTCTCCCTGCGAGGCTCCTCGCGCCGTCCTGGTCGTTGTAATCAAGCTCCAGCAGCAGCAGCGCCCAGAGTGGCGCGCGGAGGCTGGCTGCAGCGAGCGGTCGCGCGGTGGCAATGGGGAGAAAAAGATACGGAGAAAACCCCTCTTGACAGATACGGGCATGAAATATTGCGTATGTGTTTTACGCGCGTGTGTGTGTGTGTGTGAGTGTGTAGAGTGTGGCCGCAAGGGGAGACAGCCGTTTTCACGCCTATTATACACTCAAAATACTGCGCAACCGACCCCTCCCCGCCCCGCCACCCCCGGGCCAGCAGACAGCAGTGGCGGCCCGGCCCGGCCCGGCCCGGGGGTGGCGGGGAAGGGATGGCAAGCAAGGGCGCCCGACCGGAACCACTACAGCAGGAAGGAACCAGTCAGCAGCCGCGCACTGCAGCCGCCGGCCTGCTGCTTGCAGCCCTTCTGCTCGGCCCTTCTCTTTGCCCCAGCCCTTCCCTTCCCCGCCCCCTCCCCTCCCATCCCCTCCTCTCCTCTCCCCTCCTCCGCCCCGGAAACGCGACTCAACGAGGAGCGCGCGGCGCGGCCCTCGTGTCCGGCCGGCCCTGGAGGGAAGGGAGACCCTGGCGCCGGCGCCGGCCCGCCGAGGAGGAGAAGAAAGGGGCGGTTTATTGTTTTCAGCGCTGTTGTTTTATTGTCCACGGTGCGTGCGTTTTACATTATTGTGTAGGATTATTGCGCGGATTTAGTTTTGTGTGCACTTGTGTGTTCGGGGTACTTAACACTAGTTGTGTTTTATTACGTGCAGTAATTCCAAGTTTGCAGGCATGCATTTCTTGGTGTTGCGTTTTTTTTTTTTCAACAAGTAAATAAATGGGTTAAAAAACACACACACGCACACAAACTTGGAGCGTTCGCGCTTTTGCATCACGATCGTCGGATAAGTGCTTGTGCTTATGACGTGCTTCTTGCGAGGGGTGAGTCGTCGATCGTCTGTCTACGTCGCCATAACGTTTATTATTTTCATTTTTTCTTTGCGTGTGTGCGGGCGACACAATCACTATACTCCCATCACCAGGACCGGTGTGACCGCTTCATCGCCCCCTGTGCTGCTTAATGCGTGTTTCATAAGCAGCGGGGTGGTTGGTCGGGAGCACCGCATGGTGTATGGAGAGGCGCGACCCACCGGATATAGGGGGAGGGAGGGAGGACTGCGGTGGTGTTGCACACACACACACGGCCACTTGAAATCTCCCGCGCGAATGTAATGACCTTCCTTTGTTGCCGTGATTGTCGCCGCCTGACGTCACGACTCGCCCCTATATCGAGTGTCTGTGTACCCCACCCTATCCCCTGCGCTATCCGTCCCCTAACCGCTTTGACTATCTGAGTCCCTCTGGTGCGAGATGCTCTTTTGTGATGCTGCCTGGTCCTGGTCCTGGTCCTGGTCCTGGTCCTGGTCCTGGTCCTGGTCCTGGTCCGACCCGCGCGCTCGCCTATCTGCCTATAGTCACGTGCGTGACGGACCTGCCGTGCTGGATGAGAAATTGCGCGTCCGCGGCGGTACGTGAGGGCATGCAGGCGGCCGGGGATGTGATCGGGGCGGGGCGGGGCGGGGGTCACTGTGCTGCGCCGCTGCGCCCCGGCGGCCCGGCCCGGCCCGGCCGCCACCCGGCACCTTACTCACCCAGATCCGTCTGTCAGATGGCGGGGCCGGGGCGCGGCCCTGACTTACACCTGCAGGTGGAGGACGAGGCCAGTGAGGTGAAGTCCCCCCGGCCCGGCGCGGCGCGGCGCGGCGGCTGCCACAGCCCCGTGGAGCTTACACACACACAGGCGAGAGTGGTGGTTGTGAACGTGCGGGCCGGAGGGGGAGGTAAGGTGAGGTGGAAGGGGGGGGTAGCTATCACGCGTACGTACAACGCACTTGCGGTTGGCTACTGTCCTGCCCGGTGCCATGTAGGGGAGGGGGGAGCTGCTTGTGCCGCAGCCGCAACGGGGCCGCACGGCTGCTTCCGGGGTAGCCGGAGGATACACTGAACTTCCTTCCTCTGCTGTGTGAAATGTTACGTCTTTTTTTAAAGAACATTTAAAAAATTTCATCTAGTGTCTGACCCGCCCGCGGCCCAGCGCAGTGCGCATGCCCAGCGCCGAGCGCGTAGGCAACCCGGCGGCGGCTGTGCGCGCGGTACAGTATCACCGCCTGGGGCTGGTGTCCCCGCCGCCCCGCCTCCCGCAGTCGCGGCGAGCGCGTCTGAAAACGACAGGTGCGAGTGAGCGAGGGACTGCCGCCCTGCCGCCCCCTCACCTCGGACGCACCCTTCTGCCCCTCGCCTCGCCTCGCCTCGCCCGCGGATCAATCCCCCGCGGCGGCGGCGCGGCGGCGTGACACATGTCGCATGACTCAGCGTGACGTCACCGGCGCCGTGTGCGTGACACCTGGCTGGCCGCACCCTGCCCCGCCCCGCCACGCCCCGCCACGCCCCGCCACGCCCTGCCCCGCCACGCTCCCGCCCACGCTGCCCCAAACCACCACCCCCTGCCGCGCGCCCCTCACCTGATTCACTATGTTCTGTTGTGATTTTCTTGGTGTACGTATTACTAATAATTCTTTTTCGTGTGTTTTCTTGTAGGTAAGCAAGTTGTCTCCGTTCTACGACGCTATACGGCGGCGTCCCGCACCAGCACGGCTGTAAGTAATCGGCAGGGGGCTGGTTCGCCACCACCTTCGCCTTTAGCCGCAAAAGTTGCCCCCCCCCCCCCCACTCTTGTCTCTTTTTTGCTGCATGTGTCATTTGTCTTCTTCGGCTCTCTTCCCCGCAAAGAGGACGACTGCGTGTCGGGGCGCGGGCGCGGGAGTGCGGCGGCGGGTGGAGTGGGGGCTCGTAGCGCCCCGCCCCGCCCCGCCCCGCCCCGCCCCGCCCCGCCCCGCACAAAGCGACGCACACCGCACCCTCGGGCCGCTGGGCTCCGCCCGCCTACCCGACTATAGCCAAGGGCGGCCAAGGGCCCTCAGTCAGCCGCACTGGTCACTTGTGTGTGTGTGCGCGCGCGCCTCAAGCTTGTACGTCGCGCTTCCTTTTTTGCCCGGCGCGCCTCCTCTCCCTCTCTCTTTCTCTCCTTCTCCCTCCATCTCTGTGTGCCTCTCTCCCTCTCTCTCTCTCTCTCCCTCTCTCTCTCTTTTGCGCGCGCGCGCAACCTGTTTGTGCTGCGGCCGCGCCGCACAACAAAAGGGGCGGAGGGACGTCTGCTGGGAATTAGGGGGCTGCTCGAGGAAAAAGCACAACACCGGAAGGACTTGGTCGTCCGTGCGGGGCGGGGCGGGGTGAGGTGAGGTGGGGTGGGGCGGGGCGGGGCGGGGCGGGGCGGCGGTGATGCGCGCGATGGGCTGAATGTGTTTTGACATGCGGCGCTTTGCCGAGTCAATGGAGAATACTGCGAAAATCTTCGTTTCCGCGTGATCCCGTCCTGGTGCGCGCGTCTCCGCTCTCTCTCTCTCTCTCTCTCTCTCTCTCTCTCTCTCTCTCTCTCTCTCTCTCTCTCTCTCTCTCTCTGCCCGCCAAGCTGCGCACAGCGGGAGGGGCTGGCGGGCGGACACTTTTTGGGCGTGGCAGGGACGGTGGTGGCCCAGGAAGACGGCGATATAAAATTAAACGACGCGCTTGGCGAGCCGTGAGCCCGGCCGGACGGGCAGGGCCGGGGGCTGAGCCCGCGTGCCGATCTAGCACCCTCGCCCCGGCCTCTCTGTCTCTCCCCCCTCTCCCTCCCTCTCTCTCTCCCTCTCCCTGTCTCCTCTCCCTCTCTCCTCTCCCTCTCGAGCCCTGTGTCTGCGCGCCCTACACCGTAAGGGTGGGGACGACATTCAAATGCGACACACACCGGCCGCCCATTCCAATGCTAAGAAGTGAAGTGAGGAAGGGTATCGCAGGCGGGCGGAGCGGGGGCGGACGAGAAGGGTTGGCACCGCCCCCTCCCAATGTGTTGAGCACCCCGCTGCAAGCAGGGCTACGGGGAGGGTAGGCTATTTGTACCGCGGGGCACCCCTTGTAGGCAATACCCCCCGCCGCGCGCCGCGCGTGCCCGGCCACGGGCGCAACAGTCATGGCGCCACCGGCATACTAGTGGCTGTGGTGCAGGCTGTTTCAGCTCCGCTTCCACATCGCCACACCAGTCGATCGCGAACAAATTCGCGGCCCTGCTGGCTCGCAACCCGCCACATGTATGCAAAACGCGTCGATTGCGCTGCTACTGCTCGCGCGCGTGGCGTGCGAGTACTCTGCTGATAAAACCAGAATAATAAATATTTTGTTCAGCGCCAGGGCCTCTCGGGTTGAGCCCGCTGAACTCCCGCCACGCCGCGCCACGCCGCGCCAGGGTAGACAGTTACTGATTACAGAGTCTCAGCCCCCCGCTGCCGCTGTGGCGGGTGCCCCGAATAAATTGGAGTGTGTCGGTGTTGCAATTAGCGGGATTGGGCCGTTAAACGTGTGGACCGGAGTTGAGCCGAGCCGAGGTCGGGGGAGAGGGGGGGGGGGGGGGGGTTGTGAACAAAGTGGCGACGTTTTGTATCGACCTGTGCGGGCTGGAGCCACCCCCCCTCCTCCCCGCACCCCCACCTTGCATTGTTAATGGGGACCCCCCCGTGCTGAAGAGACACCCTGCTCTCGAGTTGTCGGGGGGGCACTCGGAGGCACTCGCTCGCATACGGAGGGAGAGGGGCGAGAGGCACACAGCCGCTGTGGCCTTGTCTCGGGCAGGCCAGGTGTCGGAGCTGAGCTAAAGGCAAAGCGACACCTGTGTCAAACTGCAAATACTATGTATGTCGGCCGTAGTTCTACACAGTGGCGCCGGCGCGGCGGAACGATCGTGGACATGATGCCGAGCGCTGCCTATAATGCAGCAGCAGGGCCGCTCGGCACGGCACGGCACGGCACTGCTGTAGGCGTCACCGCAGCGGAGGTTGCGGTACAAGAGGACAACAGCGCTGCGTCACACATTCAAATATTGAAGGCTCTTGCTCCTTTCCTCCTGCGGTGCGGGAGACCTCTGCTCTGCTGCATCACAATGCATATTTTATGCACCGCGGCGCCACAGGAGGCGACAGGCGAGGCGCCCCGCATCCCGGCATCATGTCGCGATTTCCGCGTCTGTAATGCGCATGCCCGCCCGCCCCGCCCCGCTCTGTCTTTTGACTCTTTTTCGCCCGCCGGGCGTTCGTTGCGTCCCCCAGACCAGTCTTTCCTCTCTTCCTCTCTCTTTGCTCTTCGTTGTCTCTCTCCATTAGCCCCCGCGGCACGGGCGGCGTCGTGTCTCTCCCCTGCTGCGGCAGTGCCGCCGCCCCGCCACGCCCCGCCACGCCCCGCACCCCGCCCCGCCCTTCCCCGCGCGCCTCTCGTTTGCGAAAGTCAAAGGTTTGTAATTTGCTTGTGTCTGCCGCCCAAACGCCGCGTGGAGCGTGTAGCAGCAGGAAGAGGGTCGCTGATCAGGGCGGGGGCTGATAATCAGTTTTGCTCTGCGCGTCCGAGTCCGCTCTCCGCCCCTCGCATCCTTTGCTGTACATTCCCTTCCGTCTGTAACCGGTCGTTCCCATTTCATGTTTTACGTGACATTTTCCGAATCTACTGCGGAATCTACTGCTATGGAATTTGGTGCGATTCTTTAGTCGTGGGTCGTTGATATTTGAAAAGTACTTTGCGGGCGAAGATCCTCCCCCGTGGGCCCTTGGGGCTCTGCCCCTACCCCGCCCCGCCGCGCACCGCACCTCCCTCCGGACTCTTTTGTCGGATCGGCATCCTATCGGGTTCTGAGCCCGCCCCGACCCGTCCTGCCCCGCCCCCTGGCCTCGCCGGTAAAACTTTGTCCATATTTTCCTAGGCGATGTGTTCCCACTCTGACGTCCATTAGGCTCAACTTGGCATAAGGACCTCAGGGACGCTGGTGCGTTACTCCTGAAGTCTGGCTATTTGAATATCGCCGCCTCAGCCTGCCAAAATAAGTCTCAGCAAATCGGGCGGCAACAAAAACAAATCCTGGCATTTTCTGAACAAATGCCAGATAAATGCAGTTCTACTAAAAATAATTATAGTCTAAGTGTACCAAAACTACTGAAGTCTACCAGTCAACCAGCACGTTTACGCCCCTCGGGACGGGTTGTCGACGCGTAGAGGAGAGGGGACTGTGTGGACAGCGGGGGTGATCATGTTTGTCAACACGGCGGAGGTGGGGCGGGGCGGGGCGGGTACCGCGCAAGGCGGGGCGGGGCGGGGCGGGGCGGGGCGGGGCGGGGCGAGTTCAAAGACGTCTCGTGCGCCCTCCCTCGCTTCTGCTGCATTTCTCTCCTTTCCTCCCCCAGGGAGCGAACCGGCGCGCTGGCGAGAGAGAGAGAGAGAGAGAGAGAGAGAGAGAGAGAGAGAGAGAGAGAGAGAGAGAGAGAGAGAGAGAGAGAGGGGGGAGCGCGGCGTTGGCGTTCGTCCCTGGTGAGCAGGCGGCGCGCTGAGCCTTATGGCATGCCGATGCGACCTTCCCTGACACGACCCGGTCCCGGGCCGGGCCTCGGCGGCGAGCGGCCTAGCCGGGCCGCGCCCTCAAAGAGCATTGCGAGCGGCAATCCGATAGGAATAAAGAAAGCCAAACAGGCGAGGTAATGGAATTGCTGTTTGCCAGGTGTAGTGGGACGTTGACGTTGGCGTGGCGAGGCCAGGTGGAGTGGGGCGGGGCGGGGCGGCGCGGCGCGGGGCGTTCCTCTCCACCACCGTGTTATCCCGTGCGCGATGATGTTTGGAGCGGGATAATCGATTGCAAACTATATAGGCGGGGCGGGGCGGGGCGGCCGTGATGGAGATGGGCCGGTGAGGTGATTCGAGGAATCGAGACTCGAACGGGCCGAGCCGGGCCGGGCCCAGCGGCGCATCGCCGCGCGACGATCAAGGCTGCGGGGCGCATCGCGGGGCGCATGGCCTGCCGCTGCCGGACCAGCGCTGCCGGTTTGGCCGCCGCCACCGCTGCTGCTGCCGCTGCTGCTGGATTCGATTGCACTTTCCGAGAAGCGACTACTAATTGCCATGCATTAAAGTCGTGCCCGGTCCCGATGAAATGTCGCTGCCCCCCCCCCCCCCCCTGTCCCGTCATGTTTCACGCTCGGTTTACTCCACTACTGGCAGCCCAGCAGCAGTCCCTGTACCACCGCCTCCGCCCTCCTCCCCCGCCACCCCGCTCGGCCCGCACTGTTTGTACACGCTCATCGCATGGCGCCTCGCCGCCGCCGAAATGGGCATAAACGACACGTGACGACGCTGCGTTTTTCATCCCCCCCTCTCTCTCTCTTACTCATATATTTTATGCATTGTGACCTACTTTTTATTCCCGCGGGGCTCAGTCGAGCCGCGAAACACCCCCCGTCTGTCGCTGTCCGACCTGCGATTTGTTTCGTGTTGGGCGGTCTGAGAAGCGAATGAGGGAGGGGGGGGGGGGAGTCTGTGGCGCCCGCCCCGCCCGCCTGAGCGGTAAGTCTTCCTTCTCTCTCGCCCACGTCGCATAGAGCCATACGCCGGTTCCTCTCCCTTCTCACTCTTTTTACTTTTTCTCTAGCAGCAGACTCCCCGCGCCTTTTACTTTGAACTTGATTTGCTGCGGGCGGCTGCTTCCTCCGTAAAGCGGTGCAAACTTGTAAGTTGTCGGTTTGCTTAGCGCGAAAGATGCACCGCCTCTCTTCTGGCGCGCCGCGGCCGCGGGCTGTGCAGAGAGTGTTCGGCAATTATCCCTGTCTTTACCACCTCCCCCCGGCTCACTCGAGTTGTTAATCCTCAACTCTTTCTTGGTAGTTAACTTTGTTCTGTTTTCCTTGGCCTTCTTCTCGTTTTTCCGCCGCGCACTTGCCGAATCCCCTGGCTGTTGCAGGCGGTTTCTTCCTCGCGCTCCCCCGGCCGGCCTCTCCTCGCGGCCCGGCCCGGCGCGGGGTCCGGCTGGTCCCTCTTCGCGGAAGCAGAGAGGAGGAAGTCTGGCCCCGCGCGGCCACAGCGGCGGTACCGGCTCTGTCGGAGGAGGAGGAGGAGGGGGGCGGAGGGTAGAAAGCCCTGCTCAGTTTATAGCAAGCTTTCGGAGGACATAAACCGGGCGATCCTGGTCTGCCCCCGCGGGGCTACCCTCTTCACCTCCCTCTCTCTCTCTCCCTCCCTCCCAGTGCCCTGCTCGCCCCCACGTCCTCTCCCTCCCCTCTCCTCTGCCCCCCTCAGGCTCTCATTCTCTCTAAGCACGCATGACTGTCTTGGTCTGCTGAGGAGGAGGGTGGGCCGGGCCGGCCGGCCGGCTGGCCGCGGTGCGGTGCGGTGCGGTGGGCTGGGGTCCCTCAACTTGGACGCCGCCCTGCTGATGATGATGACTCCCTCTCGTGCCGCGAGTGTCTCCGTCTGTCTGTCTGTCTGTCTGTCTGTCTGTCCGCCCGACTGTCCGCGTGTCTCTGCGGCCGCCGCACATAGGCCCCTGTCTGCTGACACTCGCCTCACCTCTCGCCCAGTAACTGTCCACGGGGCGGACGTAAAACCCACCCCGCCCGACCCCGCGAGGGTCAGCGTCGCTGGCTCGAAATAACGCACTCAGGCGGACGGCAGAAACTAACCTCTTATTGTGTTTTGTCGCGGTTCTGCTGCCAGAAAAGCCGATTACAAAATTTTTAAAATAGTTTCTAGGACAAGGTTATACCCTCAAAGAGCTTGCTAAATGAGGTTTTAATTCACTCCATGAATGCGGCGAACAATTTAATGTCATTGTTAGTCGAATACTCGCCATGACATGGCCATGGCATAGAACGAGTCTCGTTCTGGTGTACCTCAACCAAGGCCTTAATCGAATCTGCATCATGCCGTGCAATTACTTAACGTCCCCGCTATATCTGTCAAACGATTTTTTTTAAAAAGTAGAGTCATCCTGATATTTGCGCTTTCCTGGAAATTAAGACGTACGCCAACCTCTTCCTCCGTGGAAACCCATAAGCCCGCCGGTCGGAATGCGCGGGAATACGAATGCCGGGGATTGATTGATGAGGAGGGGGGGGGGGGTATTGAATGAATATAAGGGTGCGCACGCGGCCTGGCCTCTCTCTCTCTCTTTCTCTCTCTCTCTCTCTCTCCCTCTCTCTCTCTCTCTCTCTCTCTCTCTCTCTCTCTCTCTCTCTTCTATCTCTTCTCTTTACCCATATAAACGGGATAACAAACCGCCCGTGGTATTAAGTGCTATCCAGTGAAAGTCGGGCGGCGCGGCGCGGCAGCGGCGGGAGCAGCCCTGCCTGCTCTGCCTGGCCTGCCCTGTCGGAAAAGATTTTACTAATAAATTGTTTATCGACGGCCGTTACGAGATGTGGAACGAGTTGCGCCGCAGTACCGCGAGGTGGCGCTGCTGCCGACATACGTACGCAGCGCATTCCATATTCATATTTCCCTCTTCTTTTTTGGGACGTTTTCCCTATGCTCCTCCGGAGCAGCGAACCAGTGCTAATGAAATATAATCTAGCGGTGGCGGTGGGAGCCGCGCGTGGCGCCAAGGCCTGGCGGACGTAACGCAGCTGCGCCGTGCCGCCTGGTTTGTCCCCCGTCGTGTCATGTCGGGGCGCGGCGGGGCGAGGCGGGGCGAGGCGGGGCGAGGCGTAGCGCGGCGCGGCCGAGAGGCTGCAAATCGCTCGGCTTGTACTTACGCCCACGCACCGCCACGCCGCGGCATAAAACAATGCGCTCAAACAGATCACGATGACGTACAAGGAAAGCCGAGGGGCCGGGCGGGCGGGACTACACACTGAGAAAATTGTGTACGTGTACTGCCTTGCATTTGTAGTCTAGCGTAGCTTGCAGAGCGAGTTGTAAAGCAAATGCTTCCAAAGTGTATCACGAGCGAGCGAGTAGGTCCCGATACTATCGCTCAGGTCATGTCCAGGCGCGGCGGGGCGGGGCTGGGCGGGGCGGGGCGGGGCGGGGTGGGGCGGGCCGGGCCGGTGTACTTCAGGCCCCGCGCCCTCCGTCATCTTTATTAGCTCCCTCTCACTACACGCGCCATTTGATCCGGCATTTGTCTTTGCGCGGGGTTATTCTTTTTACTTCCCTGGGAGGGAGAGAGAGAGAGAGAGAGAGAGAGAGAGAGAGAGAGAGAGAGAGAGAGAGAGAGAGAGAGAGAGAGAGAGAGAGAGAGAGAGAGAGGAGACTGACTGTACTGTCCACGCGGGGGAGGAGGACGGGGCCGTTTGTCATGCTAAAGCGTGCGAAAAGGGGCTGGACGGTACGACTATTAGCCGAAATTTCGACCACGTCGCTTCGCGGTGGGTGGAAAACACACGCACACACACACACACAAGTGTGTGTACACAGGCACACAGCGGCATAAGTGACCCTCAACAGCTCATCTCATCCCGTAATATGTGGTCCTTATTTCCTTGTAAACAGTAGATGAACATGAGCCCTGTGGAGCACCTGCGTGTCGTGCACGAGGTTGGTGTATACTAGAGTGATGGACCCCCTCCCCCGGGTGACGCTGCCTGCGACGTTCGAATAACTTAGTTTCTGACTTTGGTCGCCTGCGGCGGCGGCGTCCTGCTCCATCTAGCTCCGGGAGGCGGTGTAGGCAGGGGCGGCGGGGCAGCACGGCCAATAGGAAGCGGGAGGGATTCCTATACTCCCAAGTTCTACGTGTCGTCCTCGCGCGCTCCTGGAAGTAAGTCGCGCGTCCCGGCCGGCCTTGACGCGTCGCGGCGCGGGGCGGGGCGGGGTGGGGCGGGGCGGGTACATCGCCGCAGCGCAGCGGCAAATATCGGTCGGGCTGTCCCATCCCTCTCTTTTTGCATGATTTACCGGCGGAGTGTTGGAAAGTGGCACGCGGACGACGTATTCCTCAGGGCACTTAGCGCGCGCGCGAAAGGGAGAGAGGGGAGGGAGGGAGAGGGAGGGAGGGAGAGGGAGAGAGTAGGTGGAGGGGGAGCTGACTGATGATGCACGGAGGCTGCAGCAGCAAGGAGTTAGCGGTGTCGAGCGAGTGACCCGCGGTGCGGTGCGGGGGTTGCGGGCGGGGCGGGGCGGGATGGTAACGACGGGCGATAAAATCCGCTATCCGCCGTCCAGTCCCCGCCTCGCCCCGCCCCGCCCTGATGCCGCTGTGCCGGCGGGACCTGCAGCTCAGCTCAGCTCAGGCCCTTGTTGGCGCGGAACCCAATCAGACTGCTGGCTGTAGGGCGGTGCGCGGTGCGCGGGCGCGCCGCTAAGGGCGCCCCGAGGGCGCGCGCCCCGCCCCGCCCGCTGCTGCCTGACACGCGCGGCCTATCGCGGCCGAAATAAATTGAAATAACGACGACCTGCGCGGGGCGGGGCGGGGCAGGGCGGGGCGCGGTCCGCGGCGCGCCGTACCTCTCCGCGCGGCGTGTACCCAAAGCATTGCCGTCCCGTGGCCCGCGGGTACCAGGGCCGGGCGCCCCGGCTTTTGTTGTGGGCGGGGCGTGTTATTCGGTGCGGCTGCGGCGGGACGGCAACCGCTCAGATTTCTCGTCTCTCTAATTTCATGAAGTACTGCGCACACGAAACCCAAGTATGTGAGCGCAGCACACTTGCGGCTGTGTAAATTATTTTTACCATTTCTTTCTGTCTTTTTTAAACATTTTGTACGCACATTTCAGTCTTGTATTAGTTTTTGAGTTCGGGCAGTGTCGTTCTGGTTTTAAAAAGCGCGCGCCTCCGCCCGCCTCTGCTCCGCCCGGCCCGGCGGCCCCCGCGCGCGCGGCAGTGCGGCCCGCGGGCCGCTCCGGATGTGTAACTCACCGCCAGACGGCCATAAGGCAACGCGGAGGAAAATATCGATCCACTCAATGACCAATCAGTCGGCTCGTGCGGCAGCAGGGCGGCCCGGCCCGGCCCGGCGCTGCCGTCCGTCGGACCTCTATCCCATTATACACCCAAGAGGCCCTCGGACAATATTTAAATAATGGCATACGCCCCGCGGGGTAGGCGAGACGAGACGAGACGAGACGGCCTCCAGGATTCCATATTCGACCTCACGCCGCCCCGCCGCCGGTGTTTCCTGGCGTCATGCGGCCCAATATTTTTTTCAGGAATGCTGTGCCCTGCTTCTCCTAGTGCTGCGTATTGGCATATTGAGAGGGGCGCGCCCCCCTTCCCCTAGCCCTCCGCGCTCCGTCATAGAGCGTCTCAATTTGACGACTCGTGAGCCTGCCGCATTTTGCCGCCAGGACTTTTGCAGGCAGGGGTGCTCTCTCTCGCATACGCGCTCAGTATGTGATGGATGGATGACGGCACTCCAGCAGAGCCGTACCTGAGTGCGCGTAGCTCTCTCTCTCGCTCGCTCTCGCTCTCTCTCTCTCACACACACATTTTAAACCCTTCTCATCTCGTCTTCTTATCTTTTTTCTTCTTTCTCCAACACACAAGCAAAAGCAAAATGGCTACTTCATTTCGGAAATGAGGGCGAAGCACGCTCGGATCGCAGTCTTTGACACGCGACTACTCAACACCCTCCGTTTACGCCCCTCGATCCCCTTCTACTTCTGTCTTTCTCTCCCCCGCCCGCTGCGTCTCTCTTCATTCGCTTTTTGCTATTTTTAAAATTCGACCGAACGAAACGACTTCGGATTGTGTCTCGGAGGTGTTTATCGATGGGGTGTGGATGGCGCGGTTGTAGTGAAACAAAAGAAGCGGCCGGCCGGGGAGTGTGGGAGCGGGCCGGGACCAGCCGGGACCTGTAGGCGCCTATTTACAGCCCCGGCCGGCCCCGGCCCGGCCGGTCACCAGCGGCCACCTACTGCACCACCTTCGGCTCCCGCGCGGTGGTCTTCGCCGATTTCCTTTTTATTTTCGTCCGTTCTTTGAGCTACGCGGCGCGTGTGCCGCGTTACTATGTGTGTGTGCGCGCGCGTGTGTGTGTGTCTGCAGCCCCGCCTGAGTCACAAAGCTACGAAACGCACAACAAAGCTCACCCTGCCGTGGTGCCTCTCCCCGCGGGGCGGCCGAGCCCCCAGGGCCACCCCTGCGCAGCGCCCCACCCCGCCCCGCCCCGCCCCGCCCCGCCCCGCCCCGCCCCGCCCCGCCCCGCCTGCTCGTCTCGTTTCTATGAAAGCCTTTCACAACATTGGCCGAGGCGGCAGGCCGGGCCGGCCCGGCCGGGGGAGGAAGGCTCTGTTGCGCCCCTAACACGCTGCCGTGTCACACACACACGCGCACACGCTCACACACTGGTACACGCTTTACGCGTCGGTGAACTCCGTTCAGTACTTGGCACCGGATTGTTCGCTCTCTCTCTCTCTCTCTCTCTCTCTCTCTCTCTCTCTCTCTCTCTCTCTCTCTCTCTCTCTCTCTCTCTCTGTCCTGCTGTCACTGGGCGCGCGGGCCCCACTTTGCACCAATCCAATATCGCGACCTGCTGCCGGTGCGTACACAACAGGCTTTGTGGTCTGTCCGTCACCGGCACGACGGATTCGACCACAAAACTTATTATGTTGGCCGCGCCGCATATGGGGCGGGGCATTGGGGGGCGTGGCGGGGCGTGGCGGGGCGTGGCGGGGCGTGGCGGGGCGGGGCGGGGCGTGGCGGGGCGGGGCGGGGCGTGGCGGGGCGTGGCGGGGCGTGGCGGGGCGTCGCCGCACACACATGCATGGCCCGCCGCGCCGCTGCCGCCGCTCCGCCTTATCTGATGACAATTGATTTAAACTGAGCGGACGCGCCCCAGAGCAAAAGGGGGCGGGGCGGTACGTATCCGTACTGTGTCGAGCCCCTCCCCCTCCCCTCCCCCTGCTCCTCCCGCTCCCCCATGCTTCTCTCTGCTCTGCTCTCCCGACGCACTCGCACTTAAGCCCCCCCGCGAGCAGCCGCGCGCGCCGGCCCGGCCCGGCCAGTGAATGACCGACTGTTCTCACAAAAACGCGCTCTCCATTTTCTTGTTTTACGCCCCTAGTCCGCCGCGCCAGGCAGCGGGCGTGGGTTTGGCGCTTTTAAAAAGCCGCGCCGCGCCGCTCTGAGCGGATCGGCGGCAAGTAGCAGGTCCCTTTGCGGGCGCCGGCGCGGCGCCTCTCTGGGCGCGTGGAGTAGGGAACTGTAATCAAGCTTTCTCCATCAAATCCGCGCGCGTCTGCCTGTGTGCGCGGGGCGGGGCGGGGCGGGGCGGGGCGGGGCGGGGCAGGCCTGCCCATGTGTCCGGCCGGCTCGCCTTTGAAGGGCGCCTGCGGCGGGGCGGGGCGGCGCCCGCCGGGCACAATGGCGCCGCGACGCCTGCTAACTTGGAGTGTGTTCCCAGGCCCTCCTCGCACCACGCTGTCCCCTTCCTCGTCTAGAGAATCGTGCTTCTCGTCCTCTTTATGCTCAAGCATTTGGCATATTGTTGGAAGTGCGAGTAGTGCAAACACGGCAGTGAACACAATACACCGTTAGGGTTCAGTTGTTTGGTGCGAATAATATGGGCAGCGGTACTTCACATACGCGGCGCGTTCGGTTATTGCGGCTGATTGGCCAGTCTGCCTGGCCTGCCCCGCGGCGCCTCACCGGGCTGCTACAGGTGGGCGCGTAGCCCTGCCGCGCTCGCAGCACCATGGCCCCGCCCCGCACCCGCGGGTTTTTATCATTATTATTCTTTTCGGTGCCGAACTGCTTCCTTTTTCGCGTCGCCGGAGTATAAGTGAGATACAGCGGGGGAGAGAAGCAAAGGGACAAAAAGGAAAAGGGGGCTTGTTTCTCCCTCCTCTCCCCCGCCCCCACCCGCTTTTAGCCGGAAAATTGGACGTAACGGGCTGGAGTTTTACGAGTCGGTGTGGGCAGGAGCAGCAGCGGGAGGAGTGATCGAAGCGGGCAAACACTCAGGGGCCGGGCCGGGCCGGGCGCCCCGCTGGGCTCAGCACCGCTCAGCACCGCTCAGCACCGCTCAGCACACCCACACATGCGCTCAGCAGCCACGGCGCGGCGCAGCGAGCGCGCAGCTGCGACCGCGGCGGGCGAGCGCGAGCCCCTTATATATTTTTGTCGGTTTCGATTTTCGTTTGGGTTTCGAGTGCCGCCGCCGTGGCCGTGCTGCTGTCGTCTGGGTCGGCGGGGAGTGAGCCCCATTATTATTACGTCTGACCTCACGCGGCGCCCGGCCCGCCCGGTGACTGCGGACAACATTATCGTAGCGGCAGCGGGAGTGGGTAGGGTAGTGTACCCGCTGCAGCCGCCAAACAATTTCTCTGCTATATTTTCAAGGAAAATCCTGCTGCTTTCCTCGCGCGCACCGCATTCCCTCCCGGCTCTGGTCTGGAAGGGTCGCGGCACTTGGCGTCTGTCCACACACACACCAGCATGATGGATGTTAATGGAGCAGAATGTGCGGCAGCGCAGCCCGCCGCATACCGCCGGGCCGGGCCGGGCCCCGCCAGCAGGCCAATCGCGGTCCCCCGAAAAGTATATAAACCTCCCGAACAAGATTTAAGAACAGCTCGGCGCGGCGGGGCAGCAGGAATGCCTCCTCGAGCCCGCGAGCATGCCTGCCTCGCCTCGTGTGGCTCCACGCCGGCCATTATAACAATTTTACACGCGGTTCCAGAGGAAAGCTAGCTAGAGGTTATTCCGGGGACAGTTTAGCCCAGCGCAATTCCTTGTCCCCCCCTCCCGCCCCGGTACTGTGTGGAGACGCGGGCGTGGTCGGCCGCCCGCTACCGCGATAAGACAAATAAGGGGGCGAGGGGGGGTTCAGTTTTATGAACCGTCTTCTCAGTGGCCCTGCCCTGCGGCCGGACGTTCCCGCCCCCCCGAGTACAGTACAGCACAGTGCACGCCGTGGTCCGCGACGCGTCTGCAGCGTCACAGCGCTCACGACGTATAGCACGTGTTGGCGGCAGGACGGTGGCTGCCGCCATAAGTGTCGATTATTAAATTTACGAACAATGTTCGTGTTAATGCTTCATAATCGTTTTTTATTATATAAATTTAGGAGAAAATTTTTTAACCGTGTCTGTTTGCCGCGCCCGTCACTTGCCGCAATTTCGCGCCTCTGCCCAAAAGTTTGACGGCGAGGCCAGGCGCGGCCGAGGTGCAACAACGTCTCTCTACAGCTCTGTGATGGCGCCGCGGGCGGGGCGGGGGGCGGGGCGGGGCGGGGCGGGGCGGGGCGGGGCAGGGCGGGGCGGGGCGGGAGAGAGGGCCGGGCGGCCGGCGCGGCGTGTGACGTAACCGTAAACGGGTTGTCTGCATAGTGGTGCATTTGTGACGCATAAGGTTGGTAATGGCGACACACACACGCACACAGCGTGTCGTTGGCCACCCTGCTGCGCTGCGCTGCGTCTTACATGCGACGCGCCGCGGCGTCACGGCTGACAACTGTGGAATACAGATGACCGACGAGACGGTGACTGCGCGGCCGATGCGTTCCACGAGCTGGCGCTGGCGCTTTAGTCGGTTGGCAAGCATTTTAAAACTTTGTTGACGAGAGGCAGCCCGCGCGGGGGGGGGGGGGGTGTATAATACGGCGGGCGTTAAACTCTCGAGGCGCAATATGCTGATCATTGATTAACATCGGCAAATAGCTCGCGCCGCCCCGGCCCGGCGGCCTCTTGGTGGACGGGCCTGCCGCTGCCGCTGCTACTGGCTGATGGGCCTAAAGGACGGATATTGTTCTTGACGGGACTTAATGTTGGATGTGAGCTGAATACATCCTCCCCGGGAGTGAGACCTCGACCTCTGGCCTGCGCGGGCCCCCCGGCCCGGCCCGGCATGCCTGGAACGCAACCAGGCGCCTCAAACTATCGACGTCGTCCGCTCCTTTCTCGCGATCGCATTAAAAGGTCCTTTTGGAACTTTGCCGCTGCCCCTAGTCGCGCCGCAAAGCTGTTCCTTATATTTTTCCCGTCTCGAGTTAAATTATTCATAAAGCGAGTCTTTTCCCCTCCCGGGAGCTTAGGAGGCGCCGGGCCGGGGTCGCGGGGTCGGGGGGCCGGAGGGTCGGGGGGCCGCGCGCAGAGCTGGGAGGCGATGTATTTTCTCGTGTTGAACGTGGCAGATTGCTGTGCAGCAGGCATGCGTTGCGTAGTACAGGCGGAAGGGAAGGCCTGACAGCGGCTTGGCCGGCGAGGTCCAGCCCCGGCCCGGCAGCCTTGTCTCGCCAACTGTCATACCCGAGACTCCATGCCCTCTGGCGGTAGGGTAGGCCAGGCCAGGCCACCCCTTCCTTCCTGATGGATGACATCTCGGCCTTACTTTAACTCGTCATTCATCATTCGTAACCCCCTGCCTCACGCCCCCCCCCTCGGCCCCGGCCTCATCCTAACGTTGTGCATGCAGCTCATTTGCATGGAAACAAAAGAGCATCGGCAGTGTCTCCATCGCCGCAGCGTCTCTCGCTCCGGTGCTCCGGTACCCGGAGTGTGTTTTACGGGACAAGTGCATCTGCCCCGCGTGCAGCTGGCACCGGGGCGTGGCGTGGCGTCTCGTGGCGAGGAGCTAATGGAGTGTCGTGAGCCCGAGGAGCTGGCCTGGCCTGCTGGGGCCATCGGGCCCAGACGAGGGTGCGGCTAGTTCAATCGGTCAGCGAACTACGAAATGCAACGTCCCGGAAAATATGAAAGTGGGGTTACAAAGCTAGCCACGGTTGTGGTCAACCCCGCTATGACCCTGTGGGAGAGGGACGGCTGGCTGGCTGGCCACTGCTCGACATTCCGTCGTCCCTTTTGGCCGCATCTTGATGCCCGTCGCCGTCGGGTCGGGATGTCTTGATCCGGCCCGTTGTAACGCTCCGAATAAATTAGACGTGTAAAGGGCTGACGACGTATTGATCATCTTGACAGGACTGGCGCGGTGCGCAGCAAGTGGGCCGGAGCTACACTGTCGCCAGCAGTTGCGTCTTCACCACTTTCTCCCTCTCCCGTCCCTCCCCGCCGCACCGCTCTCCTCTCGCTCTCTCGCTCTGAGGCGAGTCGAGTGCGCGCGGCAATTTTCGTGATCCTTTTGACGGTCGCTGTGCCGACCGGGCCGCCGGCCGCGCGCGGCTCGTGAGGAGATGATGACAATGTTTAGGAGAGTACGACTGGGAGAGCATTGTCCCGGCCGGGCGGTGCGGGGCGGGGGGCGCTCTGAAACAGTTTCACTCAGTGTCCGGCCCGGCCGGTGCATACGGATAAAGGTATAGGTACCGCAACGAGGCGGTTTGTATTTCGGTAGTAAAGATACTGGCGGGAAGAGGAGTCCGCTGGGCCGCTGTGCCGCCGCCGCCGCCGCCCGTCACTCGCTATCGATAGTCCGTCCGCTATTACACTTATCTCCCAACAGAGGAAGGGTTTTAGGAGCCGGCCGGCCGGACCTGCTAGGAGCGCCAGTGCGTCCCCTTTCCTCCCCTCTCCTCTCCTCTCCTCCCCTCTCCTCCCCTCTCCTCCCCTCTCCTCCCCCCCCCTCCCCTCTCCTCCCTCTCCTCCCCTCTCCTCCCCTCTCCTCCCCTCTCCTCCCCTCTCTCCACTCTCTCCCTCCTCGCTCTCTTGATACGTCGCGGACTGCCGGCGGCGCGACGACCCGCGCGCCTCGCATAGGGCTAGTGTACACCCGCGCGCGCACCCCCGCGAGTTATTTGCACTCGCCGCTGTCAAAGTTTGTCCGCGCAATCAACATAGTGCTATGCGTCCCGTCGTGCAAATAGCAGGCGGCGGCCCTATTGGCAGCAGCCGGTGACGGGGGGCCCTCCTGTGGGGAGCGCTCCGGGCGTGGCGGGGCGTGGCGGGGCGTGGCGGGGCGTGGCGAGGGCTCTCACCCTGCGCCCTCCATCTCTGCAGCACTGCCCCCTGGCTATAGCGGTCAGCGGCAGGCGCGCGCCCTCCAGCAGTGCGCCCCCCCCTCCTCCCCCCCACCACTCCCACACGACGGGGCGCTGGACGTCAAACAGGTGTTGTCAGGCAGGCGTCGCTGCGGACGCCAACAAAAGCCCTTTGGCCGTCACGGTGAATGGGGTTAGAGTGTGAGTCCCCGTCTGTCTGTGTGTGAGTGTGTGTGAGTGTGTGTGTGTTCGTCCGTGGGCGGTGTGGCCGCGGCAGCTGACAATAAGTGATTTCATTATGGCGCGGCAATCGGTACCCCCCGCCCCGCCCCGCCCCGCCCATGCCGCTCCGAGAACACCTCTCTGGCGCCGCGTGGGTTAGTGGGGTGTCCTCTCTAGCGGCCGCCCCACCCCGCCCCGCCCCGCCCGGCCTCATCCATTGAGATGACATTTGGTGTCCCTTGACTGGAAGGTGCACCAGCCGATCAATCCGGACCGGGAGCGGTGCACATCAAAAGCGGACTGGGAACACTTTCCATCCGACTCGGCCCCGCCCTCCCTGCCCCGCCCCGCCTCGCCCCACCCCGTCTTGGGCCGCTCCGCCCCGCGCCGCGCCGGATCAGTATGCACGTCACGGGGCCCAAATCAAGGTCTGTAGGGGCGTGGCGCGGCGGGGCGGGGCGAGGCGGGGCGGGGCGGGGGAGGAGCGCAGCTCCGTGTGATCGGCGCCGCGCCGCGCTGCGAGCCAGTGTACGGGCTCATTTGAATTTGGCGCGCTCTGAGCAATATGGTGGCGGGGGGCGGGGTGGGGCGGGGCGTGGCGGGGCTGCGTCTCTGAGCTCGGTGCGGGCGTCGTGGGCGTGGCTCAGCAGGGCCATTGCCAAAACGACCGGCCAGCGTTTTGCACAGCCTTCCAGTTCCTTAGCAGTGCCGCCCTCGCGGCTATCAGATTTTAGTTGCTGCTGCTGTTGCAGGTGGTGGCCGGGCCAGTACGTGTGTGTGTGTGTGTGTGCGCGTGTGCTTTGTATGCGTGTTGGTGTGTGCGTCCAAGATGTTACGTGCAGATACTGTCTGCTGAACATTGCAGTGGCGCGACTCGAACGTGAGGCCTCCTCCTCCACTCCCCCCGCCCCCCGCCGCCCCCCGCAGCCGGTGGCTCCCGGGGCGCGACATGCAGAGCAGCGTGTAGCATGTAGCCTTATACTCTCCAGTAACGTTTCGCACCTGCTCGGGGAGGCGGCGGGGCGTGGCGCTATGCGTGTCGAAGCGACGGAAGCGTGGCGGGCGGAAAGGGGAAACTAACACTCTGCTCGCGCGACAAAGCGGCATTCCTGCCTGCCGGGCGGGGCGAGCGCGTCCTTGTTCTAGAGCGTCTCAAATTCGCGCGTGGGCGTTATTTCAGCCCCCGTGCGGCCGTGCGGTGGGCGGCGCCGGCTTGTGTCTGTTTTTTCCTTCTGCATTTCAGTCGGCGTTGCACTGTTAAAAATAGTTGTCAGTTTACGACACTACCCGTGACGACCGTGTTGTTGGTTTACAAAAGCATTTGTTGCATTTGTCCAACTGAGCAAAGACGCTCTATCACTTTCTATTTCAACCGTATCGGTCCATTAAGGAACAAGTTCTTACCAACATGTTGTAACGCTACAACAGAATCGTAGTTAAGTTTGTTAACAACACATGTCGTTTCAATACAACATCATCGTTGTGTTGTTTGTGAACACGTACTTTTTCCAAGTGGAAAATATGTTTCATGACATTCTATGAACATCGTAAAATTACAACATGTTCGTAAAATTACGACATGTGTCGCTAACAAACTTAACTACGAATATGTCGTAAATTTACGACATTTTTTTTAACAGTGTGGATTTTCCAGAAACTTATTGGCCTGGCGCGCTGCCTTTCCTTTGGCGTATAGCAAATAGAATGCCATCGGTCTGCGCCTGATTGTGAGGTTCCGCTCGGCATTTCCGCGGAGGTGACGATGAAAGAGGACGACCTTCAGCACCTAGGGGGTCAGGCCACGGCGACCTTGGCGACAAGCCACCCTCCGACCACAATATTTCCAGTACGTTTTTGTGTACGCTCCCCGGCGAGGGCCGAGGGCCCCGCGCGAGGCGCGCGCAAAGGTCATGCCAACCTCGTTGTCCTCCGCGCACGCGCCCGGCCCGCACTGCGGTGTGAGCCGCCCCACCCAAACCGAACGCCCCGCCCCGCCCCGCCCCGCCCCTACTACTCCCTACACCGAACGAAACTGCCACAAACGCTAGAATTGTATACGCGCCAAAGTTTTCGCTTCAGATCCGCGTCAGCAACTTTTTAGTTACGTGGTGGCGTTGAGTGCTGCCCGTTGTGGTAGTAGCATTGTGAGCGCGTTTCCTTTCTTGCACCCCGAAAAAAAATAATGAAATATTTGAGATATTATACATTCTCAGTGAATCAACATATCACACAGCAATGCTCTGCTGGCCACCTCATTATCTTGTTATGTAATACCTGGGGCGGCTATTTGTTTTTCATAAAATGTAATAAGCCCTCTTTATTATAATTTTTTCCCCTTCTCCCCCCTTTCCTCTCGCTCCGGGTGACACACGCGCCGTCTAGACTGCTACTTATCAAGATCTGGATCAGCCCAGCTGCGGGAGCGAGCGAGGGTGGATGCGCTTAAGCTTTCCGTAAAAACCCGTCCTTTTTTGTGTGTCTTGAGGAGGAGCCTTACTCACTCAGCCTTCCGTACAACTTCATCAACTCACGTGTCCCGCGGCCGTGTAATTATTTATCGATTAATAACGGTCTTGGCGGGCAGCGCCGCGGGCGGGGCGGGGCGGGGCGGGGCGGGGCGGGGCGGGGCGGGGCGGGGCGGGGCGGGGCGGGGCGGGGCGGGGCGGGGCGGGGCGGGGCGACCGTCCGCCGAGAGGACGGTGCAGCGCACCCCTGCTTGGTCGCCTTGGCCCTGGCCGGCTGGCCCGGCCCGGCCCGGCCGCGGCTCAGTCGGGTTCCAATTTGGCCTCCGTCGCCACAAATCCTTAGTTAATTAACCGGGCTTGCGTGAGGAAGGCTTCTGTTCTGCATGGCCGCGCCGTCGGCACGCACCCATCGATCGAGGGGCTTAAAGCGCTCCTTCGCGCTCTGCGGACTTTGCGGCCGACTTGGGCGCAGATGAAACAAGCGGTTTTAATCGCACGTTAAAAGGATCCCCTCTAGCGGCGGCTATCGGCGTGTGTGTCCTTGCGGCGGCAACGCGCCCGGGCCGGCCGGCCGACCTGGCGTGGGAGCAGGCCTATTGGTCCTTGCGGCGACCCCCCCCCTCTCTCTCTCTCTCTCTCTCTCTCTCTCTCTCTCTCTCTCTCTCTCTCTCTCTCTCTCTCTCTCTCTTACTCTCTCTGTGCGCGCGCGCTCAGCAAAGGGCTCAGGAGGGATCAAACTCTGCCTCGTGGGACAGTCACTGTGTCCTTACCACGCGCTTGACCGGGGTAGGGGCAGTGTTTCCCCTTGGGAATCCGTTATTGATGAGCTTAAACATTTAACCTAATAATTAGGGAGTTGAGCTGTGCTAATAATAAGTCTTTTATGCTTTAAAAAATTAACGTCGTTTTTTGTCTCTTTATCTGTTCCAGGTGGGGTTTCCTTCGCAGTCTGACGACATAAACGACTCCACTGCCGTGATGAAGGTACAGCGGAGGTGTGGGTTAGTTAGTGGGGCCTGGCTGCGTTGCGCAGACTTGATGGTCGCGGCAGAAGTTTAGCCGGCGGCTGCGGCTGCTAAAATATTTGCCCAAACTCCCCCGCCGCGGTTATCCCTGCCTGCAGGCGCACCTGCGCGCACAGTCTTACCCACAGCGCGGCCCATATCATCTGCGTGGGAACGTCCTGGCCTCCTGGCACGGCCCGGCACGGCACGGCCCGGCACGCACAGACGAAACACGATGAGAATGCAGGTCGAACGTGTAATTTGGTGCGGACGCGTGGGTCCGTGCGGGTGAGATCTGTCACTGGGGCGTCGCGGCGGCACCGGCCTGCGTCTCACAGTGCTGGGCCGGGCCGGGCTGGGCTTCCCTCCGCTAGGGCCTCTCCTCCTCCCCCGCGCCGCCGGCCACCTACCAAGATCTGCCCCCTGCCCCCCCCCCCTCCCCTCCCCCAGGACCACCTCGCCTCGGGGAGCCTCCCCCGTATTCATTTTATATCAAAACGATCGGGGCCCCCGTCCCATTTCACTGGTACTCTGTCAAAATACGCCTCCCCGCCTAAAGATGTGGCTTGGTTATGATTTTTTTTTTTGACGGATTATTGCTTTATATGGGAACCATACAACACCCACTATTTCTTTTTGGTGGGTCACTAACCGTCTGAGGTGTCCTGCGCGTGACCTCTGAACCCATGGTCAACGTGTAGGCAGCAGACCCCCTCAGTGACACGACGCATTGGTGCAGTAATATTCTCCGCGAGTTTTCTCGCGGCACGTTTTCCCATCAGCTTCCCATTTTGCCGCGTGTTCAGAGAAGAAAGGCGTGCGCCCTATGTGTGTGTGCGGGGTCGGGCCGGGCCGGTGCTTTGTTGGTAAAATATTTGGGCGAGTGGTTGCTGGTTGAATAGCCCGCCCGCCGCCCGGCCCGGCCCGGCCGGCCTCCCCCTGCCCCGCCGTGGGTGTTCTCCCCGGCCAGGTATGGCGGGGCGGGGGCGGGGCGGGGCGGGGTGGCTCGCCCGGCACGCTGCTCACTCTGCGGGTCTTCCCTCCGCTATCTCCCCAAAAGTGTTTTCGTTTCGTTTACAAGTCAATTATGACTGCTGTGCAGAACTACATTTAATTTATTTCTCCGCTGCTTCTAATGCCCCCGCTCTGGCGTTTAGTCTCTTGGAGGAGAGTCTCTTGAGTGTGGAACCTCGCGTTACACCCTCGAGTAACGGGAGCTCACCTGGGAGTGTCGAGTGAGTCAGGGCAGGGCCTGCTGCCGTGAGCGGCCAGGAGTGAGTGAGTGCCCGAGTGAAGTGAGGCGATCTGTTAAGTCTTTCATTAAAGGGTGTCGGCCATATCACGCGGGGCATTTTTCCTCCTTTGGGCGGGGGAGAGGGAGGAGAGAGAGAAAGAGCAGAGACAGAGGAGAGCCGTCGTATTTATCTCTTCTGCGGTGTCTCCCCGGCCAGCGTGAGATATAAATCGACAACTTCCTCGCAGCAGCAGCAGCCGAGCAGAAGGGCGATAGAGCGTGGCCTGGCGGTGTGGTGGCGAGGCGTGGCGTGGCGTGGCGTGGCGTGGCGAGGCGCGAGCACACACATATTTTGTAGCTCGCCGTGACTCCTGGGCCGGCCCGGCGATTTAAGGCGGTGCGCAAACTTTTCTCCTTACTTTTTTTTTTTTTTAATGCCGGAGGCTACTTGGGTGAGCGCAGCTCTGTTGGGAGCAAAACCGTAAAATCGCTAAAGCCCACGCCGCAGCTCGCGACAAGCCTGTTACTGGGTGTAGTGCTTTCGCACGTCAAGGGTTTTCCTCAAAGACAGCTAGGCAGCTAGGCGCGTCGCGCGGCTTCCCCGTGCATGTATACTGTTCTCCTGTAACCAGCCGATACTGTGGACTGGACCCCCAGCCTCTGCCTGTGTGACCATTTCTCTCCGCCCTCGCTACCTGACTGCGGGGCGTGGCGTGGCGGGGCGTGGCGGGGCGGGGCGGGGCGGGGCGGAGCGTGGCGGGGTGTGGAGTGCGCCTGCCGCTGCTGACGAATTGCCAATCGCCGCGTCATTTCTCTCCGTGGCCGGCAGGCCTGCCAGGGCGGGGCGGGGCGGGGCGGGGCGGGGCGGGGCGGGGCCCTGACGACCAGGGCGAGAAATGTAGTGACCGCGATGGAGTCGTCCGTCCGCTGGCTGGTGAGACCTGGTCCCGCCCTCTCCGCGCAGCATCCCCGCGTACTTACCACTCATAAATCTTAGAGGAAGGATCGTCGGCGTCCTGACGGACTAGCAGACAGACAGACAGACGGGGTGAGCGGCCTCGCAGGAAAATTGTTTGAAGCGCTTCCGGACCCCCGGGCCGGGCCGGGCCGGGCCGCGCGCCTGCCCCCCGGGCTGGCCCCTGTAAGGGCTGGAGAGGGTTCGACAGGTGGGATGATGATTTGGGCCGCCGCCAACCCGCCCGGGGCGTGGCGGCGTGGCGCTGCGACCCGCCCCCGGCCCGCCCCCGGCCCGCCCCCGGCCCGCCCCCGTCTCCCATTGTACGGCGACGGCGACTCGCCCTTTTCTTTTTGCCTCCCAACCAACCAAAACGGCCCACTCGCCCGCCCTCCTATCAAAATGGTAATTGAATGCGTCGGCAATGCGGCGGTAAAAGTAAAAGTTTCTTCTTCCTTTCGCTTCTCTTTTGGGATGTAAGGAAAACATTGGTTGACCGTTGTCACTTTTTGGGGTGGGGCAGTTTTGTGATTCCTGCGCGGGTCGGTGGGGGTGTCGCCGGCTTGGCGCACCCCCAAGCGTACCCCTCCCCGCCCTGCCCCTCTCTGTTCAGGCGCTCTTCTCTATGGCGTGGCGTGGCTTGCTGCCACTGCTGCCACTGCTGCCACTGCTGCCACTGCAGCCCAACTTCTCTGCCTCGCTCTACGTTTTATTATATTACCATACCCACGAAGCTCTCCACTCTACCCCCTGCCCCCCAGCCACCCCCTGTGGCTCACTCGATCCCCGGCCCTCAGAGAGTCTCTTCTCTTGTGATTGATAAATGTTGTAAATATTCGGGTTGGGTCGGTCGGTTGGCTGCTTGGTTTGGCGCAGATTCGCCCACATGATGGTTGATTGTGGTCTGTTGGTTGGCTGAGGCCCTCCGGCTTGATGGCCTTCTGCCAGCGCCCCCTCCCTCCCTCTCCTCCCTCCCTCCCCCTCCCTCCCTCCCTCCCTCCCTCCCTCCCCTCCCACGCCTCTTCAGTGGTGTGTCTCTATCTCTTATCGCGGCGGCAATATATTATTGTTCATCTTCTTGCTGGACTCTGCGGAGGGAGGGAGGGAGGGTTTTGCAGTCTATCCTTTCCCTCTGTCTTCCTCTCACCGCGGCTCACTTACCCTTTTTTTATTTTTTATTTCATTCATCCGACGGGAAAATCCTTCGGAATATCTCTGTTTTCGTTTGGCTTTTGCTTTCCGCTGACGAGGGAAGTTTGGCGTGAAATTGGCGTTGTTGTCCCCTCTGGTCTGAATCATTGGATGCCTTTCGCGAAAAGTATGCTATAAAGATAGTATTGTCGGTCGGCTGGCATTGTCTGTTCCGGTATCTTTACTCGTCCGGCCGCGCGGGGCAGCGTAGGGCAGCGCAGCTCGCCCTGGCGCTATTATGTCCAGCAGCTCGCATCCCTCCCTTTACCGTGTGGTATCGCGAGAGAGAAGAGGATTTTATGTCCTCGCCACCGCATCTTTCTCTCCCTCCTCTTTTCTTTCTCTTTCATTTTTCCTCCATTCCTCGCGATGCACCGGTTGTGTGTGTGTACTGCTCATAGTGCTCGCCATATAAGGGTGACGGTTAACAAACTGGCGTGGCGTGGCGTGGCGTGGCGGTGACCCGGCGTGTTTATGCCCTGGTGCAGAGAGAGGGGATTTCGAAAGGGGGGGGGGAGGCGTGTAAGAGAGAGATGTAGAGAAAGGAGAGGGGGAAGGGGGTAAAGTAGCCGTTCTGCTGCTTTTATTTATTGCGTATTTACTTTGCGTTCCATCTTTGTTTTATGAGGCGATATGGATCATGGGCTCCGTGCCAGCGGGCCGGTGCCAGGTGAGGTTAGGATGATTCCGCCGGCCCGGACCAGGCGCCACGCCCCGCCACGCCGCGCCACGCCTAGCCACGCCCCGCCACGCCCTTACGCAGCCTCCTGTCACTTTATTCATTGCTTTTCGACCTCCGACCCCTGGATGCAGCAGCCCGGTCTGTGCGCACTCTGTATTGGTGTGTGTGTATGTGTGATGCGGGTACGCCCCGAGCTCCCGCTCTCTCGCTCCCCATACCTAACCTCTGCATTCAGGAGTCAAGTGTTCTACTGAATGAAGTTGAATGATGACTATCGGGTCAACCGCAGTGAGTGCCGGATGAATCTTGTACCCCTATAAAACTCTCTCTCTCTCTCTCTCTCTCTCTCTCTCTCTCTCTCTCTCTCTCTCTCTCTCTCTCTCTCTCTCGTTCTCTCTCTCTCTCTCTCTCTCTCTCTCCCTCTCTCTCTCTCTCTCCCTCTCTCTCTCTCTCTCCCCCTCTCTCTCGCGTGTTTGTGTTTCTCATCAGCCTCAGCCCCGCCCCGCCTCGCCCCACCCCACCCCGCCCCGCCCCGCCCCGCGTGCACCTCGACGGAAACGAAACTGTGCGTGGCGTGGCGGGGGAGGATTATTTTGGCGACGCGTTTACGAAATAAGTTTCCTCTGCCGCATAATGATCCGCTTATTTCACGAGCAGCAGCAGCAGCAGCCTCGTTCCGCCCCGCCGGGCCCCGCCCCGCCCGCCCCGCCCCGCCCACGGTCGTGTACAGGCGGAGTTCCCTATCCTCGTACAGTATAGCGAATACCCCTCCCTCCCCCTCCCCTCTCCTCCTTCCCTTTTCGCGTAGACGCCTGTTCAAGACAAATTAGGATTCCGCCCGCAACCCGGTGTGAATCAAGGGCGCGTCGCTGGGACATTTGGGGGGGGGGGGGGGGGGGGCACCCTACTGTGCGCAGGGGATGAGTAGTCGTGCAGGCAGGCAGGGTACCGGCGCCGCGCCGCAGGTCCGATTCGAATCCTCGCGCCCTCGGCAGCGCCCCCCCACCCACGTTGATGCATCCTCCGCGCCCCGCCGCCGACACGTCTCAAGTTTGCCGCGCCTCGCTCGCTCGGTGTAAGCCGCCAGCTCGTAATGGCCCCCTCACACTCCCTGTACACCTCCTCTGGCTGTCTCTCTGCACTGCGGCAAGGCCGTGGTGGGTAGGAAAATATTCCGAGCAAAAGGTTTACATTTTAACTATGGGCGCTGCTCCAAATTCATTGATAATTAAATCTTGTGATCTTTCTCGCATCGGATCCAGGCGCGGCGGGGCGGCAGTGCTGCCGTGCCGCATTGGCTCCTCGTGGCGCCGCGCCGCTGTGGTGGACCTGAGACCCGGCGGTAACACTTACCACTCGTTGATTAACCCCGTCGTGAACTTTTGGGATTGAGTTGAGCCCCGGCCAAAGCCTCGCGGGCCGGGGGGTAGTGCTGGGGGCCGGGGGTACTGCCGGGGCTCGCTCCTTTTAATTGCCGCCCCTTATTGTCTTTCTTTATTTCTTTCGCCGCGTCCCGCCCGCAGCAGCAGCGTGTGGGCGTGGGCCGCACAGGGGCAGGGGCAGAGTCGAGGGCGAGCAGCAGGCGCGCTGTGCAGTCCTGCGTGTGCCGGCCGGCCGGCAGGTGTGACACGAGTACATCATCTGGGGCACGTTTGAGAACGGGCGGCTGACCCGCGGAGCGGATGCTTGGTATAACCGTGCAATAATTATTATCGGAGATTACCGTACACTTGACCGGAAAACATTTGATTCCATTATTCCTTCCAGGGGGTAACAGGAGGGATCCGACTGATCCGCTCCGTGGGACCCGCGGGGGTGGGCGCGGGGCGGGGCGGGGCGCTCTGTCTCTCCGTCTCGGTGATGGAACGGCCGGTCGTTGTAGTTTATCAGCGCGGACGAGCGGAAGGAGGTCCCGCTCCCGGCTCCCTCTGCTGCTCGAGATTGTTGTCCGGCACGCCCCCCCCCCTCCCCCCAAACTCTATTTCGATGACGCTTTTTACTGCTTTCTGCGTTGTTGGCCCCTGCTGGCCGACAGGTCAGCAGTGCTGCACGTACAGGCGGGTCGGAGCCGCAGCCGGCCAGACGTGCGGCTGCTGGTGCACAGGCCCCGGCCCGGCGTGGCACCGTGCCGCGCAGCAGTGGCAGCGGTGGCAGCCGAGCGCGCTGGCTCAAGCCTGCCGGCCGGGCCGGCCCGGGGCTGCCAGCGGTGAGCGCCCGACCAGCGTGGATAGGCAACCAAGCCGACACGCGCGCCCGGCGGACGGCCGAGCTCGCTGGCGCCGGGCGGAACAGAGCGCGGCGGGCGGCTGCCGGAGGGGGGTGGACAGAAAGGAAGACAAGAAGAAGGGAATGAGACGGACAGGGAGAAACTGAGGGAGCGTCAGTCGGTGAAGCAGCACGGGGGAGCAGTAGCAGCGGAAACAAGGACAGCAGGAAAAAAATAGCGTCTCCTTGTGATTGTAAAAGGCTGCTTGCTTTCCTTTTCTTCGTCTTAGCAGCGAAAGTAGCAACAGCGGGATGTCGGCGCGAGCCCGGGGAACAATCGGAGCTGGAGGGCGCTGGAGGGCGGTGCTGCGAGGAGAGGAGCAGGGTGTGGAGGATGTTCCACTCCTTTATGGCTGCTGGGCCGCTAAAGGGCAAAGGCGCAGCCCAGTGCGCCCTCCGGCGGGGAGGGGCGACTCACGAGTTATGGGCCCAATATGGGGACGCCGCGCGGCGCCGCTTTTGCATTCTTATCTGCCCAGCCCGTCGAGTAATGCGCCTGCAGGCCTGTAGAGGGGTGTAGGGGGGAGGGCGTAGGCGTGGGGCAGGACGCCCAGGAGAAGAGGGCGGAAAATTAGCGTCCCGCATCATTTTCCCTTCCGGCGGACGCATTGTGTGCGGCGAATGATACAAATGTGGCGCGAGTTATAAATGACTTTGGTCCAGCCAGCGAGCGCGCGCAGGCCTGCGGGGCCTGCGGGGCCTGCGGGGCTCATTTACTCAAGCAGGCGGGCCGGGCCGGGGACTGTCCTGCTGCCTTTATCCCCGGCCCGGCTGGGCCGGGCCTGCGTCCACTGCGGGGCGGGGCGGGGGTGAGGTACCCCGCGCGGCGCAGGGCAGGGCAGGGCCGGCCGGCTGAGGATGGCAGCATTTACTGCTGGGGTGTGCGCACCGCACCGCACCGCGCGCGCGACCCTTAAAAAGTTATTTCCGCAGTCTCCCGTTGTCGTCGCGAGCCACTTTTGAGGGCGGTGGTCGTTTAGGGGTGGGGGTGGGGGGAGGGCTGGAACTCTCGCGATCGCCTCGTTTGTCACCTGAGCAGTGAAAATCGCTGTTTGAGGGTGGTGCGGATGCGGGTGCGGCGGGATCAGGGGGGGGGACGCTGCTTTAAAGGCGGGCCGCGTGCCCACGTGTGTCCACACGTGTCGCGAGGCGCTTTGAGTCGCGGCGCCAGCCCGCCCCGCCCCGCCCCGCCCCGCCCCGCCCCGCCCCGCCTCGCCCCACCCCCTGCCTCCCGGGTGATTGCCTTTCAATTCCCCATCCCTTCGCGCCCCGCTACGCCTCCTACGGGGCGTGCAGCTGGCCAATAAACGGGCCACCTCCCTCCGCTCTGCCTCACCCATATGTCTCCTCTCCCCCCGATCTTTTCCTCTCCTCTCTCCTTCGCTACCGCCGTCGTATCGCAGTCCCTCTCACTCGTCGTCTCCTTTTCCTCCGCGCACTGCCGGTCTCCGTCTCTCCCCCCCCCCCCCCCCCCGCGGGGTAAGTTCGTTAAGTTGCGAAAGTAATTGAAAGTTTTGGCGCCTAGAGGAGGAGGGAGAGGTGGAGGTGGGAGCACGCGAGGAAGGGGAGGCCGAGTGTCGCTTGTGGCACCTGGCGGCGGGGGCGGGCCGGGGGCGGGCCGGGGGCGGGCCGGGGGCGGGGCGATGGCGGGGCGCGGGCGGGGCGGGGCGGGGGAGCTGTCACCGCCACTCCCGTCCCCTGCCCGCAGCTTCCAGAAGAGGGTCCAGGTGGTCAGGGTGTCCGCTCGGGTTAGTCGACGACGAGGCCCTGATCCCGGCCCTGTAGGGTAAGGGCTCCGGGCGGGGCGCGGCGGAATGTTGTTTATCCAGCAACGAGTGGCAGCCGGGCCGGGAGGGCCCAGGGGGCGCAGGGGGCGCAGGGCGCAGGTAATGCCCTAGAGCGGCGCCGGCCTGACGGGGGGAAGACTTCTTGTTTCTGGCGAGACGAAGATTGAAGGAAGCCTTGCCTTCACAGACTCCCCTCCTTTACTCACTGCCCCTCCCCTCCCCCAGCGTTTCCTTGCCGAGCCAACCGTCTTCATCATCTTAAAGCGCTGGGATCCCGTAAGCCTGCTAATGAACTTAACCCCCCCACAGTAGGAGATGCCCGCCCACTCCCTCTCCCGCCCCTGCAACTCCCAGCCTCCCCCTCCCGGCAGCAGGAGACAGTCGTGGTACCCCGCGCAGCTGGCAGCAGTGCCAAAACTTTATATCCGTTCGCGAGTGCGATCGTGCGCGCGTAAGTGACTGATCACGTGACAGAGCCGCTCTCGCAACGCTGTACAAGTATTTCTCGGGGGAGCCTGTCTCTCCTCCCGTTGTTATCATTTGTCTGCCGCAGTATTTTTTTTTTCTTTTAAAAGAATAAATAATATAACAGAGCCGCAGTTTAAAAAAAAATAGCCGAAGGGTCTCGCCGATCATAGCCCCGATCGAGACGGCCGGGCGGCGAGCAGGACATCACCCACCCCCCCTGCGCAGCAATAAGTGTTTAATTGTGCCCGCGGGCGGGGCGGGGTGGGGCGGGCGGGGTGGGGTGGGGCGGGGTGAGGCGGAGCGAGGTGAGGCGGGCGCCGTGCCGCACTCTTCATTAGCACCGCTTAGCGCCCCGGCGCGTCCCCCTCTTGCGAGCTCCTGTCCCGAGCCTGTGGTTCTACCCCGCCACGCCCCCGCACGCCCCGCCCCGCCCGGCCCCGGCGTGCCGTGCCGTATCGCACGCGTGCCGGGTCCTAAAGAAGGCAATCACGGTCCCGGGGCACGGGGCCCGCGGCAGGCCCCAGGTCTTTGCACGGCAACAAAACACTGCCTCCCCGAGGTGCGCGCGCAATGGCTTGTGGTCGCACACAGTTGCGCGACGGTCCTAAACATTCGCTTTAAATCTTGTTGTTCCCCTCGAGCCGCGCGGACACTAGTCGTCATAGAAGTGCAGACGCGCGTGCCTCTCAGCCTGGGCGGTAGGCAACCCACCGCACTGCCGTGTCCGTGTTGCCTAGTTGGCAGGCTGAGACGCAGCAGCACGCAGCCCGCTCTACACCGCTGTGTGGCGGCTCGCGAGTTTGCCTACTTTTCTGGTGCACGTTTAAAATCTAGATCTATCTTGCAAGTAGCGACTTTCTCCATATTCATATATCGACCCAATTACTGTTCGTATGAAAAATTCTGCGGCCGGACTGATAAATGAAGGGAATCGAGCCGCGGTGCGCCACCGACCCGTTCACTCATGAATCTGCAAAGAGCGCTCGGCTCGGCGCGAAGTACCGCGCTGGAAATAATCATACCGACCGTCAGATACTGCTGCGTCAACTCTGCGGAAAAAGAAATCAACCCAAACCGCTCATGCCAATTCGCAGCCGACAATTTATACTGACCGACTATCGTAATCGTTTCGCATGCGAAACAATATGCCAGTGCGTAATTTAATTTGTTGGCCGAGCTGACGCGCGTTTTGTTTTGGGACGAAAAAGCTCAAACGGCGGGGCGCTCTGCCTAATGAAACGCGAGCGGCCGCTGGGCCCCGCCCCGCCCCGCCCCGCCCCGCTCTGCCCCGCCCGCCCCTTTCCCGCGTACCCTGCTCCCGTTCGCCGCTCCATCCCCTCTCGAAAAGGGTGTGAAGTCCATTAATTAAAAGTAGAGTGCCTCCGGGCTGGTCTGGCTGCTGGACGCTGCGAATATTTTTTTTGCTCCCCTTTGCCGCTACATTTACCCGCGGGGGCGGGGCGGGGCGGGGCGGGGCGGGGCCGGGGCAGCGGGAGAGGTGCTGGCCCGAGTCCATCCGGACCGCGCCCCGCCGCGCCCTGCCGCGCACCTCACCCTTGCTGCGCGCTGCGCTGTGTTCAGCACGCCTGCCCGCGGGGGCGGGGCGGGGCGGGGCAGGGTGGGTGGCGGAGGGTTCTCCGAAAACCCAAACATGTATCCAGTATATTTACTTTGCACTTTCTATGTTTCGACTCGCAGATTTTTTTTCCGCGTGATAAGTGTTGGGTCATTATTGTTTCTACTTCGAAGATCTGTCGATTGCGAGCCGCGCCTTTTCACAGGCGTACCCCGTCACGCCGACGCTCTGCCACCCCCTCCCTCCCGCTCCCCCGTGAGAGACAGTAGCGCTGCTGACTCCAGCCGGCGGCCGCATCGGTATGCAGGGCAGAGGGCCCCGCCGCGCCCCCGCGCCCCCGCGGCCCCGCGCCCCCTCCAGGGGATCACGCCGTGCAGGGCCGGCGGGGCGGGCGCAGGCATGCATGCTCCGCTCGGCGCCACCGGGCGGAGCGCATTGTATCGGAATAACGCCCCGCCCCGTCCCGCCCCGCCCGGCCCCGCCCCGCCCCGCCCCGCCCGGCGCAGCGCGGACACCTGTTGGCGGCGCCGGAGGCCGTGGCCGTGTGAAGAGCGCCAGTCATTTTCAATTTTATTTTTGCCGCGCGGTGCGGCGGAAATTAAAATGTAATAAGTAAGAAAAGGCTATGGCCGTTCGCGCGGATGCCCCCGATTGCGTATTGCTCCAGGGCGCCGTCGCGACGTGCGTGCGGGGCGGGGCGGGGCGGCCCAGTGCTGTACCCGCCTCGCCCCTGCCAGCGCCCTGCGCCCCGCCCTGCGCCCCGCCCTGCGCCCCGCCCTGCGCCCCGCCCTGCGCCCCGCCCTGCGCCCCGCCCTGCGCCCCGCCCTGCGCCCCGCCCTGCGCCCCGCCCTGCGCCCCGCCCTGCAGCGCCGCGCCCGTCTAATGCGTTCCTAATGCCCCCGCCGCACCCAGGCGGGCGCCTCCCTCTGCCTGCGCTTGGGGGGTATGGCTGGGGAAATAATAATAAAATATTTTGAAGGGAAATAATAAAAATGATATCTGACAATCCCGGACACGCAGGAGGCGTTAACCCCCTCTGCCCCCACATGATAGCGGCGCTGCGCTGCTGCTACTGCTAGAGTCGTATAAGGCGGATTCGTCATCATCACCATAATCGCCTTCTCCAAGGCTCTGCTGGTGGAATAGCAGCTCCGTGAGAGGGGCAGAGAAGAGAGAGAGAGAGAGAGAGAGAGAGAGAGAGAGAGAGAGAGAGAGGGGCGCTCCGCCAGCCATCGCCATCAAGGAAGCGCCCGGGCGGGCCCAGGCACTCGCAGCATATTGCCAAGCGGTGTTTCTGCAGGCCGCGCGTAGCGCCTGTGCACATGGCTGCTGAATGGTCCTCGGGGTGCGTGTATGTGTGTGTGTGAGAGAGAGAGAGAGAGAGAGAGAGAGAGAGAGAGAGAGAGAGAGAGAGAGACAGAGAGAGAGAAAGAGAGGTGGGGTGGGGGAGGTGGCGGCGAGAAGGGTCAGGCGGGCGGAGTGCGAGCGAGAGGGGTACGATGGCGCTACGCCTTATCAAGCAGCCCCATGTCGTCTGCTTCCTCCCCGCACCAACCCCCTCTCATTCCGGAGAGCGGGCGGGGCGAGGCGGGGCTGTCGCATCTCTTGAGAGTATGCACTCAGCTCCACGGATGGCTGTCTATCGTCGTCGTCACAATCCCTCCGTATATGACTTTGCGCGGGATCGCGCCTGGCGCCCCCCGCCCTCTGCCGGCCGTGCGTGTGCTGACACCTGCCCTGTACTGAAGGCACCGCACCCCTCCCCGCCCCGTCGGGAGCCAGGGCGTGTTCGGCCAGCAGCGGCCTAGGCCTGGTGTCGCTCAGCCCCGCTTTTCTCCTATCCCCACACTCAGAGCCGCCCCCCCCCCTCCCACTTTCCCTTCCCTTTTCCACCCCTGCTCCTGCTTTCAATTTGGCAGTCGGTCCATCTCGCTGATTAACCTTTTCCTATCTTCTCGGGAGTGATATTTTTTCCGGGCGCTGCGTTCCGTATACCCCCTACCCCTCCCCCGCATCGCCAATCCCCAGGTTATCGCCCCTGGGGTCAAGCACCCATGTGTTGGGACCCTATCGAGCCCTTGCTGCGACATCATACTCCGCAGTGTTTAAAATTCATACCCAGGGCAGCTTGGCCCCCGCCGCCGCCCTCCAGCACGGCGCTGGCCGGGCTGGCTATGAGAGTGATCTCATCCAGAGCTATAAATATAATCCGTCGAGGGCAATTTGTCCCTCATAATTGCTCTAGAACTCTCACCACTGGTGCTGCTGCGCGCCTTCCCTTCTCTCCCCCCCTTTCTCCGTTTAACACCTCCTCCGCAGCCCCGCCGAATCCCCCTAAAGCCTGCGTAGGCTACTGCTGCCGCCTCACCTTAGGCCTCCCCCAACCATCAACTGCATCGCTAATTCCTACAGTCTTCTCGCCTATCCCCGAAATGTTTTGGCTCAAAAATCTAATGGACATTTTTTTTCGCAGGACCCCCTGGACCTCAAGGTCCACCTGGCAAACGAGGGAAGAAGGTAAGTCCTCTTAACTGCTTTCCTGGAGATAACAAAGGTTAATGGTGGTATATATACATTTTTAATCGTTTTTTTAAATAATTTATTATTTGCAGGGTCTACCCGGTGCTAAAGGGACGCCCGGGACTCCTGGACAAAGTGGATTTCCGGTAATTAAATTTCCTTATTCAGTATCTCTTCTACTGGGTGTTGTTTGAAGTAATAATGCATGAGAAGACATCATAGTAGTCGGCCTATAAAAATGTGCGAATACATTTAGTATTCGGGAGGTACGGTTAATGATTAATAATTATCACCAGAGATGGCGTGTAAAATTGCGATATACTTTTATTCCAGGGCTCGAAGGGGCCCAAAGGAGATAAAGGTTTTGGGGTAAGGCTACGTAAAAAACGAAATAGACAACAGACGTAGTGACATGGTAGACGTCTAAAAATATCCCGTAGTTCCTTAGCTCCTTAGTTTTGCTTCATTCTCAGCAAACGCCTCCCCATTGTTAATCGACTCGCCCCTTTTGGTGGTCGTAGACGCGCTCTTGGGCTGTTCGCTACCGTTATGGGGGGCCTGTTGTTCACAACAGACGGCCACTGACAGCCCGACCCGACAGCGGCCGTGGGGTGGCGGGGCTGCGGGCGGCAGGGATGCGCGCATTGCGCAACTAGTCCTCACTCTTGACGCACTTGATTTCCTGATCGATGGGCGGTGTCGCGTGCCCGGCGCGTGTTAGGCTGGTCTGCCGGTCCTCTCCATTCGGTTGGGGTGGGTCAGCGCAGCGGCGAGGGGAGGAGGGAGAGACCCGCTGGCCACCGCGGCGTCACACTGCCAGGGCAGAGGCGCCAGGCCGCGCCACGCGCCTCGCCCCGCCCCGCCTTGCGCTCGCAGCCGCCCCGCCTTGCCCCGCCCCGCCGCCCGTGTGTCGCCGCCCTGCCGCACGATTTATGCCGGCGTGGTTATTTCCCACAGCTACACGGAAAGGGCGGGTGTCTCCCATCCACCCCCTTCCTCGCGTCGCTGGCGCCGCGCCTTGCTGACAGCCGAAGGGCTTGTTGGTCTTCCCCTCGAGGAACGACCCGCTGCGGGAATTATTCAGCTTCGATGTCGAGTCACTTCCCTTGATGTTTGTTTTGTAAATTGCGATCCCGTCTCTCAGCGCTTGTATTTCTGTGGCAACATTTTAAAAATAGCCCCGTAGTCGTTGCACCTTTTTCGCATGCGATAAATCTCGTTGAGTCGTTGTTTTTGCTTCCTGTTGTTTTGTACTAATTCCTTAGTTGAAAGCTATTAACCCCGTAGCTTGCCAAGGCTGGGCGATAAACGTTTTGGTTTTCAATTTCATAATTCAAACCGACCTTCTGGTAATCCTATCTGAACGGGCCATTTTGTTTTCTTTAAGGGTGCGATCGGTTTGGACGGGCCAAAAGGTGACCCGGTGAGTTAAAGAAAATTGTGGATTGCAATGAAAACCAACAGGTCTACTGCGTGGCTTTTATCCTTGGAGCATGTTAGCTGATAATTAATTTAAAAAAATCATCTTTTTGCATTAAATAATATTTCTTGTAAAAAAGAGAGAAATACTCCGTTTGCTACTTTGCGTTCTCAAAGAGTGGCACTAAAATGTGGCCGCTTGATACTTTGCTTTATTGCAGTGGCTACGCTTTTCATTATGCACCTCCGCAGCCTTTAGGCTTCTTCCGGACTTTACATAAATTATAACTTGCCCACGCCGACAATGCATGGCTACTCATTTCATTTTAAGTACCCTTGTTATTTTAACTGAGCTCATTTTGTTTCAGGGAGCACCTGGAGAGAAAGGTTCGAAGGGTGACCCGGGGGGTCCAGCATTCGACATGTACGCAGCTGTTAAGGTAATTATTAATTGATAGTCAAAATTTGTTTTATATTTTACTTCCTCTCCCGACCCTTAGCAATACTGTTGCAGTCTTCTGGATAAAACATTTTTTAGAAATTATGTAAAGGAAATGGAGGAATTTTGCTGTAAACTTGCAATATTTGTAGGGGCTGAAGCGTTCAGTGACAACTCTCCGTGGAGGAACTTTAGGATACGCCGAAATCGTTGCGGTGAAGGTATGGAGACAATTAGGCAGCGATGCCTTGTCCGCATTCACATGTGCTTGGTTTTCTTCATTTGTTCCTCTTTGGTTGGCTGGTGGTTTTTTGTCTCCTTAGCTGTTATTGGGAGAACTGCTGTCCTTTTTTGTCTATTTTGGTAATTTGGTGAATTGACATGCAGAAAAAGAGTTCTCTCAAGTCGTGCTTCTATATTGCGTTTTATTTTACTCGGAGTAAGGAAAAAACATTTCGCGTTTTGACATTTCAAAATCATGCCCGTTAAAAAGTCAAATTGTGTTTATAATGGCCGTCAAACGATTGTATCTACACTGTTAAAAATAGTTGTCAAGTGATGATAATACTTTTTATGGCTACCTGTTTCCAAACAATGCAGTTGTTGTCAACCTAAGCGCCAGAAATATTGTACCATTTCAGCAGTAATTTGCTGAACAGTGGAAATAATTAAAATTTGGATGATACATGACAGCTCATGTGTTGTAAACTTTCATAACTACTATTTTCGATCCAAAACAAACAAATTTGTATAATGTAACAACATTTTTTTTTTGTTTCTGAAGGAGCACATACCAGAAGGTACAATGACAGTAATTTTTTTTTTTGGAAACAAAATATGTTGCAATTACAGTATACAGCACATGTGTTGCCAATGAACGGCACAAATTTTAACAGTGTAACCCCTTACTAGCCCTAAAAAGATTGCGATTACATCAAAATATCTCCTATGTTATCCTTATTTGCTTTCATTTACTCCAATTTCATTTCCACTTCGTTCACGCTTGTCAGCTCTCTTATTACTGGCATGCAAAACCATTAATTTTCTGTTTTATTTGCTCGTTTTGTATTGTTTGGTTAAGTGGTGTAGAACCTTGTGTATGTTTCCGTAGGTATGTTGGTATTCATACGTTTTCATAAAATATTCATGGCCCTCAGTATTTCTAGTGCTAGTTCATGATAAACTTGACATTATCATGATGATTAGAAGAAATGAAATATGTAAAAAATGATCTATATAATTTCTTTTAAAGACTTTTTGATTATCTGGTCACGTTTTTAGAAAGGTTAATTTTAATATCTCACAATCTCATAGTTAATGTACTTGTTGGAGGGAAATGAGTCACCCTCAGTGACTGAATAAGTCACGAGTGGCTTGTGCACACCTAATCGTACAGACTATGGGGTCTTAATTATTTATCTTTTAAGTAAAACTACGATTTATATGTAGATATATTTGATAGACTGTAGTTGCTGTGTTTTCTACCGAGTGGTGACGGTCGAAAGTACTCTTGTGTCTGCTTCGATTAGTACTGTTATTGCACGAAAATTTAGCAGGAGTGCCTGCCTTTTGGAGTCAGTGATGTTTTTGAATGGCTATGTGCAGTGGAGGGTACGAACTTGAACAGCCGCTGCTCAACTTTTTACTTAAATTTGCGTTTGAGTCAACATTATCACTAGAACAGAAAATTCATTTTTTTATTTGGTGTGTTTCCACACCGCGTGCAGCGATCAACTCGTGCGCCCACTGCCTCCCGGCGGGTCTAGTGTAGTGCGGCAGGTGCTTTAGCCGCTTGCGCTCACTGGTTCCAGGGAGCTGGGGCAGTTCTGTCCCTTCAATTTATTTTTTTTTAAATTCACGAGCTTTGTGGAATTCTTTTAGGGACTACAAGAGCAGGGGCTCAATATTTCGGCGCAGAACATCATATATGTCAAAGTAAGTGCAGCTTAATGAATTGTGCAGCCCTTATTGGGGCTGCTCTGCACGTCACTCGTTACCTGATCTTGGTCCGCTTCTCATCCTTGCTTCTCCGGACTGGTCTATGGACATAAAATGAACAGCTTTTTGGAAATGTAAGGGATACGGATATGGAAGACTTTGCTTGCCGGTCGTAGCTGCTTCTACAATACAAAGTTGTAATTAAATTAATATATAAAATTAAAAAAAAATCACTGTTTAACGAATCAGTCAAAACTAACCGTGCGTCAGACGCTTCTGCAGTAAAACTGAACTCGGTATTTCTGAGATGTTTCAGAACTATGCAAAGAATATTGTTTGTCCCTCTGCTCTCGACGATCAGCTCCACCGATTGACCATCCAACAAGCACTGCATGAACTCATTCGCCTCACTGTCTTGCGGAAGCGCCAGTGCTGCACTCTGCTTTATTTTGCATGCTATTTGTTATCTTGTAATTTATAGTGTGGTTCACCGCCTGTTTTTACCGCAACAAATGCTCTGTTACAATTTTTTCTGTCTTAACTTATGTGCAACTTAAACTGTTACTAGTATTTCACCCAGCCCATCGTTTTCGAACTTCTAAAATGTGGTTGTCTTGTGTAGGGCGAGCGAGGAGAGCCTGGGCCGCCCGGGGCACCGGGCCCTGTTGGCAAAGAGGGCCTTGCAGGACAGGACGGAAGGCCTGGACCGCCCGGCGAGCCAGGGCCACCGGGAGAGCGAGGAAGCGCGGGGCCGGCTGGACCGGTGGGGCCGCCAGGACCGGCAGGATCACCAGGACTGCGGGTAAGTCACAGCCTAAAAAATCTGCCATCTACAGTGATAGGCCGTAACCGTCGCCTTTACAATTGTAATACTGCCCCTGTTTTCAAAGTTGTCTTAAAGGCATTTTGTAAAGGTAAATTTCGTGGCGTATTTAGATGTGAAGTCGCTGTGGGACGTGTTTTTGCAGGCTGTGTAGAGCGATAAGGTTTTTCATGCAGCTGTGCTGCGTGCATCACTTCTGGTTTCTTCGATGTTTCAGGGACAGCCGGGTCTGATGGGCCCTCCAGGTTTTCCGGGTATCCCAGGACAGTTAGGATTACCAGTGAGAATATGCCTCGTACATCCGAATAAATAATGGCAGCTAATCAGGAATCTGAAATTTATAGTAGATCTATGAAGATTTGGTCCAAATATGATTTTCTGATTCGCCTCCTTATTTATTTATTTATTTATTTATTCATTTTTGTATTACTATTTAAAACTTTGGAAAAAAAATAGTATTCCCAGGTCTATTGTTTCTAATCTTGTCCAGGGCATTCCGGGTCAAAACGGGACAGATGGTCTGCCTGGTTTCCCTGGCCTACGAGTAAGTCACCCCTGTGGCAATTTGCCGGTGGCTTGGAAAATTGGTTGTGGTTTTCTCGTCCTTTGAAGGTTGCAGGTCTATTGTTAGTCAAACCTTATTATCTTTAACACCTTTAACATCTTCATGAAGTTAGCTCTTCAAGAGGCTCTTCTCTAAGTTTCGCTGACTAAACAAACGTGCTTGTATTTCTTTGCCCCATGACATTGACTAACCCATGTGCTTTATTTCGTGATACTGAACAACACAGTTGAGTCGGTGATTGGTTCTTGTTGTCTAAAGTGCGCATTTCATTTTCATTTTGCTTACACGGTGAATGTTGTGTTGACAGGGTGACAAGGGCGACAAGGGCGAGCGGGGTATGACAACCACGCTGACAGGAGACCAGTTTCCTACCGGTATTATCGAAGGTCCACCCGGCCCACCCGGCCCGCCAGGTGAGGATTTGTAGTTGCCGAAGAAATCGTCGAACTGGGCAATATAGAACGAGGAAATATTTGGTGAAAATAGGGACTAGGGTGCAACTACGTCAGTTATTTTGTCAAAAGAGCGCGGTTGCGTGTCGAGGCAGTAACGATGGTTAGTCGTTGATGTAGAGTTAGAAGCTAATGTAAAGTTTCTTTCGCAGAAAATGTTAGTAGGCAATGTATGTCGTGACGTAAAAACTGTATAGTTTGCTGCTGACTTTTGTGTTTCCTTTAACTTTAGAGTATCGGTATTGTAGAGTGCATTGCATTTCTGGTTGGTGTGCTTATTTTTCTATCAATTGAAGTTATATTTGTGGTGGTGTTGATGCCCTTAGTCTGAAGTAGCTCGGCGTAGTGACGTAGATTATTATTTGACAGGTCCCGAAGGTTTAAGAGGAGAGAAGGGTGATTCTGGCCCAGCAGGCCCTGAAGGACCTAAGGGTGAAGTCGGCGAGAGAGGGAAGCGCGGAAAAAGGGTAAGGATTGAAACTAATTTGGTACAATGGTTAAATTTTCCTGATTCTTGTTTGTCGAAATATTTGTAGTTTTACAACGTCCCTATTTCTAAAGTTTTCAGAGTAAATTCCTTTAAAAACCAAATTATTTTATCTAATGATATGTGAAAAGTTTCCCTCCTTAATATGTTTTTATAAAACGTTTCTGATACATGGCTTTGAATGTTTATACTAGTTGGATGTGTATATTTTTCTTCGCTATTTTTTCTATTCCTGTTACCATTATTAATCCTCTCCTCTCCTTATACTAACTGTAGTGCCTTGGTAACATTTTTGGTGGTAGTTTTATGCTTCTAACATGCGTTAAATTAACTCACATACTATTTAACTTTACTAACAACATTAACAAACGCTTATCTTCTACATAACACACACAATAGCATCCTAACACTTCTCCGCCGTAATCGTATTTAGTTGCCCACCGTTGTAGCATCTGAGTGTTGCGTACATATCTTTTTGGTGTCTGTTTTTGTTTTAAAATAGTAGTTTGAAGATTTGCTTGTCCTAAGGGTGGTGTAGACCAACAAATTATTTTATTTTGCAGTGTGTCTGGTAAGTACTTTTGCCTGTGACTTGCATGGCAAGATGGAGGTTTGATGGAGGTCTTTCACTCTTTAGCTCTAACCTTTGTGCATTAATTAGCTTGTGCATGGCTGCCTGTACGACTAACCATCGTCTTTAGAGAGTTCTTATCTTTAAACGATGCCCTTATGTACCGGGCAACATTTGTATCTCTGCCTGGCTCCATGTGGAAACGGCTGCTCTGGATATTGTGGTACGCCACTGATCATTAGTCGAAATAAGTTAAAGTGCTACCGGCCGCCGGCCTCATTTTCGATAATGGAATTTCTGCCACAACTAGAGAGTTGGCTTTAAGAAACACTATACCAATAATAAGGGGCGAGATTGAGGCGCAGACCGTAAAAGAATGAGCACATTGGCCGATATATAACGTTGAGGTGGCCGTTGAAACATGAGAAAGGCTAAGCTGACTCGACTCGCTCCGAACCAGGGAAGGAAAGGCGACCCAGGCACTGCTGTGGAGCGCGGACTACCGGGCCTTCCCGGCCAGAAAGGAGAGCCGGGAGAGGGCGGACTTCGTGGAGAGAAGGGAGACAAAGGGGAGACTGGGGTATCAGGTAAATTCTCTAAGTTGGGTGGGGCGGGGAGGTGGTGGACTGATGCCCACTCTGAGCGAGAGCGCTCTTTCATTCAATATCGGTATTTCTCGCATTCGATTGACTCGTCACCTTCTTTCTATGCAGGTTCAAAGGGCGACATGGGCCTCATGGGTCCCCCGGGAGTCGACGGCCAGAACGGTGCGACCGGGCCGCAGGGACCTCCAGGGCTTCCGGTGAGTAAGTCGGCCCCGAGGCTAGTGCACTCGCAGGATCGACCACAAAACAATGTGCGCATGGCTGGTCTACCTCCCGCTCACTAACCCCATCTGTTTGCAGGGCATGTCCGGACCCAAGGGCGAAAAGGGCGAGTACGGCGATATTGGGCACCCCGGTCTAATGGGTCCTCCAGGCCTGCCAGGTCCACCGGTGAGTTAACACCGTGACCAGCAATGGTCTTTTTCGCTAGTTTAGTCCACTGGCACTAAGACATTCCTTCTCTTTTTCCGTAGGGATATCCGGGTGTGAAGGGAGACAAAGGCGAGAAGGGCGAGTCGGTAAGAGTGTAGCGTTACGTTGCAATTGAGTTACTATTTTATTTGTTGGAAAACAATCGGTCGTGTACTGTCGCCTTTCTGTTAAGACAACAAACTTCCAAATCATATCAAGTATTTCTTTTGTAGCTTCCGTCGCGGGTCGCTAGAGTAAGTGCAGTTGACGCACATTTCTATTTAATGCCGTATGTCTTGCTGCTAAAGAATGTTTTAAAAAGTATGGAATGTCACATTCGAATTGTTTTCCCAATCTTTTGGAAAAAGTTACCTGCTGGACATTAGCAAACCAAACATAATGATCAGTACACATTTTTCCACTTGAAATATTGCAGAGATCTATCGCACGGCTTCAATGCACGACTGACTGTTCATGCATTTGATCTTATCAAATTGTTTTTCGCATGCTAATGTTCTGTGCATTTTGTCTTTTGCGGCTACTTCGGGGTCTACAGAAATACAAAAAGATAAGACGACGGCAGGTAAATATTATCTCCATCTCACGAAACATATATGAAAACTGACTGCGTGTGAACGCGCATGCCCAGTTATATTTTTCGCATCTGCAGCATGCTGCTTCTTACGTCAGCACAAGCCATCTTTTAATACGTTCCGTTTTCTTTTTTGAGCAGGGCGATGGAACCTTTGAAACAGGAGGCAGCGAATTTGTAAGTGTTGTAAGTGCTTTCCAATATCTGGATCGCATGCTCTGCGTACCTCTTGATATAATTACCAGAGAAGAGATACCTTTGCCTCATTGTGATTCTGTCTTTTTAAGGTTATGGGACCACCAGGCCCCCCTGGACCAAGCGGTGCTCCTGGCTTACAAGGGCCGCCCGGCATTAAGGGTGACAGAGGAATGGATGGTGCAAAGGGAGATATGGTAATTTAAATTGCATTTTTTGTGCGATTCTCTGCCCCTACTATCTTAGCTTAAAACCTATTCACGTAAATTATCTGATAGTCACAATTTCCATGGAGCTGATGACGAATGGAGTCTTCTAAATTTGTTTGTAACATGGCGAATGTAATTTGCATCCTTCTAATATAACGGGTGTACTAATAATTCTCTTTTTAAAGGCGAAAACTTACCTGTTCTAATACGGTTATTTTGAAATTTCAGGGTGAGAAGGGAATTAAAGGGGATCCTGGTCCAATGGGATTACCAGTAAGTGATAGAAATTACTCTAGTGTTTATTCGTTTTTTTAATATTTTATTACTCATTCGCATGCTTTTCTTTAGGGTCCGATGGGATTGCGCGGTGAGCCTGGGAGGACAGGCGACCCAGGGAAGCCAGGTCCCATGGTAAGACCCGCCGTGTGAACGTGACCAAGTGATACTAACACG
Source organism: Frankliniella intonsa (assembly GCA_033675135.1). Classification (NCBI taxonomy): domain Eukaryota; kingdom Metazoa; phylum Arthropoda; class Insecta; order Thysanoptera; family Thripidae; genus Frankliniella; species Frankliniella intonsa. The sequence continues at coordinate 11,059,995 of CM066249.1, read as the reverse complement.
CAAGCTGACTGGCGGGCTGTAGCGTTGTGCATGAGGCGCCACCTGGTGGAGGGGAGGGCAGGGGGCATCAGCCGCACAGTACAAAGTAGGAGGATTGCCGTCCGAAGAGAGACTCTTATAACTGTTAGAGGGAACTTTGTGGGAGAGATGTACATTTTGCGTTTGTATAGACTTCAAGGCTGTCATCGCCGAAATGATTTGATTGCCATGAATATCCCAAGTATTAGGGCTGTGCCCACTTAGTCAAGCGCGACGTTTACTCGCACATGGGATGTTTATGACCGGCAAATCTTTTTGTCGTAGATAGTGGGTCAGGGGCACGCCAATATTTGAAAAAGCCTTTAAAAACCCAGCATCATGCCATTATTTCTTTAATATGATGAAAAGTTCAATTTGTTTTCGTTTTTTATCATCGAATGATGTTGGGATCAGTTTAGCGTTGACTCGGTGCTTTCATTGTAATTATGAAGCATAAGATTGATGTACAGTATCATTGAAACAAATCTCATTTTGTATAAATTTGTGGATAACCCTTCTTGCGTGTTAAACGCCTCAAAAGTTATCCAATCATATAATGATAATGGATAGCTTTCTTAAAATGTAGTCTGTATAAATTATTATCAAGACTCAGGTGGCTTCATCTTAACATTCGTAAAGATTTGTCAGTTTTCCGCTAGTATGAAAAATGAGGAATGTATTTATTTTTTACATCAAATGGTCGTTTCAAATATTAGTTATAATCGCATACTTACTGTGTAAAAGTAAAATCCAGTTTCTGCCGCACGAGGGATGCGTTATAGCAGATATTTAAAAAATGTCCGTAGTCAAAATGATATTTGTACACTTTTTTAAAATCTGAAACCACTATGGACATTACTTTTGGTTTCTCCCTTGTTCTCGTAAGGAGCTCCAGTGCGACAAAAAAAAGGTCATGCTTCATCATTATCTTGCCATTTTCTATTTTATATGAATGCGTTACTATTAAAGTGTACTTAACATAGTATTTAGCACAGATCAGCATGGGCAAGTGATCCGTTAGGCGGTTTTTTTCAAACGGCTGCTCGCTATCAGTTTTTCCGACTCCCATTTGCCTCAACAGGCCGTTATAAATCAAGCATTCCTAACTTCTCGTATACTACGGCTGTAAAGAATATTCATATTGTATTTATATGTTGTTTAGGATGTCTAGGCTACACCCCAATTTGTAAAACATAGGTGGGGATTTACATCATTGTATAAAGTGTACAACAGGATCAATTCGTTAGGTTTAAGTTTATTGCTAAGAGAGTAATTTTCATTGCCATATCGACAACATTCCTCATCATCCTGTTTGTAACGTAGTTTTTCATGTAACATATGTTACCACGGACTACGCTGCACATTGTCATACGCTGCCGCCAAGTCACTGTGCATCTACTAACCATCATTCCTGTCGCCTGAAGCCAATCCGATCTTCCTGTATTTATTATAAATGGGAATTGCCTAAAATGCAATTTTCTTTGTTAACCAATGTGATACCATCAATGACATTTTGCTAACATAAGTATTGTATTTCTAGGTCAGTAATAGTTCCACTGCCCGATTCCTTGTTGTTTTTGTAATGTCTTGGTGTGTAAGATAAAATATTTCGAAAAATAAAAGTGTGTGTGTGCATGAAGGTCACAATGCTTGAAGCAGTGTGCAGCTGAATAGTAGATAATTTGTAACCATTTACCTCTTCGCCAAACTCAGTTCCCGGCTAAATTTTCAGATTATTTTCTTTCATTTTTAATTTATACTCTATCTGAAACAATTTTTGTTTGTTGAGATTTTACGCAGCATATTCTCATTTGAGATACTCTTAAAAGAGGTTTAATTGCTTCCATCGCGGTGATCCATTTTTATAGCATTTGCGTCCCTGAGAGTTTCGCCTTGTTTTCCAACAGGTGTGTAACTAATGCCACTTATAATTCAGCTATAAATGGGAAAGAGAGTGAAAACAGTGTCCCGTAGCACTGTCTTGACTAATTTGTGGTATCGGTGTTCAGTGGCCCTTTTTTTTAGTTGGGTTCAAAGATTGCTTTCCTCTTTTTTTTTCACGTGAATTTGTCTTGATTCTTTTAACACTACTAAAGGCTTCCTTCTACGTCTTTCCCATAGCGTAAGTAATACTAACACCAATATACGCTTTCATCACACTACATCATACTAATAGTGTCTCACATACAGCGTGGTTGCCCATTATTCGAACAGCAAACATTTTTCAGAAAGCACTTTCAGAACAAGTTCCCAACGCATGTGACGTTTTTGATTTTACTGAAAAACAATATAAAATACACATTGTGATTATGGTAGTTTTTCTCAAAAATATGTATAGTTCGTATAAATACTTATTGCTACTCACTTTGCGTTTTAAATATGTGAACGACATTCCTTTCTTATGTCAGGAAGAGTAAAACACACCTCAAATGTTACCGAAATGCATCCTTCCACACCCGCTCTGACACTTAGTACTCTTCGCTCGCCAATCATTCATTTCCTTTTTTTTGTTACGTCCTTCAGGGGCAGCCGGGTCTTGATGGAATGAAGGTATGTGTACTCGCTGTTGCTTACTTAATCCCCCTTTTAAAACTAAAACGATGCAGCTAGTTGAACGATATAACGAGCGGTATGCACAAATGTACTATGCCCGGTAATGAGTTACTTTGCTTCAATATATATAAAATGTGTGTGTGTTAATATATGCTTTCTAACCATGACGCTTAAACCTACATAAAAACGGCATTTGAGGAACGTTCGATGAAATAATCGCCTCAAATGGATATGATTTCGTAACGTACAACTGAATCTTTCTGCAGGGTGGTCAAGGTGAACCAGGATCCAAGGGCGAAAGAGGCGAACCAGGTCTTCCGGTAGGTACTTCTCTGAATGACATTACCAGTGTCCTGTTTTAGGTGTTCCATGAGTGCTGTGTGACACCTAATATACTCATGCTACTTTTGCTGCCATAATATTGAGTCAACCTCACCCCTCGTGTCATACTAACATGTAATTGTTAACTCTATTTTCTCTCTCTGCAACCAGGGCACGGACGGAATTCCAGGCCAAGAGGTAAAGCTACCCTTTTCTGAATCCTATCCTCTCTTTATGTTCCTGTCACCACACGAACCCTGAAAGATTTAATCATGGTAGTCGTCAATTCGCCTTTAAAGAAAATAATTTACATTCATTGTTGGTACGGTGTCGCTTTTTTTTTTGGAGTGGCGTGTACAAATTAATAAAGCCATGCATCAGAGATAAGCTATAAGTGATCCCTACACCGTGAATAAATTCATTTCTTATGTTTTTCGACAGGGTCCCAAGGGTGAAAAAGGAGCCATGGGTGAAACTGTAAGTAGACTTGACCTAACTTTTCGATACTTTCCTCGCACTTTACTGGTTGAATGCTAATGGAAATTTTGCATGTCTAAAGGGTCCTCCGGGTAAGAGAGGACGCAAGGGAGACAAAGGAGACAAAGGGGCTCAAGGTGTGCCAGGCCTCGACGCGCCGTGCCCTCTTGGAGAAGATGGTCTGCCACTTGCTGGCTGTGGATGGAGACCGGCATCGGTACGATTCTCTCACATCAAGCTAACCGTCTCTAATGATCCATCCCTCTAGAACGAATTTCTATCTCGGAGTGGTGCTGGTTTTTTTTGCTTGACTAACCGTGCATACCCGCTAACAGGACCACCCGCCCTATTCCACCGCTGCGCCACCCTCGTACCGCAACTCCATGCACGGCATGCCTTCGCAGCAGTCGCACTCTTCGGCATCGGACGACTTCGACAACGATTACGATGAGAATGGCGCGGACGAGGACGACGGGGAAGAAGACGATGGTTATTAACATACTTTGCTTTTCTCGCATTTGCCAGTCTGCCATATATTATTTGAAACAATTGTAAAGACTATACTACACTGTTGTGAAATCGCATCAAAATCGAGTGAAGCGACAATATTAAGCAATGTACTTTAGTTGCGCATTCCATCTCATTGTTTATTTTTATTGCAGAATGAGCTCCGGCGGTCGTGGAATGAAGATGATTAAATGCAGTGTAAAAAGTGTACTTAGTGTAAGAAAGTGTACAAAGACAATTAGGGGGCATTTTTTAGTCAAGTAGCATGCAGATAAATCACGGACCTTAAAACCATGATACGCCAGCAATTGATTCTCCGTCAGGAGAGTACGTTGCCCTTCACCAGGCGGTCCCCGTGAAAAAAACATGTTGCCCTCTAATTTTAGGCTTAAGTTTGTCTATAAGTAAATTAATTACTGTACTCGCCATTTGAAAATAAGACTGAGCAGAACGCAAATCTGTATCGATTGCCAAAACATAATTTTTTACCCGTTGAAAAACAGACGCAACTGAGCGCACGGATTTCGTATTTTCTGTCATAAATTTGAGTGAATGTATGAATCACTTAGGGCTGCAAGTTCTGGACTACACACATTGTAAGCGATGAAAGGCAAAATTTATTTGTCATTGTGCGTCAGCAAAAATATATGTGTATATACCGTAGTTAATTCTGTGAAGTTAGTAAAGCGTTCGTTTTTACAGTGTGTTTGTGTTTGACGTAACATGTAAGCACGAGTCTCTAAATCATCAATTACAATGCAAGCTGAAGTGAGTAAAGATAAGTGAAACGCCAAAGACCCCATTCTCGAAATATGTCTCCAAAAAAGGGGAAAAAATGCTCTTTGTCTAAAATAAGTAGAATGAAACTACATTGATCGAAAGTAAAAATGATAAAGAAAATACAGATTGTTCTTGAAAACTTTTCACTTGGTCTCCTGATTCTTCAAATAGATGTGTGATATAAATAATTAAGTATACGCGCTTTATGCTCTGGAATGTGTAAAGTCCCTACCGCAAATTATAGGTTACAACTGCATGTAGATTTATTGCAATTGATGTACATACCTTTGCATAGAGTAGTATTTATTACCGTGATTGAAAATAATTAAGATATTTGCAAATAAAAACAAAAGATTTTAATCCATACTAGCCCTTTGCTTTTATTCGCTGTAGCCAAACATCTATGGTTCGTGAAGTAGACAAACAAAAAAGTGGAAAGTTACACAATACGGGACGCGCGTGTGGCCCACTGCATCACAAGTGGTCCTTCTCCACCATTTTATCAGCGAAAATAATTAAAACGTCTGGTCATGATTAGAATCTCTGCAATCTTTTGGACCTCAAGTGATGATGGCCTTCATAGAATGACGAACAAGAAGAGATAAGAAAACGACATTCCATGGCGATCGGGGTATTTAAACCCAACTTTCAGCTGCAATCGGCACACGGCGAATCCTCTCCGGTGAGTAAGGAGCTACATTGCAATTTGCAAAGACTGGTCTTAAGGCATTTCTTAGCGGCTTCACCGATGGGGCCCTCCCCTCCGGCCTCTAATGCGATTTTATTTATGTTTTATCAGGAAACTTTTATTTCTTGATAACAGCCTAGTGTTTCAATATTCACAAGGCAGGCCTTTGTAATAAATTTTAACAAAAAGTATTTTTAACGTAGTACCGCAAAGAAATCTGATTATTTGAGTCCAATTCGTCCTACTTAAAATTTTCATCTAGCTCAGTTTAAATGCAGTTTAACGTCAAAATAATAATTTAACATCTTTTGCGATTCGTCCTGTGCCGTTTCCTGACGGAGCTCTTTTATTCCTTTTGCAGTTAGTCACCATGAAGGTCCTCATCGTTCTCGCCGCGTGCGTGGCCGCCGCCCTGGCTGGCATCCCCTCTGAGGCTGAGATCCAGGCTCACTGGGAGAGCTTCAAGGCTACCCATGCCAAGACCTACGCCAACGCCGTCGAGGAGGCCTACAGGGCCAAGGTGTTCAAGGAGAACGCCATCAGGATCGCCAAGCACAATGACCGTTTCGCCAGCGGTGAGGTCACCTTCAAGGTTGGCTACAACCAGTACGCTGACATGCACACCCACGAGGTCACCGAGAAGATGAACGGTTTCCGCATGGAGATGAAGAAGGCCTCCGCTAACGTGCACAAGTCCAACGACTCCTGGCCCTGGAGCAAGAAGGTCGACTGGAGGTCCAAGGGCTACGTCACCCCCGTCAAGGACCAGGGCCAGTGCGGCTCCTGCTGGTCTTTCTCTGCCGTAAGTTAAGCAAAATTTCGTGGCAATACGCGACGTGTTCTGTTTGGTGTGGTATTAAACTTCTTGTTGGTTTTCAGACCGGTTCCCTCGAGGGTCAGCTCTTCAAGAAGACCGGCAAGCTGGTCTCCCTCTCTGAGCAGAACCTGGTCGACTGCTCCTGGGACTACGGTAACGAGGGTTGCAACGGTGGTCTGATGGACTCCGCTTTCGAGTACGTCAAGGCTAACGGCGGTCTCGACACTGAGGAGAGCTACCCCTACCAAGAAGTGGTGAGTGTGCTGAGCCGTGCAAGATAGGCGCGCAGTTTTAACCCTATCAACCTCCTCATCTACACAGCCCTTGCAATTCTTATTAACGTGTTTATTCCGACAGGACGGTGACTCCTGCCTGTACAAGGCTGAGAACAGCGGTGGTGTCAACACCGGCTACACCGACGTCAACCCCACCGAGAAAGACCTCCAGGACGCCGTCGCGAAGGTTGGCCCCGTGTCCGTTGCCATCGACGCCAGCAACTGGAGCTTCCAGATGTACTCCAGCGGTATCTACTACGAGTCCGCCTGCTCTTCCACCTCCCTGGACCACGGTGTGCTCGCCGTCGGTTACGGCAGCGACTGGCCCAACAAGGAGTTCTGGATCGTCAAGAACTCATGGGGCAGCAGCTGGGGTGAGGAGGGTTACATCAAGATGGCCCGCAACAAGAAGAACAACTGTGGTATCGCCACCATGGCCAGCTACCCCACCGTCTAAGTGCTGAACATTGTCAGTACATCAGTGGAGCTCAATAAATTCCATCATCCACCAGACAAATTCAGCCGTCAATAATTCCCATCCTGACATGTTAGCTACAGAGCGTGTTGTGACGCGCATCTGTGCACGGGCAATTCAGGCCAAATGCGCCAAATCCATCATACGCATATGCAACAGAAAAGAAAATACTCATTATGCTGTGAGTCAGATGGCTTATGGGAATCGAATAGGTAGGCAGACACGCATAAACTTACTTACTGAGTGTGACTCCCATTACAAGTAGACTTGGCGGAGTGCTCACTTGTCAGTAAAAAGTTGATGCCAATTAAGAGGAAGGAGGGGAGGGGGAGCTGACAAAGCCAGAGGATATTGTCCTGTTTGCCGTTTTGGTGAGTAAAATTTGTGATGCAAAATTTTGACAGGATAGACTCCCCGGCCACGCCGCGGTAGGCGCTCTTATATCTAAACTGCGTAGATTTTGTTCCACACCGAAAAGATTGAAAGGAAATAGTTTGATAAACAAGTACTCGGGCTCCCGTGCTACACTTGAGCTGTCCGTCAAGCTACTTGATGGATAGGCCACTTGAGCCATGACTTTTCCGCGGATAACACGATAGTGGCGCGATCGATTGCTTCTGTTTCTGAATGCATCATATGCAATCACATATAATATATTTGTTTTATTCCCGATGTATTCACACTCTCGCCACATTTAGTAATAAAGCGTCGTATAACATTGCTTCAGTGTGATCCGGTGTGATCATCGCAGCAATACCCCATGCCATCGTCTAGAGGCGAGCCTTCAACTGGACTAGTGGCGCCCTCTTGTGGCAGGCGAATAAGATCGCCTCTGGCCGCGCTACCCCATGCCTGTGCAGTGCAAGGGATAGCGCTGCTGGGGCCCGGCCCCGGCCACGCATAAGTGCGAGTGAGACGCACGCGCCGACCAGGCCGCACGGCAGAGCGAGAGAGATAGCGAGTGTGCGCCGGCTGCGCAGTGTGGTGTGCGAGAGAGATGGAGAGATAGCGGCCTGTCTGGTCTGGCCGGCCGGCTAGTTGACAGCAGGCGACAGGGACGAGAAGATCGCTCGGTCTGTCTTGGTTTTGTGTTTTGTATTGTTTTCTCGGCGACGTGTACGTGCTTCAGACGGGCCGACTTCAGGAAGAGGCCAAAAACACCAGAAATTCTCTCTGTCTGCTCCATCATGTTGTTGTGATTATATCAGAATTCCGCACAACCATCGGAGTCTCTCCATAGTGTCTGTTGGTGTCGAAAGGTGAGTTGATTTCGTCGAGCATTACGTACCTAACATCCCCGACCATATCTTTTTTGCCCCCTTCACAATGAAACTGCGGAGCTCGTAACCCCCTCCCCCCCCCGCCAACCCCCGCCGCAGGGAGACTGCACCGTGACTGTCACTACCCCACGCCCAGTGCGGGGTAGTGCCGCTTGAATTTTCATGAGTGGATGGAATGGCGGTGGCGACCGATTCTCACCGTTTGCTTCAGTGACACCGCGCCGCGCCCACCCGCGACGGCAAAGCCAACTCTGCACGGATGGCACCGGGCGGACGTGTGGGGTGAAGGCGCCTCGCAGGAGGCTCCCGGGCGCCGTCGGCAAAGGGGCGAGGCGACGCGACGGTGACCACTCGCGATATTCACTCCCCCCGTTTCCCCCGAAACTCAATAACTTTGTTTTTACCGTTCTTCGTCGCCTTTCCTTACGCCCCAAGAAGGGCGGCTGTTCCCACGGCTCTCTCCGAGCCCCTCTTGGACTCTACGATGCTAAGCCCCTCCACCCCCCACCCCCATCCCCACCCCCGTCCGGCCGGGCCCCGGCTGTTTCTCCATCGACTCCGATCGGAACGGATCGCAACTTGTGTAATTACCAACTCTCAAATAACGCGGGCGCAAACCCAAAATCGAAAAAGAGGCAGAGTGGAAAGGAATGGGGTAGGAACGCGGCAGAGAACAAGGAGTAGGGGTGGCGTGTTGCAAGGGGGCGCGAGCTCGGGGCGAGAGGGGTGGAGGGTGAGGGTGGCGGCGCGCCGCAGCGAACAAGAAACAAAGCACGGCCAGAGTGCCGCGCCGTGCCGAGCTGAGGAACTGAAAATTGCGGCAGCCGACACTAGCCTCTGATCAGGCCGGCCAGGGCCCCGCCGCCGCGCTCCAAAGTTTTGCAAGCATTTTAATGAGCCGTGTTCGTACCCCATAGCGCCCCGCCCCGCCCGCCGCTGCGCCGCGCTGCCCGGCGTCTCGTCTCCCCGACCGCCCCCGCGGCCCCGCCCCCGCCGCCGGCGCAATAAGGGGCGCTCAGCGCAGCGCCGCGTGTTCAAATGTTTGGCAGGACGCTTCGTCCCGGCGAATATTCGAGGCCCAGACCAGTGTCAAGGCATGGGCTATCGTTTAAGAAGAAAAAGAAAATGTGTTCCGGAAGGTGTGACTGGCGGGTCGGGTCATGTGCTGCTGCGTAGGGCAGGGCAGAGGGCGGTGCTACTGTGTCGAGTGGACGCACCCGCGTCTTTTATGTCGCGCTCGGGAATAAACACGGAGCTCTAGAAACTTTTATTGAGCTCGGCGTTCGTTGGCTTTTGTCAGTCGGACAGTTCGGAGGAGTGGCGTGGCGTGGAGTGGCGAGGCGTAAGGTCGCCAGAACACCTCTGGTCAACTAGGACGACAGGACAGGCACCGCTCCCGCCCCGCCCCGCCCCGCGCCCTGCGTGCTCCCCTCCCTCCCGTACGCCCCGGTTGAGCCCCAGGCTCCCCTGGTCTGGGCTGTGCTGGGCTAGGTGACAAGGGGCAGCGCAAGCCGAGCGCCTTGGAGTCGCTGATTGGCTTCGTTTCCGGAGCTCACGGTGCTGCGCGTGGGGATGGGGGGATGGGGGGAGGGGGGGGGAGCGTGCCCCTTTCAGCCGTCCTACTGGGGGCGGTGGGCCCAGGCCCGTGCCCAGGCTCGTGCCCAGGCCCGCGCCTGCCCCGCAACTACTGGCTCTGGCGACCCACAGCAAGCTCCTCCTAATCCGCCTCCCACATTCATCCGCGCAGGAGAACACGCGAGTCCGAGTCCGCGATGAGCCCGACGCGCGACGCCTTGCTATAGGGTTGACGTTGCAGATATTTTTCTCTCCTACATTGCTCTTGGGAAAATTCAAGAGGAGTGCCACGTGGAAGTGCACAAAGCTCCCTTTGCAAATTGCCGCTTATCTTTCTTTTCTCTGAGGCCTGAACAGAGTCGGAGGCTCTCTCCCGCCTCCGTCGCCTCGCCTCGCCGGCCACTGACCCGGCTGACGGGGCCACTTACTTGCTCCGGCCGCTCCGGCCCCGGCCCGGCCCCCGTGGGGCGCAGTACGGCGCGCGGGTACCGCTGGGCCGTAAAACGGTTAACGCCTCGCCGCGACCGGCGCCGCGACCGGTAAAATATGTGTGCACGTGTGTCCCCGCGTGGGCGGGTGCGGGTCGAGGGAAGTGTCGGGTGCAGGGGGCGTGGCTGGCTGCGCCAGTGGCGTGCCGTAGTGTGCTCGTCACAACACAGCGGCGCGCCCGCGCCCTCCTGCCCTGCCTCCCCCGTCACGGTGTCTGTCGTCACACGCAGGCACGCGCGCGCGCCGCCACGGGACGGCCGGGGACGGGTAAGAACATCTCAACAACTCCAGTTGCCAGCAGCCAGCCAGCGGGGCCGGGCCGGGCCGGGCCGGGCCGGTGTGGGGCGCAGCAAGCATGCAAAGCGTTTCAGCTTCACGCGACTGATGAGTTTACCGAGGGCGCGCCCGCCCGGGGTGAGGCGGGGTAGGGGTGGCGGGGGCGGAGAGAGAAGGGGGCGCCCCCTCGCCCTGGACCACCCCGTCCTCCCGGCCCGGCCCGGCCGCCATCAGGGCGCAGCCAAGTGACCTGAAAGTGGAGCGGCGCCGCCGGGCCGGGCCGGGCCGGCCGCTGCAAGTCAAAAATAATTAAAAGTTGGCGCGGTCGCCGGGTACTCGTTCATTGTGTGTGGCAAACAGGCCCCGGCCCGGAGCGCCAAAAGGGGGGGGGGGGGGGCGGCGAGCTCGGCCACGCCCCGCCCCGCTGCACCCTACCGCACCCCTCCGCACCCCGCCGCGCCCCGTCGCGCCCTGCCGGGTGCTCAGTCCTGGAAGCTGTTGGCACAGAAAACAGCGTGGAGGGGACAATTGCATTGCGAGGGGGAAGGCGATCTTACGGGGACAATGGGTACCTAGCATCGGAGGGTGACGGAGTGGCGGGGCGGGGCGGGGCGGGGCGGGGCGGGGCGGGGCGGGGCGGTGGCGTCGGGGGTGCGGTGTGAGCGTGATTTGTATTGCCGTGCAGCGGGAGTGAGCCGGTGCAGAGAGCAGGCCTGGCTGAAAGGCATTACTTGATTCGCCATTGTTTGGCGGGGCGACAATTATTTGGATTGTTAGGCGCCACCTCGCCTCGCCAGCCCCTGCCTCGCCTCGCTGCCGGCATTTCGATACAACGGAGCCGGGCGTGGGGAACGGATGGGAAGCGGGCACTGCGGAGCCTGAAAGCTCCATCCAGGCGAGCCGGCGGGCGCATTTCTTCTCAAAGCAAGGCAGCGGCGTGTACATGCCAAAAACAAAGTAATCCACAGCCCCAAACCCACATTTTATGCGCGCCCTTAAAATTCTCCCTCTCGTGTAGGTGGAGATAAGCTGTCCGATGTTGCCTCCCAGCCTCCCAGCGCGCCTGCTGGGTCGGGGGTAGGCCACCACTCGCACAGCACTGCGCTCGTGTTGCCTACCCGCCCGGCGACTCACCCGTCCGCCCCGCGCGCGCGCGCTTGTTGCAGCGGAAGTGGCGCGTGTTCTCACATCCCTACCCTCTCTCGTCGTCTGTATTTTACTTTCTGACCTGTTTCCGTCGCAACGCCCTTGGCCGCCATTCCTTTCGCTCGCACCACACAGCACTATACGTCGTGTCGTCGCGCGCTTGGGATTTTCTATCCTCATTCTCACACCCCCAGCAACCCGACTTGATTTATCTATCCACTCGGCCTTTTCCACATGGATGACCCAATAACCCAGTGGTCCGCCCCGCGCCGGCCCCGCCCCGCCCCGCCCCTCAGTGACGCCCTCACTGTGTGCAATGTGATACCCACCCCTCATTCTCGGCGCCTTACCGCTCAGCCCGCACAAGCCCCGCGCCTTTGATTTTGGCACTTTTGGCATGCGCCCTGCGCGGCCCCTGCCCGTGCCCGGGGCCGGTCAGCCCGGACCAGACCAGCGTGCCCTGCCCTGCCCTGCTCTCAGCACAGCCCCGCGGCCCAGGCCCGGCCATGCTCGCCCCCGGCCTTGTTTTATACCCGGAATGGTAGCTGGAATTTTAACGACTCGGTTTTCTCTCTCTTTCCCTGCGATTCCACATTCTCCGGGCGCAGGGCGCAGAGGGCTCGGCCCGAACCCGGACAAACCCCCGGGCTGGACCAGGAGGCTCTATATTTTTTAAAATCCTGCTGGCCATTCTTTTTCGAGTCACGGGGGCGATACGCAGTTAAATAATTACGCAGTAGATAAAAAGGTGGGGTCTTCTGTTTTCTTTTGCGTAGCTTATGGGCCCTATCCTATCCTCGGCCTAGGGCACTAACTACGTGGGCCGCGCGCCGGGGCCCGCTGAGACTCGGCGCGGCGGGCTTCGATACCCCACGACGTCGTGAATCCCTAGCAACTAGCAATGGCGAAATCTCTGGCGGTCTATCAGGAGTTTTCTCCTACTGCAAAGCCTGCTTGAAGGGCGAGATGTGAAGTCGCGTCGGCCTTGATGGCAGAGACAGTAAGGAACTCGAGGATAGTCCCGCGCCCGCCCCGCCCCGCCCCGCGCGCTGCAGTTCAACGACGGGGGACGCGCGAGGGACCGAATACGGTCCGCAGCTCTGGTGACGTGCTCCCCGCCGCCGCCCCTGCCCTGCGCCCCCTTTCAAGCGATCCTCAGCACCGCTGTTAAACCTGTTAAGCTATCCCGGCTGAAAGGGGCCGCCTAGGTTTTTCTTTCTTTCGTTCGTTCCTTTTCTTCGGTGGTGAAGAAAGCGCGAGGAGAGAGAGAAAGGCTTGGTCGCGTGTTCCGAGCGTGGCGTGGCGTGGCGGGGCGGGGATTCGCACGGCGTCGCGGCGCGGGGCGGGGCGTCGCAGCGCGCCCGGCTGTTTCTGCGCCGCACAATGGTCCGCTACGCTGCGCCGCCGCCGGTGGGTCCAAGCCTTTCCAGGGGGCGCGAAACGAGAATGTTCAGCAGAGGGGCCGGGCCGGGGGGGGGGGGGGGGGGCACAACCTTGGCCCGTACGGGCTTGTTTCACCAGGTAATGGCTCGACATCCCTCTTCACGCAGCTGCCGCCTCTCCTCTCCTCTCCTCGCGTTTGCTTGTCTTGAAGAAAAGTCCTCTCCTCACTCCAAGTTTTATCGTGTGCGTACCGGTGTATCTCGAGCAGACTCGAGCAGACAAGCGGGCGCATAGGGGGAAGGTGGAATGGGGGGGGAGGGCGCGCTACACTTTCAACAGCACGTAGGCGCCTCAATGATTCTCCGTGTCCTAATCCTTACGCCCCTGCCATGTTGTCACCCCCCCCCCCCCACACCCCCGTCTTACCTCCTCTCCCCTACCCCGCACTTTCTAGCGTTCCCTTCCGACTCCCTCCACCGTGCCGTGCCTCAACTTCTGTGCTCTTTTCAGCGCCTCCATTTTCGTGTTCTCTCCGCGCTGCTATCACTTCAGCTTACACTCTAAGTAGTCCAGTCTCTCCCTCTCGCTCACTCCCCCCCCCGCCCCACGCCTCTCTCTTCCCCTTACTTTCTTTGCCGCTCATGTCCAACTTCCGCACTTTAAGCTACTTATAGCGCTCGCGCCCTGGAATCAATTTCATGATTAAGGGTCTAATTGTATTTAGTCGTCTACTGCGAATGGTGAAAACGTAGCTATGTAAAAGATCTGTTTTTCAAAGACAAGAATTTTGATACTTATTTGTTTTCTCAAAACTTGGCGAATATTGACTTCACATTCATAAGATGTGAAAATGCAGCGGAGAAGCGCTGTGTTGGGGGGGGGGGGGGGGGGGACGAAGTCACATAGTATTAACGATTTAAGCTGCCGTTAATTGGAGCTGGGTTTAAACCAACCAACCGCCCCACACTGTGGTTTGACTGGATTGGGTCCCCGTCGCAGTTGCGGGCGAAGCGTACGAGCGCAAAGTGTGAGCCTGTGTGTGTGTGTGTGCGCGCCCGTGACGGTGTTTACATGCGCATGAATGTGTGCGTGTGTCGCATTGGCAGCTGTTTACTTTGCGTGGCTAAATTACCATGCGCCTTGCCGAGCGCGCCGCGTCGTGTGCAGGGCGGGCGCAGGGCGGGCGCAGGGCGGGTGCGGGGCGGGCGCAGGGCGGGTGCGGGGCGGGCGCAGGGTGGGCGCAGGGCGGGCGCAGGGCGGGCGCAGGGCGGGTGCGGGGCGGGCGCAGGGCGGGCGCAGGGTGGGCGCAGGGCGGGCGCAGGGCGGGCCGCGTCATGCTGCGTGGCCCCAAATAGCCCTTTAATACAAACCCGCTACCGCACACTCGCCGTACCTGCTACTCCCTGTGCAGGGCTGTGCCGAGGAAGACGAAAAACTTTTCTCTTTGGAAAAGGGATATGGTGCCGACTTACCGGACAACTTGTCGTGCTCCACATTTCCATTTTTATTGTACTCTCTCTCTCTCTCTCTCTCTCTCTCTCTCTCTCTCTCTCTCTCTCTCTCTCTCTCTCTCTCTCTCTCTCTCTCTCTCTCTCTCTCTTTGCTGCTTCTGCCGCTCGTCTCTAGGCCTTCCTAAATGGGCGGGGCGGACGGGGCTGTGCGAGAGCATCCTCACTAAAATATTCAACGAGAAGCTAATGGAGCACAAAGTTGACCGGCAGAATTCAATTTCAAGTCCTTGTGCATGACGGAAATAACCCTTTTGCCTTTTTGGGGGCGGCATTAACATTGTGTAGCATGATCCGGTCTGGCCCGGCCCCTCCATAACTTTTTGCCAAATGTTTCAGCGCGCGGACGGAAGGCAGCCAGCGCGGAGCCCACTACTGCACCAGAGCACAGCCGACAAGTAGGAGAAAATTCAGCTGGGCGCGCGAGAGGTAGGACTCCGACGAGTACTTTTTCAGAGCCATACATTATGCATTTTCGGTTCATTGTAAGATGACGACATTACCGAAAATGCGTTCTTATTATAAACGTTACTTACCTTATTAGTGCAATTTTGACGTTTGTGGTACGTGCCTTTTCGAGTGGGTGGCACTGTGAGTTCAGCGCCCCATCCACCTCCCCCCCTTACCCCCCTGTAGTTATTCGCCGAGACCTCAGGAATGTCGTGGATCGGAAAACAGTCGGAGGTTATTGCCGGTGGTCAGGGCATGGCTATAGGGGTGGCTTTTGTGCGCGGTCACTGAACCCCCCCCTCCCCCCTTCTGGCCATCCCACTTCCTTTCGCCTCTCTTTTCTCTATCGCTCCCTTCCCCCGCGTTGACCAAGGTATTAGGGGTTCTTCGGGATCCTTCGCCACGCCACGGCCACGCTGCTGGCCCAGCGCCTCTTCCTCTCGGTCTCGAACGTCGCGAGGGGGAGGTCGGCCCGGCCGGGCACTTGGGCGGATGTGGTGCACTGCGTCACGAGGGGTTCTGCAGGGCGGCTCCTGTTTCGGGTACTACCCGCTCGTGATCAGAGTCTCTCGCTAATGGCCGTGCCCGTGCCGTCACCGTACACCTCCGGGCCGCGCCGCGCCGGGCTGGACCAGACCTCCTCGGGGCTCCTCAGGTTAATCACTATCTTTCCTCTGCCGGCTTTGATTTCACCCCACAACATTCCCTCCCTCCTCTCCCCCCTTTCCCTGCCGGAGGCCCAGCAGGGGCGGATAGGCCCCGCGGCCCGCACCTGCGCGGACAGCCGCTGCCCGCCCCGCCCCGCCCCGCTCCGCCCCACCCCGCGGCCGTCAGCGATATCAGCTCCTTTTAAAAGGCGGGATCAAGTTTGCGCCTTTTAGATACGGAGGGCTCCTCCTGTTGGTGCCGCTGTGGGGCGGGGCGGCGCGAACTGGGCGGCGCGGATGCGTTCGGCCAGCGGCGCAACGTGGCAGCCTGCTGCAAACGCATTAGTAGAAATGAAGCTCTGAAGCAAGAGAAAAGTTAAATCAAAGGAGATCGGTCTACCGTAGCTTTACAGTCCAGCGGTGTATTTGGTTATTTCCTGCTGCCCCCGCTGCAAAGACGCCGTTCTTTGTTTCCCCTTCTTCGTTCCGCGCAGCACTGTGTTCCCTTCTTTGGCCCTCGACGAGGTGAGGGGTGAATCGGACAAAATTAATTACAGCTCGAACTTGTATGTGACGGGGCCAGGCCCGGCCCGGCCCGGTCGCGTCTGTCCTTTCCTGCACCCGTCTGCCGTCACCAGAACGTCCCTCGCGGGAAAATATCTAGCTTTGCTTTGACACCAGTCTTTCGAGGTGCGTATTACACGTGCATAATGTTGGCCAACCCAACTAACATTTTTTGGAAAACGATTCAAAGGTACCGGGGGGTGTGTCTGCATGGAAAAATTAGTTGGGTTGGCCAATATTATGCACGTGCGAGTTACGTCTTAGGGCTCAGGCAAAATATTGCAACGCGCTATAGTGACTTAAAAATTTAAAAGCGTTGGGGATATCAACTTTATTTTCTTAGTTTCACATTGAAAAATCGACATTACAAGAACGCAAGAAAGAGCGAAAACACTACATGAGAGTATAAGTTAACTAGGAAAAGCCACCGACAACATATGTCTATAAATATCTCGAAACCTACGTGTCGCAAACGTTCTAAAAGCAATACTAAAAATAAGAGATGACAAACGTTCTAAAACTAACACTAATATTAACACATGCGCCAAAACTAAGCGTGTCAGCTCAGAAAACCTATGATGAATTTCAAGCCATCCCACCGAGGGTCTGCAGCAGGTGTTTATTTGAATGCGTAACAGTGTTGCGGGTTTGCCTACCCCATTCGCCCGTAAGGCGCCATGGCCCCTGCAGCACTGGAGGGTATGCAATCCCCGCAACACTTACGCATTCAAAGAAACACCCGGTACATCTTATTGATCGGGTTGTCCAGGGACACAATTTCTTTCTTAAACTAGAAGTGCTTTTTTGTGGTGCCGTTCGCTAGTGCACTTAATTTAAAACGATCTTAGGTGATATTTTAAGTTTAGGTCGTGCTGCGCTTCTTTAATGCGCTATTCATCTATTCATCGCCCAGCACCTGGCTGGCCACACAACTACTCTGTGGGGCCTTCACAGAACCTCGAGAGAAATTTTGTTTCTCAATTTTTTTTTTTAAATCGTCTCTGGTGAATCTTGTGGTTGCTTAAGCCAAGACTAAGTTGAGTTGCGACTGCGATTTCGTTGGGTGACCCACTTGTGGTAGATCTTCTCCCCAACAAACACGAGGAGGGACAGGCCGTGGCCGCACGCGAGCAGCACGAAGGCCGGCCGCATCTCCCGCAGGCTGAGGGGCCGGTGCTCCTCGTCGTCACCCGCCCGGTCGCTCCCGGGATACACTGTACTGAGGAAGCGCTTTAACAGCCCGTGCTCCTTGAAGCGTAGCGCAGTGTCGGTCAGCCGCTCCTGCAGAGGCGAGCCGGTAGTGAAGGCCAGGTGTGAGCTGGGGACGCCCAGGGCCAGCTTGAACGTGTGCAGCTGTCCGGGGGGGCTGTCTGCTGGGGTGGCGAGCTGCGCCAGGATGGTCGCGGAGGTGAGGTCGCTCTGCACGATGACGGCCGAGTTGCGCCCTTGTATAGCGCCGCGTATGGCGTCCGGTATCCTCGAGGCCCTGACGTACGTCATGCGCGACAGCAGGGCGTGCGGCAGCAGGGGCGGCACCGTGTTGTACAGGTCCCCGCTCACCTGCACGCTCAGCCCGCTCCGCTCCAGCTCCTCCAGGGAGCTGATGTCGCGCGCGGGCGCGGTGAGCGCGCTCAGCAGCAGCCCCTGGTACGCGGCCACCAGGACGACGCTGGTGAGCAGCCACACGGCGGCGAGCGGGCGGTGCGCCGTCCTGCCGGGCGGCCCCTGGCCCAGGAGCGGCGCCAGCGCCTGCAGCGGCGCGCCGGCCAGGGCGTCGGCCAGCGGCAGGCGCAGGGCGACCATGGCCGCCAGGACCGTGGCCGCGGCCACCGCCACCACGACCAGGGTCGTGCCCACCCACATGTCCAGGCTGAACTCGTCCGTGACGGCCTGCAGGAAGGGGGGTTGCGGCCCCAGGCCGGAGGGCACCATGACGTGGATGGTGGTCATGGTGCTGGCGGAGAAGCCAAGGGAGACTGAGGTGTGGTGGGGTATGGCGCGGAACATTATCATGCCGGCTAACGAGCAGTTGTCAATGAGTTCCAATACATCGACTTCGTCATCTATCCATTTTACGACAGGGCGTGGCTTAACTGTTTTCGTGAGGCTAGTTGCGAATTCGTCAAATTGCTTCTGAGGGATGGATACGGCGGGTCGGACTGCGCGGAATACAAGTGGCGCGCCATCGGGAGGGGGCTGCCACTTACTGCAAGTTCTTTTAAAAGGCGAGGCGTTGTTCTTCCAGCGCCTGGTTGTAGGGGACCACGTGTCTAGTGCCGCCACCTGAAAATCGGTCTCAGCGGTCACGGCGTATAGGAAGGTGGAGCCGTTCGGGGTGGAAATGGCTAGGGCGTTCTCATAACCCCACAGCAACTCGTGTGATTTCAAATTCAAAGGGAACACCTCCTCGGGAGCCGTTGCACTCGTCCACGTAAGAATGCGCGCTCCGTGAGGTGTGTCAGACCTCAGGAAATTTTCCCAGAGGGAAAAATCGCTGTCGTCTGCTATGAGGATAATGTTGTCCGCGTCCAGGAACATGTTGTTTTGGCGCATGCTGCCGACGAGGTCCGTTGGGGTTGGCGTTGGCATCAGTGTTCTCGGGGTCTCTGGGTGCAGCTGACCGAGCAGAGCCTCCAGAGAGCGGGTTCTGCCGTAGACGATCACCCCGGCCTTGATGGGTAGCAGGAAAGACGTGATCAGCTCGGCCATACCTTGCCCGTCGACTGGGGGCGTCGGTCCTGGGGGCAGCGCCAGACAGGACCCCAGGCAGAGGAGCGCGGTCGTGGCGGCGAACATTCTCATGGCAACGGCTGGTACAAACTGACATGCGGCGGCTAGGCCCTGCCGCTTGGTACGCTTTGGGTCTTTAGATTTTTATTTCTTTAAAAAGCAGTCAGAGTGGCGTAAATGCCCCCATCGAGCGGTTGTTGTATGCCTCTGCCCCTACATCGCTGTTAAGAGCCTCCCGGTCCGCGAAGTACGATAAATAGCCGTCGAAAGTACCGACTGAAAGAGTCCGCCAGCCGGGCGCTATTCAGGCTGCCTCCAAACGATTTCCTGTCACCTGCCTACGACGACGCACTAAGAAAAGCAAAATTCACTCTAATAAATTTTTTGACTGCGGTGTTGTATCTTTTCATCTTAGTTTTAAATTGCTACACTGAACGACAATTCCCCAACCGTAAGGGAAAGGCACATCTTCTTTTTCATTTGTATTAATTTTTAAAGATAAAGCCGTCGGGGTATCACGCCTGCCATGCCGCCCCACGCCGGCACATCTCGGGCCGCAGGCAGACAGAGTGGTGTCGCCTCATGGGCCGGGCCGGGCTGTCAATCAAAGACGGCCAGCTGGGCTCCAAGTTTCCTGACCCCCAAGACTTTCCCATTTCAATAAGCGAAACCAAGGGGCTTATTTTTTGAGGCAAAGTTTCCCATGGCGGAGGAACGGAGGGGGGGGGGGGCTCCCCCCCGGGTGATGAGGAATCTGGTGATGTATTAGTGAAAGAGTAAGTTGCCGATCAACTTCTTGGGAGATTGGGGAATGGCCCCCCGATTACACGGAGAGAGGGGAAGGGGGTGGGGAGAGGGGCAGGGAGTGCCCGCCTGTCTCCGCGGATAAAACTTCGCGGGCGGCTCAAAGATGAAATACGGATTCACTCTTCCTGTCGCGACGAGTCTCGGCCGCGCTACACAGCCACTAAAGCCTGTCCTCCTCTCTATGCAATCTAGCCAAGAGATCTCGGCGCAAAACTGTCTGCGCTGCCTTCTGACGTTCGGGATGAAATTATTCTACTAGCGCGGGGAAACTCTGGCGGAGTGCGGAGCGGATTAGGTACGTACTTGCCGCGCGCGGCAATCAGCGGTGCACTCGCTACTTGGACGCGCGTTAGCCTTCTCTCTTCAGCCCTCATTCACCCGCTCTCGCTCGCCCGCCCGCCCGCCCGCTCGCGTCAGCCTCCTTAGGAATCGGATTACCGCGAGCACAGAGCTGCTGGGCGCCGCGTGAGCGGGCGGTGCCAATCCGCTAAGTGTGTCGCGGGCGGGGCGGGGCGGGGCGGGGCGGGGCGGGGCGGGGCGGGGCGGGGCGGGGCGGCCGGCGCTCGCCTGCACTGCATGGGGGGAGCATGGCGGCTGGCGGCGCCCCTGCGGCGGGAGCCCCTGCAGACTTCGAGATACCCGCCCGCGGCACACGGCTGTCTCACGGAACGGCCTACGTGGCAGGGGCTATAGCTAAGTAGAGTAAGCATTCGTCATTATATTCGAGACAATAGGAAATGTGCGTCAGGTGTCTACATTACTTTTACAGCGTGCCTTAATTACACATTTAATTTATACCTGTAAGGCGCACTCCATATTAATGGACGTTCAAAGAATTTCGTTGTCGCCAACAAACAGAGACACACTATTGACTTTACCCACCTCCAGCAAATATGGTCGCAACTCTTTTTTCACATTTTTCTTCTTCTCGCGCTATTCTTCCCTCCCGTCCCACCACCTCTGTCCCCACTAGTGCGCCAGTTATCGACACGAGGCTGCCATATTCCATCAACAAACAGATGGCATTGTGCGGCTGAGCAAACGAAAGGACAAGGAGTATGGTGGGGCGGGGCGGGGCGGGGCGGGGAGGGGCGGGGTCGGGCGGTGTGGGGCCGAACGGGTCCACCCGCGGGGAGCGAGAGGGGGAGCGGCAGGGCAGGGCAGGCGGCCCGCAAAATCCCCTGGGGCCCCTCGGCAATATGCATGGGCGGGGACGGAACAGGGCGGGGCGGGGCGGGCGGAGGGTCGTTCCCTTCACCTCCCGCTCCCCTCCCCCTCTCATCCCCTCCATCTTACGCGCACACTACTAACCGCGCCCAAACCGCAACAACCCCCCGTTCCCCGCCCGTCCGCTAAATAACATTTTTTTCTTCTAAGGTCCTTGCTTACTACCGCTATGTAAGTCATGCGGGAGAGGCCAATGGGCTGCCAAGTTTTGGCTGGGTGCGGCCAAGGCCCTTTGGTCAGCGGCCGCCCCACCCCGCCTCGCCGCCGGCGGCAGCGGCCTCCCGACCGATGAAGTTTGCTGTGGGTCTGACCGCACCGCATCGCATCGCCCGGCGTCTATTACCCCGCAACATGCGAATCCGGTCCGCCGGCTCCGCCCCGCTCCGCCCCGCCCCGCCCCGCCCCGCCCCGCCCCGCCCCGCCCCGCCCCGCCCCGCCCCGCCCCGCCCCGCCCCGCCCCGCCCCGCCCCGCCCCGCCCCGCCTCGCCCCGCAGCGCAGCGCTCCTCTGCCATCCAACCACTTCGGAGCCTGCGGGACAGGCAGTGGCGTATCCATGCGGACCGGGAGAGAGACATGAAGGGCGGCATGGTGGTTACAAGGGATAGTTGGTGGAGGCTAAGTAGCAGACGAGACACTGCATACCCTCCTCCTCCTCCTCTCCTTCCCTCGCTCGCTGGCTCCGCCACTACCGAGACAAGGCGAAGGGAATCGAACCTACAACAGGCTTGTAAGGCGCCCCAACCCGCCGACCCCGCCCCGACCCCGGTCCCGGCCGGCCAGGGCCCTGCCTGGACCCACAACTTGGCTATTGTTGCCGGGATGCCCCGGAGCGGGGCGGGGCGGGGCGGAACGGGGTAGGGCGGGGCGGGGCGGGGCGGGGCGGACACCGCTGGACAACAGGGTGAGCCGTGTAGTGTTTGTGAATTAGCTTGTAGCTCGCGGAAGGGTCGGGTTGGGTCGGGCGCGGGGCGGGGCGGGGCGGGGCCAGGGCGGGGCGCGGCGGGGCGCGGCGATCGACTCGAAGCAGCTACGTGGAACTCGTTCGGCCGCGCCCTGCTGCTGGTCGTGCTGAGGTGGGGACCGGATGAGGTCACGTGATGTGTCTTCGCTGATTGCACCCGCGCTGAGATCAGGGCGGGAGCGAGTGGGATGCGACGACTCGGAGGCGGAGGGGACGACGATTCTCGGCGATCAGTGTAACGCGCCTACTGCCGCCCCACTTCGATATCTCGACCCCCTCACAGATCGACACCCCCACACCACACATACACTCGCAGCGAATTTTCTTTCCCGCCGGCACACCTTAATCTCAGCTGATGCCGTGGGCCTCGCGGAGGCATGACGACGGCGTCCCGTTCGCTCCCCGCCGCACTTCCGCCCCTCACCCTCCTCCCCCCACCACCCCTACCCCCCTCCACCTCCCACACAAACGATTGGACCGACAAATCGCTGCTATCGTGGTAATGCTTGCCACCGTGCACCTCACTGCCTCTCCCCCTCCTCCTCCTCGACGCCATCACCGCTACTACCGCGCTCTTCCACTAATTCCACAGTGCGGAGCCCCTCGTGGAGGGTGGGTTCCATGCTGCCGCGGGGCGCGGCGCGGCGGGGGCGGCGCGGGGCGGGGCGGGGCGGGGCGGGGCGGGGCGGGCAGGGGCCTCCTTGAGCCGGCTTACGCCCGCTGCCCCGTGTGCACTGGGACTGGGGGTGGTGCGGGGCGCGGGCGCGCGCTCGCGCTGCCTCCGCCTCTCCCTTCTACCAATTTGTGTTTCGGGGACAAATAATGCCGTCCCGTAAAATATCTATTAGTTTTATTGTTTGACAGCGGCATTACCCGGGGCGGGGCGGGGTGGGGTGGAACGCTCGCGAGCCAAACAACAGCCCGCCGTGCGGTGGTAGTTTGTCACGGGGGAGACGGGGGGCGAGGGAGCGGCAGGCAGCACTTTGGGGCAGGTGGTGACGCCTACGCCTGCCCCGCTCCGTGAAGGCCCTGCTCTGCCACACCGCGCGGACCGACCGGGACAACCGATGCATCTGCAGGATGAGGTCAGTTTGGAAATGCACATTCCCCGAACTTGACTGACACCTGCAGACTGTTCTTTTTCTAATGCAGATGTTGCTGTCTTGTTACATTCAAGAGCCATGCTAGCTTTAGTGGTTTTCACGTGTGGAGACTGCGGCCGTGAGCGGGGTAGCGCGCCACCCCCTCACGCGTGCAGGGACGGGCCGGCGCGGCGCGGCAGCGCGAGGAGGTGGCCCGGCCCTGAGCGGCGCGCGCCGGGCGCGGAGCCAGGGGGTGGTGCCGGACGCGCGGCTGGGTGGTCCCCGGCCCTGCTCGGCCCGTGCCCCTCCCCCCCTACGCCCCTCCCCGCCGTGGTGGCGGCCGCGGCCGCGGGGTGCACCTCCTCGCGGCGCTGCGGCCCCGTCCCTTGCGAATCGCATATTCGGCTCGCAGCAGGGCGGGGCGGGACACAAGCAGAGCGCTACGGCTCAGCCCAGCACCGGCAGCCGACTGAGTCCGTCTGGGCCCTCGCCATGGCGCTACCGGCCCGGCCCGGCCCGGCCCGCCCGGTCCCTCCTCTCCCCTCCACAAGGCGCCAACCAGTGTGCCGGCCGGCTTGCCGCGCGCGCCGCCGACGTACAGGGGCGCGGCGGGGAGCGGCGGGGCGCGGCGGGGCGGGGTGGAGCGGGGCGGGGGCGGCCAGTTTCCATACTTTACCGGGGATTGTGTGCCTACGCCATATTTCTCATAGAAAACCCTCTACTTGACTAATGAGGAGTGGCTCGCAAGCGCTACAGATCACAACCGCTACAGGTCACAAGCGCTACAGCTCGCTAACGCTACGGGTCGCAAGCGCTACGAGTCACAAGCGCTACAGCTCGGTAGCGCTACGGGTCACAAGCGCTACAGCGAGAATCCGCGCGTTAGGCGGAGCCGGGCGGAGCGGAGCCGAGCCGAGCTAAACCTTGAAAATGACGCACGTGGCGTGAAAACATGGAAAATTTTTGCGACAGTAAACCTCCCGAAGGAGGTTGCGGTTCCGCCAGGCACAGGGCTTTACCCCCGTGGCAGCCAACTACTTCGGTGTTCTTATGGGAACCGGTGCTTTTGGACTGCGATCCTGTCGCGCAATTCGACAGATTTGATCCCCGTAATGTCAGATTTAGTCGTACGGTGGTTAACTGAACTGCCCTGTCCCCAGAGCATGGAATGTTTTTGGAGCCAGATTCTGACTTATGACCCACGACCGATCACCAGTCGTGGGCATGGGACGGAACTTCCTGGCAACCCGCTGTCGCTACCAGTGAAGAACCTACCTGGTTTGAACCAGGCCCCATGTGCCGAGTCTCACAGACACCCCACGGCTTTGGCACCACGACCACTAGACCGTCGGCTATTCCACGAGGGAGCTCGGTTGAAATGGGGGGTTTGAATTCCACTCTCCAAATTGTTGTCCTCAGAAAAATTAAATTTCTTGGTAAGATTCGAACCTCCGTCCTGCGACTCTCCGCGCGGACACTATGCCGGCACGGCTACGACGCCACGGTATCAGATGCCGGACCACTAGGAGTCATGCTGCGCGAGAAGCCACAGTCACCGAAGAAATGAACCCGGTGTCATGCGTGCGCCTGCTCTCCGGCCAGTGCTGGGCCGGCCGCGTCGCGTCATTGGTATCGACGCTGCTTATAGCACTAGGTAGGCAGTGGTTCAAAAATCACGAATTTTTTTTTTCTTGTTAATTTTTTTTTTTTTTTTTTGTTTCGACCAAGTGCTCTTTTCAGTGCCTTTTTTGCAGTTGCCCAAGTCACAAGGACGGTATAGCTGGAAAGAGCACTTGGTCCGAACAAAAAAAAAATAATAATAAAAAGAAAAAAACTTACGCGGTTTTTGAACCACTTCCCGCCCAGTGCTATGAGCAGCGACGATACCAATGACGCTACGCGGCCGGCCCCGCACTGACCGGAGAGCAGGCGCACTCATGACACCGGGTTCGTTTCTTCGGTGACTGTGGCTTCTCGCGCAGCATGACTCCTAGTGGTCCGGCATCTGGTACCGTGGCGTCGTAGCCGTGCCGGCACAGTGTCCGCGCGGAGAGTCGCAGGACGGAGGTTCGAATCTTACCAAAACATTTAATTTTTCTGAGGACAACAATTTAGAGAGTGGAATTCAAGCCCCCCATTTCAACCGAGCTCCCTCGTGGAATAGCCGACGGTCTAGTGGTCTAGTGGTGCCGCGAAAGCCGTGGGGTGTCTGTGAGACTCGGCACATGGGGCCTGGTTCAAACCCAGGTAGGTTCTTCACTGGTAGCGACAGCGGGTTGCCAGGAAGTTCCGTCCCATGCCCACGACTGGTGGTCGGTCGTGGGGTCATAAGTCCTAGAATCTGGCTCCAAAACAGCTATTCCATGCTCTGGGGACAGGGCAGTTCGGTTAACCACCGTACGACTAAATCTGACAGTACGGGGATCAAATCTGTCGAATTGCGCGACAGGATCGCAGTCCAAAAGCACCGGTTCCCATAAGAACACCGGAAGTAGTTGGCTGCCACGGGGGGTAAAAGCCCTGTGCCTGGCGGGAACCGCAACCTCCTTCGGGAGGTTTACTGTCGCAAAAATTTTCCATGTTTTCACGCCACGTGCGTAATTTTTCAAGGTTTAGCTCGGCTCGGCTCCGCCCGGCTCCGCCTAACGCGCGGATTCTCGCTGTAGCGCTTGTGACCCGTAGCGCTACCGAGCTGTGGCGCTTGTGACTCGTAGCGCTTGCGACCCGTAGCGTTAGCGAGCTGTAGCGCTTGTGACCTGTAGCGGTTGTGATCTGTAGCGCTTGTGACCTACGTCCGACTAATGCCCTAAAATCTCGGATTCGTCGCGGGAAATCAAAAATAAAGCGCGTCCTACCATGAAAGAGGTGCGAAATCGGTCGTGGCAAAATTCACTCGTTTTAAGTAGACTTCATTTCATTAGAGAAACCGGCAAGAACAAAAATTTTCAAAACAAAATGTTTTATTGTACAGAACATTTACAATTGTTATAAATGTTAAAGGTGAGGTTTGATTCAAATTCCGCACCTGTCGCTACGAGTTAAAGTAAACCACCGCTGTTCTCTCTCTCCCTCTCGCGCTAACCCCATGCGGCCGTCACCGCAAGCACTAAATAATTAATTTTCAAAAGCAATCGCGGCGAGCGTAAAATCGAAATACGCCAGCACCATTGCCTCGCGGCTTTCAAGTGAATTAAGCCCATTCTGCCGGATCTGCGCTCTCTCCCTCGGTCTCATTGCTACCTCCCCCTCCCCCCTCCATCTCTCTCTCTCTCCCTCTCCCTCCCCTCTCTTTGAAGAGTTGCGGCTCACGGGCATCATTCTCGGAGAGCCCTGCTGTTTCGAACGCCTGTCAGTGAGAGTGATGCCGCCGATCCATCGTGAGGCTGCGTGGCGTCTCGCGAATATTGCTCCATGTACTCGCTGCACCGCACCTGCCTTCTGTGGGGCGGGGCGGAGCGGAGCGGGACGGGGCGGGCAGTGCAGTTTTTGCCGAAGCAGTCTCGCGGTGGGGAGCTTTACCCGGATTTACCGCCCCTCCCCCCCCCCTCCACCCCCTCCCCGCCCCGCCCCGCACCACCCCGCTCCGCGCCCCGCAGACGCGTGTCGCGCTCGCGGTGCTAGCCGCGGTGCTAGCACCCCCGCCCTGTCCCAGGAGGGGGCTGCAACCCCCTACCCCTACTCCCGCCCCGGTGCCACTTTTCTCTATCTTTTCTCTTTTTTTAATCTGCGACATACAATTTCTGCTAATTTATTTTTGAGCCCCCTTCGCTATGCCCTCTCAATGGCCTACGTGCTGCTCGGGGACGATTTCAACCCCTCCCTTCCTCTCCCCGACCCGGCTCGCACCCCGTCCCCGCCCGTCCCCGCCCGTCCCCGCCCGTCCCCGCCCGTCCCCGCCCGTCCCTGCCCTGCCCCGCTCGACCATGGACCAAAGGGGACTGTGGGACCCACAAATGTGCAGATTAAACATATGCGCGCGTGGTAATTCCTTTCATTAAAAAAAATTTAAAACAAATGGATGCTGCTGCGAAAGTTCAATGCGTCCTGTCGCCCGGGACTGAAACTGAACGACGATCTTGTATTTCTTGTTTCCTCTGTATATTGTCATGTGTATTTTTAAAATTTACTGCCTGTGTTTTAGTCTAGGAGAGAAACAAGAGGATTAATTTTCCAGCTGCCGCTCCCTCCAGGGTAGAGCGCGCTGCCGACGACGCGCTGACGTCTCTCTGACTAATGCTACAGAGGCGGTCGCCGTGCCGTGCCGTGCCGTGCCTCGGCGTAGATGAGTACAGTGAGTTGAGAGGCTGGCAGAGACGAGTGAAACTCTTGCCTGATGACGCGACGGCATCAGACGGGGAAGAACTACTCTTGTGCCTCGTCCTTTTGCACATATACTGGTCTGGCTCCATCGCAGTAATGAAGCTCCTATCCTGAGCCACAGCCAGCCACTGCCCCCTCCGCCGTCGCGGCTCCGCAACCAGACCTCCTGTCGCTTGCAGCCTCCCTCTAGAGTCGAAGACCTCGCCCTCGCAAACGACGTCTCCATGGAACTTCGCCATCAAAAATTACTGACATCGCATATAAAAAGAGTATATAGTTCGTCCCGCCGGGTGCGAATAAATTTTACCTGGGAAAGAAAAATCAGACATAATCGCACTGATGGCTCTAGAGTCTCATAATAAGGGCTGTAACGTTACCCCCCAGCATCACATCAACAGTTCTAAAGATGGTCTAGTGCGCCCCGGGGGACAGGGTGCGGCGGGGCGGGGTGGGTGGGGTGGGTCGGGGCGGTGCGGGGCGGGCTCATCCCTAATTCATAATGCGCAGTGATAGCCCGCCTGCCGGGTCCTGCCGGGTCCTGCCGGGTCCTGCCGGGTCGCATGCATATCCAGCCAGGACGCCCATCACGGAGGCAAGGGGTACCCCCTCCACCCCCTCCCCACCCGTCTACCCGCCGGCGCCCCGCCCGGCCCGCTCCGGGCCAATTAGTGCCTTATGGTGGACGGTCCCGCCTCGCCGCCCCGAGAGGGACTCCCTGGGAGGCGGAGGCGTTCAGCCCTCCCCCCTGGCCTGGAGGTCCGGGCTGGAGTCAAGCAGTCCCAGTCGATGTGGGTCAGCATGTTACCGATTCACTGCCCCACTGGTCGTCCCCCTGCGGTCCCGCCGGGCCGGGCGCCGGGGGCGGGGGTCCGGGGCGCAGTCTCCACCCGGACTGATATCTGATCACTCGACGTGACTGTTCCCTCCTGCCCGGCCCGGCCCGGCCCGGCCCGGCTAGCACACGCGCATAAATGCGTGACCTGCAGAAAAGTAAAACTCGTCATCATCGTTACGTCATGGCAAGCGCTTTGCCTAAGTACTTGATTCATCGTACACGCGGCTCCTCCGTTCCAAATGAGGCCATCATGTTCATTAACTGACTTTTTACGAGGCGCATCGGCGGAGGGGGGCCAAGGCAGTGTGGAAAGGGGGATCTGCAGGAAACGGCCTATACCGCACCCTCTTCACCTTTCCCTCTCCAATTTTTTCGGCCACGGCTGGGGGACAAATCGTTGCTCGCGGGAAATTGGCTCAATAAACGCACGTAGGGCAGCACATCTCCTTGTCAGGGTGCTGCGCGGGGGCAGGAGGAAGAGGTGCGTCGTTCTTGATTCGCGACGTCAACGTCAACCTGTTTTATTTTTATTTTTTTTATTCCTTTTCCAATTCGCGCCGTAACGAGACCGCAGGCCCGGTGGAACCTGGCCTGGCCGCGCTACCCTACGCCATGCCACGGGCTGGACGGTGCGGCGCGGCGCGGCGCACAAGGCCCACCGACCGCAGGCTCAGCCGGCACCGCATTTCCATATTTATTCTCTCATCATTCGGCCGTTACATTTCTCATTCATAGAATAAGACGGACCAGCGCGCCCGGCCCGCTGCGCTGCGCTGTCCCGCTTGACTGACGAGACGAGCAGCCCCGGCGCGGCGCGGCCGTGTACGTCAGGCGCGAGGTGTTCGCAGTTTCTCATTTCGACCGCCTTGCTTTGGGGAGCGCGCGCCGCTGTTCTACGACTCGGCGGAACACTCTATAAAGCGCAGCGGCACGGCTGCGGCGCCGTGGAGGAGGGCCCGGCCCGGGGTGCTGTCCCCCTGGTGGTCCAGCTGCTGCCCCCGCCGCGCCGCGCCGCGCTGGACAGACCCTCCCTCTCGCCCCCCGGCCCGGGCTCCCACCCCTACCGGACCCAATAAGCGCCTGGATGGTAAAGCAGCTGGCTCCAGGAGAGGGGGAGGGGGGGTGAGGAATTAATGGAAAAGTGGCAGGAGTAATAAGGTGGCGGTCTGTCCGTGTGGGGCGCGGCGGGCGGTGCGGGGGCGGTGCTGAGGGGGGCGCGGGGGGCGGCGCGGGGGCGGCGCGGGGGGCGGCGTGGGGGCGGCGCGGGGGCGTGGCGAGTCCGACCCGCGCCGGGGCGCGGGTGAAGCAGGACACGAGGAGCATCCATTTCATCCCTCCCCTCCCCTCCCTTCGCTTTCCTCCCCCTTTTTTTGGCAGTACTGTTCCAATTCCGATAGGCAGTATTTTTCTCCTTAGCTTTATGTTATCTCCTTGGCCGCCTTCCCAGCGTGGCTCCCAGGGTGGCCCCGCCCCACCCCGCCCCGCACCGCGAGGGTTCAGAGCCGGACTCCAAGACGCGCGTGAAAGCGAGAGGGAATAAACGAACCGCCGATGGTAAACAAACCTTATGGGTTTGCGCCGTCGCTGTCGCGCGGGTTTCTTTTTTCACACGGCCGCCATCCGTCGTGGAAAGGACTCGCCTCCCCTTTGACACTTTATCTGCAGCTTCTATCTCTGCGGTGGCGCGCGGCGCGCTGTGGGCCCTCGAGACTCGGAGACGACGACATTTCGCCGCCTGCAGAACTGGTGCGGCAAGGTAGCTTTTCGCGTTTTTCTTTCTGCAGGGACGGACGGCCGCACCGTACGTACGGATGCCCGCGTCCAACGGTTCGGCTCGGCAGCGGGGTTTATTTGCGGTCTATTCAGGTGGAACGCTGGACGTCCCTTGCGCGTCGAGCAGTCGTCATCTGCAGACGAGCGTCGCTGGCTTACCCGCCGCGACCCGCCCCGCCCCGCCCCACCCCATCCCGCCCCATCCCACCCCACCCCGCCCTCGCGACCTGACAGCGCAAGACGTGTGCTTGGCAGCAGGGGCGCTAGCTCCACTCGCGGCGCCATAGCCCCGCCTTTACTGCGCTCGTATTTTGAAATTCGATTGATTCTTTTCTCTCTCTCTCCCTTTTATCTCGCCCAGTCTGTCTGTCTTTCTCTCTCTCCCTCTTTCTCTCTCTGCCTATTGCTCTCTCTCTCTCCCGCTCTGCCGCTGCTGCAGCCTCCGCGCGCCGCGCGCGGCTCAGTGAAGCCAACCCCCTAACATTGCGACGCGGGTGGGAACTTGGCAAAATGACAAGAGGGGGCTGCATATTCCGCGAGCAGGGAACTCGCGCGCGCGCGCGTGCGCAGCGCAGACTGAGTCCACCGGGGCAAAAACGTGCACCAGGCCATGCCAGGCAGTTACTCTGCGTCGCCTGACGATTTTTTGAAGTTTTTGCTTGACATACCGAGTGTTGACGGCCGGGCTCCGATGAGAGCGCGCGCTTGTGTGTGTGTCGTGATGCTTGTCCTCGACTGTACTGCTCCAGAGCGGCTAAGCTGATTTTGTCCCGTGCTCGCTCGGGCAGCAGCGCCTACAACGTTGCGCGCCGGAGCCGGAACCGGAAGTGCCGGTCCCGTCCGGTCCGTTCGAGGGGCGCCAGGCCAGAGACCCGTCCCCGCCCCGCCAAGGGCACGCGGTCGCCAAGTAGGCCGTAGGCCGCCGTGCCAAAGGCATTCTTTCAAATCACGAACGTGAAGAACATCCCCCCGCTGCGGAGCTGCGATGTCGATTAAGGGGAGGACGTGCGGAGTGGGTGGGGAGCGGGGAGCGGCGCGGGGCAGAGTGGAGCGGGGTAGGGGGGGGGGAGGCTTGTTGAGGACATGGGGAAGCCGGGGGAGCTGCTGCTCTAAAGAAGAAGACATGCTTCTACGCTGCTAGCGAAAGGCCACATCTGAGACTTGAATAAAAGAGTTGGTTTATATATTCTTTTAAAAAAGAAATATCTTAAAACACGGTAGGAGAACTGGGCCACTCCGATAAAATTAAAGGAGAATGTTGTTGAAGTTGTCCTGTTTGCAGGCTGTCTGCACGGCGGAGCGGTAGATAGCAGAGCAGAGCAGAGCAGACCAGGAGGGTCCAGGGCTGCCTGGGGTGGGCCGCGGGCCGGGGGGCCCGGGGGCCGGGGGCCGCGGCGGGGCAGGGCTGGGCGGGGCAGGACAGGGCGGGGGCAGGGTGGGGCAGGCGGGCTGGGCACTAGGTCGTGCACCTCCCCCCACCCCCCGCGGCGATGACATCCTCTCAAGATGGAAATGACGCGTTTTGTTTCGCCCGCCGCGCCTGTCGCCGGCAATACCTCCCCTCTCTTCCCCCCCCCCTCCCCCCTTAGACTCCTTCCGGACCCAAAGCGCGCGGGAGGAAAAAAGGTGGAAGGACACGCCTACTTGGTGCGGCGTGGCGCCGGGTGGCGGCGCAGGGATGACACTTTACTAACAACCACCGCTTGCTGGAAGTGTCGTGCTGCCCCCGCCCCCTCCCCGCCCCGTTTCCTTTTTTAAAGCCGAGAGCATCTTCACCGTACTATGTACATTCTTCAGTTCTTTGCCAGGAAGAAAGTTACATAGCAGCGAAGTAGATCATGTTCGGTAAAATCGAAGAGCCAGAGGCTATGGGTATACGATTTCACAAAGAATTTCCAAGGGCCATTAAATAAGTGTCAGATCTGGCTCAGATTTTTTTTCATCCCGAGGCGCCCTCCTCCGTGGCCTCGCTAACCCTTTCTTTTTTCTCTTTCTATCTCGTAACCTTGCGTCGCCGCGCCGCACCACGCCACGCCACGCCACGCCCAGCACCATTCCTTATCCAATGCTCCACATTATCCCCATACGATTCTGTGTCTGGCCGATATCATTCTTTCCCGCGCCATCCCTTATCCCCTCTCCTTATCACCCTCCCATACGCCCCCTCCCGCCGCTGCTCCTCACTCTCTCTCTCCGTGCCTAGCTCTCTACCTTCGTCCTCCCCCTCTCACCCACCCCGCCGTCTCTATCTCTCTCCCTCTCGCTCGCTCTGCCCATACCGCCCGGGCTGCGCCCTCCCTCGCACATACACACACACACACACGCACGCACACACGCACACACACACACGAGCGCGCCACGGTCTGTTTGCGCACACACAGAGTGCGCCCCCGGCGATGGAAGGGTAGGCAGCCCGCCCTGCACACGTGTCCGGAGCACCAAGTCCTTATCAGGCCCTGCCTGTGCGGAGTCCTGCCGCTGCTGCTGTGCTGGTTGCGTTTAAAAGTCCGGCCCCGACCGCCCCGCCCCCGCCCCGCCCCCGCCCCGCCCCCGCCCCGCCCCGCAGGCCTTCTCTCGTACGGGAGCGGGTGGAGAGCCTCCGAGCTGCGGGAACAGGGCGAACGCACCGGGCCGCCCGGGCCGAGCAGGGCGACTTGCCCGCCTGGGGTTGGGGCTTCCCTAGAGCAGCCCTGTACTCGGACTGCCTCCCACTCCCCCCGTGGACTGCTGCTGCCAGGGGTCGCCCCCACGGGGACGCATAGAAGACTCTTAGCGTTTACTTTGTCTCCCGTCTGAGAGATGATCGCAGAGGGGTTTGCGGGCTGAGGGGGCGGGCGCGGGGGAGAGGCGAAGGCCCTGACTGGGATCCGCGGCTGTTGTTTGGACTCGAAACACTTTATTCGGATTGGCTCGCCTTTATCCGCCCGACGTCGTAGGTCTACTGTGGACCTGGGCCCGACTGTTTCCTTCGACTGGTTACGTAACTCATTTCGGACCGCCTTACTTTGTAGATCGCAACGACTTTACATATAACTCGCGTGGATTGCTTGTGCCCCAAGGAAGGTCGCTCATACGGAGGCGTGTCCTGGTCCCCCACGGCCACGCTGGGGCGCACCCCCCTCCTAACGCTCTCTGGCCTCCCCGTGTATGGCCCGACCATGCGGCGCCGATGGAGTTTTATGCCGGCCGGGCTTTGTGACACGTGGGTGGGGCTGGGCGGGGTACGAGGCGGGGCGGGGCGGCGGGGCGGATATGAACCGATCCGTCTCTGTGTTATTGTCGAGTTCCCGTGCGTGCCCGCCCCCAGCCTGCCCGGCGGCGGCCTCTGTGCGGACCCAGGGGAGCGTGCCTGAGGCGTAAGTGAGCCCCCGGGGCGCCGGGCGGGGCGCCGGCCCCGCGGCCCCCGGTGCCCACAGGGGGAGGGAAGGCTCTTTCATCGCCATGCAGAGCGTGCCCTCCCTAGCGTGGCGAAGTGCATCCCCCCGGCCCGGCCCGGCAGAGCTCGGACAGGCCCTGGACAGGCCCAGGACAGCGCTGGACAGCTCGAACAGCCTGAGGGGCGGGGCGGCACACACACACACACACACGTCGACAGAGGGTGGATGAGAACTTGGGGGCAGTGAGCCGACTTCCCTGGCTGTTATACCCTTCTACATCTCACAAAAAAAATGAAGATAAAAAACTGCCGACTCCGTCAATTTCTTCTAGAGGAACTTGACGACAAAGGTGTGTAATCGCTGAGCGTAGCGAAGCTAACTCCTGCAGGGGATCGGAAGTGTACTTGGTCGTGAGTCTGTCTGTCTTTTCGTCTGTGTTAGCCGGTTCTCCTCTTACAGTACAGAAGTAATCGTAAAAAGCGGTAGTGTTTCGTAATCTACTAATTTCAGCGCTTTAATATTTGTCCAGAATTTTACTCTAAATGGAGTACGAAATATTAAAACGATTAATTGTGTAAACTTCACTCCGGAAAGGTTGGCCATGTTGACCGGTAGCACAGCGCCACCTAGCGAACTATACGTCACAACGGCCCAGCCAAGCCCGGTGCACTCGACTGTTTACGTTTACAGGATCGAAATTAGAAATTTAATTGTCAGTTCGACGAAATATGCGGTCTGAAATCGTTCTTAGAGTGGCGGTAGTCTCCACACGAAGTTTCAAGTGTCGTCATTTTGTAGAAATGTGTGTACGAGGGATTTGTCGAGTGACGTCTGTGGGGTGGGTTGGTGGAGAGGATAAGTGCCTCAAGTTTTTCTCAAAATACCTTGGATTGTGTTGGATTTGTGAAATGAGCGTTACGGACTACTGGAATGACGGCCAGAATCGTGTCAACTTACTTCTGAACTTCAAGGTGGATTGCTGAACTTATTATTTGGGTGAGTGACATAACCTAATAACATAAATAATGTTGTTTACAATAGAGCATTGTACAGTTCTGTCTGGGAGGCAGCAGAGTTTGGTTTGAGTATTAAAATCACATAACATTTTGATCTGACAAGTGAGAGTTACTTACTGTGAAATTATTTCCTGATATTTGGTTAAATTTTGTTTGAATCTTTGCTCGGTACCCAAGTGTTGTGATTTCGTATTGAGTTGCCACAAATTACCAGCGAATTGCCCAATACGGTATTGATGCTGTAGTAGAAGTGTGCTCCTTTTAGACATTAGATAAGAGACATTTGTTATTAAGAAAAAGAATACGAATTTATAAATATTGAATAGAAACATTTGGAGTCTCATTCTACTAAAGAAGACACATCAAAGTGTGGTAAAAGTATTCAAATCTTATAACCTTTAAACCCAACAAGAAAAGAAAATAGTATGGGTATTATTCAGATAAATTTGGTAGGATTTTATTCCAAACCTTTGCTGTTCTTCCCAGTGATACGATTTCTGAGCAAGCTATCTTATGTATTAAACCAAACATACTGCTTGATCCATTTTGGTTATGAATTTGAATGAGAGCAAAGCTGCTCTATAAAAGTAATGAAACGGAGTAAATTCCTTTCTAAAAAATGATTAGTTTAAAGAAATTTGACTCCCACAAAAAGAAGGGGCGATACTGTAGATTGGATTTAGGTGAGAAACGGTACTTGTAATATAACAATAATGCTGAGAGTGTTTACACTAAATCAGTGTTTCTAAAACATTGAAATATTATCAAAACAAAGTCATTTAATCATTAAAATGCTACAGAGGTTTTGGAATGCTTCAATTCTGTTTCAAATAGCTATAAATCATTTTAAAATAGATTCGCCTCATCGTTTAAAGGTCCTGAGTCATTGTGAATGTCTTAAATGCATTTAAAGTTAGTGGCCTCTGTAACAACATTCATTACTAGTTCTTTTTGAATCAAGTTTTAGTGACCCAATGCTTGGGTTACCATTGATACTTCTGTAGTAAGTTGGTGTGAAGACAAACCTGTTTCAGTTAGTAATAATGGACCCTCTAAACAACATTCCCTCCCCTTCCTTTTTTTTCCTCGGAAAGAGGCCCCGTTCTCCTTGGGCCACCCGCCTAGCCTCGCGGCTCCTCGCGGCCAGCCGAGCGCAGACGCTTTGATTGGACGCTCATTTGTTTTTAATATTACCTGGCGCGGCGCGGCACGGCGGGCCTCTCGGTTCACCTGGCGGAGCGGCGAGGAGGCTTGGAAGGGCGTGGTGGCGGGGCTGGGCGGGGCGGGGCCGATCGGCCCGGCCGAGGACTGAAATCGAACCTACTGGCCTCGTTACTGGGGCGAGCCGACCTTGGTCCCACTCAGCAGCAGTGCTTTGATACCAATCAAAGGCCAGGAGAGCCCGCCCGCGCCCGCCCCCGCCCCGCCCCGCCCCGCCCCGCGATCTCTCTGTAAATGAAAATCGAGGCAAGGAAAAGTTACTTTGAGCACCGGCGCGCTCCGGTTCCGTCCCACACCCCGACTCCGCCTTATTATTGGGAATTGCATGCCCGCTGGCTTTCTTTCAAGGGAGTATCAGGGAGATTTGCAGGAGTGGCGCATGGGTGCCCAGCACGGGGGCGACGCCGCGCCGGCCCGGCTGGGGCTCTCTTGAAAATCCTGTCGTCCGTCGACCGTCGCCCTGGCCCGTGCTGCACGATGCTGTGCTGGACCGAGGCGGGGCGGGGCGTGATGGGGCGGGGCGGGGCTGCTACCTGTCCGGCTCTCGCCGAGGTGCAGCGCGGTTGCGCCCATTCCCATGCAGACTTGCAAGGCGTGCCAAATCGTCGCGCCGGCACATTCACGCTCGAGTACAGTACCTCGGTCCCGGTCGCGAGTCCCGCTCTCTGGAGCCAAAGTGCCCCCCCCCCCCCCCCCCCGGAGGCTAGCGCGCAGTCACCAACGCAACTACTCGCGGGCAACCACAACGCACTGGCAATCGCCGTGGTTTTAAAAGATTTGTGCTTTTCCTTGTTTTGGAAAGGGGTTGGTGATGGCTGGATAGCGGAGGATATACAGGTATGCGGGCCGAGCATCAGGAGGAGGTGGTGGTGCGGGGGAGGGCTTGGCTGGGGTCGGAGAGGATACTCGCGTTGGGGGTCGCGGCGGGTCCGCTGCACATAACTGCACTCCGGCCGGGCAGCGCGCGGCGCGGCGGGCGTGCCCGGGCGTGCCACCCCACCGCCGCCCCGCCTTCAAGTGGCCCGGCCCGGCCCGGCCCGGCGAGGCGCTCGAGGGTTAACGTTTGGTTGCGACAGGAAAATGTATGGTGGCGCTTTACTCGATAAGAGGAGAGGAGCTCCCGCGCCGGCACGGCGGCCGCGGCCGGCAGACTGACCAAGTGCAGTGGGGAGGGGGCGGGGCCCGAGGGTGGCAGCGGGCTGCGGGCTGCGGCTCCATCGGACCGGACTGGACCGGACCGGACCGTCTCCGGACAACGAGGGGTAATGGATCACCCCCGAAGACCCCCCAGACCCGACACCCGGCCGGCACGCCGCGGCTGCTGCTGCTGCATCACAGGGGAGAGGGACTCTGCTGGCCACTAGAAGTATTTCGAGGCGCCCGGCCCGCGCCGCGCTGTCTCGGGTGGAGGTATTAGACAAGCTTGCGCGAGCTGCCGCTGCCGTGGGGGCATTGGGTCTGACGGGCGTGGCGTGGCGGGGCGTGGCGGGGCGTGGCGGGGCGGGGCGGGGCGGGGCGGGGCGGGGTGGGGCGGGGCGGGGCGGGCGCGGCGCCGGGAGGGGCGCACCGCATCGTACGAGCACGCAATGCGCGGCGTGCGCGGGCAGATGGACCGCCGCAGATAGCGGCGCGGCACTGCGCGGGGAGGGAGCGATCACGGGGAGGGATCAGCGCGGGGCGGCGCGGGGCGGGGAGCTCAAGAGTGCATCCACCCTGGGAGTAGCGCAATCCACGGCATCCTATCCTCGCAAAAAAAAAAAATCTGAAAGGAAGCGGGGTTTGCAAGCCCCAAGCGTCTCTCCTATGCTGGGTAAAACTCTGAAAATCACATGGAAGGTGTATCTCGATGTCCTGATGCATAATTGCAACTGTCTCGCGAGCTCAGCTCGAGGACTCTTGGTCCTGGCTAGTATGGATAGAGATAGGGTGGGAAAGTAAAGCATACAGACCTAATCTAAAGCATTTTCCGAGTAGGCAAAGTGCTTTACATGGGTGCGTGTTGTGTCGGGGTGCCCGCGCTGCGCTGCCTATTCTGCGCCCGCTTTGCCGAACACGATGGGTTGCCTATCTCGCGGGCGTTCAGGTACACGTAACGAGGCCCCTGCGATGCGCGGGGCGGGGGCGGGTGCCTGGGGAGACGCGAGGCCGCCTTGAGGGAGGCCGTGCGCGACGCTGCGCCCGTGTACGGGGTAGAGCGGGGAGGAGCAGGGGGTGGGTGGGTACGAGGAAGGCGTGATTCTGTGGGTGCAGACGATTAGAATCGGCTTTGATGTCCACCGTTGCAGAAAATCATGTGATTGTGAGAACGCAGCGCGCCCCGCCGCCCGCCGCCGCGGTGGAAGGGAAGGCAAGGGGTGGTCGGTTGGGTGGGTTTGGGTTGGCATGGGCACCGACGAGACGAGACGAGACGAGACGAGACGAGAGACGAGGACGAGGCGAGCGTTTTCTCTCTCAGGCGCCTGTTGTATTCCGCGGGGCTCCTCGAGGTCTGATATACCCACCTTTTTATCGCCATTTAATCATTTAATGCGTGGTTTGTTAACTCTTTTGGAGTAAGGCAGCCTCTTATTTTCTACAGCGAGTTCGGGGCAAAAGGGGGCGGGGTGGTGGCTGCAGCTGCCCCCTGCTCCACGAACGACCTCCGAGACAGAAAGGATGGGGGGTGCGGGGAGGGGGGTGCTGAAAGAAGGCACCATTTCCAAATTGTTTCCACGTGGATGGTTCGACTGATTGCTGACTCGCCTTGACTTGGGCCCTGCTGCTGCTGCCGCTGCCCTGCCTGGCCTCACAGCTCTATGGGCGGGGGCCGTAGCGCAGTGGTGATCTGGTGATCTGATCTCCTGCTCCCGCGCGGCCGGCCCGGGCCAGGCCGGGGATCGTGCTTCTCATTTCTAGCGCGGCCGCGGCGCGGTGAACATCTCTCAAGTTCATTGTGGAGGACCGGGCGGCGGGGCCTGCCCTGCCAGTCCGCCCCGCCCCGCCCCGCCCCGCCCCGCCACTCTGCGATTCCATCGCGCGGGCCTGTTGGCCGTGAAAGAAGAAGCCATTACCGTTTTGACGTAACTAGCGGGGCAGTTTTGTGTGGCGCGCACCGGGGGGGGGGGGGGGGACCTGGCCTGTGGGGCGGCAGCCTCGGGGCTGGGCGCTTTCCTCCAGGAGCCAGCCGCCGCGCCCCGTGCCCCACCCCGCCCCGCGCCCCTCGCCGCCCGGCCCCTCCGAGTCCAACACCGCCGCGGCGCCGCGCCGGCCCGGGCCCTCTTGGCAGCGTGTGCTGGCCCGCCGCCAGGGCCCAGGTCCTTGCAGCACCCCCTGGGCTCCGGGTCCC
This sequence comes from Frankliniella intonsa, assembly GCA_033675135.1. Classification (NCBI taxonomy): domain Eukaryota; kingdom Metazoa; phylum Arthropoda; class Insecta; order Thysanoptera; family Thripidae; genus Frankliniella; species Frankliniella intonsa. The sequence goes on along the minus strand of CM066249.1, from coordinate 11,021,091 downwards.
GAGTCCCGGCCACTACCCTCCCCCACCCCCGCGGCAGTGCGTCCTACCCTTTAGGCCCTATCGCGACCCAGCCCGTGCGACAACGCCGAGCATTACCAAAGGCCTTTACTGTTTATTCTTTTCTTTTTTCCCCGGCCAGTCGCAGCTCCTTACGGGAGCTTTTACAGCCGCTAAATTTATTTTCTGAGACACTGTTTTGAAACCAAAGATTGGAATGTGAGGGGGTATTTTCCAGACCATGGTGAGGTGTTCTCTTAGCGCATGTTGATATTCTCCGGGAATGGGGATACATTCAGCGAGCGCGGCGGCTCCCCGGCCTGCGTCCGCCCGCCTGCAGCATGCTGCCGCCTGGTTGTAGGCAACCCAGCGTACACCCGCGCGCGTTCCCCGCTGGATTGCCTACGAGCCGCGGCTCTCCCCGCGCGCGCCGCGGCGGCTGCAGCAGCAGGGAGGTGGATGGAGGGGAGGGCGGCGGCTGGCTCTTGTGTACCTGATTGTTTTGCGATATGTCTGGCGCTGAGTAAACTTCACCGTGGACGGCGCCCGCCCCGCGCGCGTACGTCTGTTTGCGACTCACTTGTTGCGCCAGTGTTTCGCCCTTCATTCGCATGCACTTTTGCGTTTTCCTGGCGTACTCCCTCTCGCTCGGCCCCGTCCGAGTGATCGGGCTGCGGTAGTGTACACACCACGTGAGACCCACTCCAACTTTTGTTCTTCCAGGCGGCGGCGTCGGCGGCGTCGGCAGCAGCAGCGGGCCTTGGCGGGCCTCCCCAACCCAAACACCCGCAGCTGGCAGGGTGGGAACCGTCAGGTGGCTGATCGGCGGCAAGGGCCGGCAAGGGCCAGCCCGGCACCGAGCGAGATGAAGAGGACGGCTGCAGAGAGAGAGGGAGAGAGAAGGGAAACGAAAAAGAAAAGAAAAAGGTTGGTTGGACCATTAACTGTGGGAAGGAGGTGGCTGGCGCCTTGAGTGTCTCGCCCCGCGCTCGCCGAAGGCCCTGGACTCTGGCGCCGTCGGCAGGGCAGTGGCCGTGCCGCGCCAAGGTCACGCGCTCTGCGGGCTCGTCGCGGGCTCGTCGCGCACCCTTGGCTTCGGCGTGGTACTCCCGCGGCCTCCGCTGGTGCCGGTCGCACGGCCTCGGCGCGGCGCGGCGCTCCCGACGACGGCCTCGGACACCTCCTCCTCCTCTATTATGGAAATCCGTGTTTATTCTTCTTTCCTTCGCGGGGCACTTCGGGCGAGGGGGTCGGGCAGGTGTTGAGCCGTGTAGCAACCCTTTTGTTTCAAACACGGTGGCGGTGCGGAGCTCGTCTTTTGAAACTCTACGCCCCACCCCTTCCTCCTTCTGAGGCGAGGGAAGGGAATGAAGAAATCGAGAAAGGAGGAGGAGGAAGGGGGCACACGGCGCGAGGGTCCGCGGGGCGGTGATGGTGACGGAGAGGGAGGGGGACCGGAGGGGTGGGGCGGGACGGGCGCAGGGTGTGGGCCTGGCCGTTGTGTCGCCGAAAGTGTCGCCGGGCACAAAGCGTGCCGGGTGCCTCTTTTTGTGCGGCACAACAAGTACCGTCCGCCGCACAAGTTATGCACAAAAGGCCGCCGCTGCCACCGCCGCATTCACCGCTATTTTCACTTTATTTTCTTTCCCGGTAAAGGTGTCGTAAAAATGTGTGCAAGATAAATGTGTCGACTAGTTTGGGCGGCGCCCGCCCGCCACGGCGGCGCTGTCGGCCCCTGGCCTGGCCTCGTGCCAATCCATTTAGCTAAACTCGCATTTCCCGTATTTCTACTTTTGTCCCGTTTCATTACGTGTTTTTCTTTTCATTTTGTTTCTTGGGCTCCTGCCTTTGGTGTCTCAGGGCCAAGGGCGGCGCTCGTGCCGTGCCACCCCAGTGGTGGCCGCCAGTGACGCGCCGGGCAGGGCCGCACTCAGAAAACCACTTTTTTGTGTGAACGAAATAATTTCTTCCCCGTAATTAACGAAATTTTAGTAGTAACAAATAAAAATTTTCGTTAGCTTAACTAAATTAGTCAATTTAAGAAAAATAAGAAATTGGAACAAATAAAATTTGTTGTCGTTTCAACGAAAATTTGACTTTGATTTCAGGAACAAAAGATTTTCGTTAAGGGAAATAAAATTTCTGTCCGCCGAAGAAACGGTTTTCTGAGTGCGCGCAGGGCCGCGCAGGGCTGCCAATCGCTCCGCAAGTAGTGGTACTCTGCCTGTCTCCTGGGCGGCGTGGCGTGGCGTGGCGCGGCGTGGGGCGGAGGGGTGGAGGCGGCCAGCAGGTTGTTCGGCCCGTTTCCACCGCGACATAGAGTACCATCTCCGCCCGGCCCGCGTCCCGCATCCCGCGTCCCACCCGCGCGCCACGCACGAGACTATAGCACCGCCCTATCCGCTCGGAATTCCGCTCCGAGGAATTTAATGAGTTTAATTACAAGCTTCTTCATTAAGGAATATGAAATTAATTTTGTCGTGCGTACCTCCTTCCTTCTCCCGCCCTCTCTCCCTCCCTCCAGCTGTCTCTCTCCACCTCACTCCCGCTCTCTCTCGCTCGCGCCGGGGGCTGTCGGGCGGCTCTGGCGCTCGCCCCCGAGCACACCTTACACCACCGCGCTGGGCAGGCTCTCAGGCTCTCCCCCTCCCTCCGCCACCCCCTCCCAACCCTTTCCGTCTTGGCAGCCGAGTGGAAGATGATCGCAAATGGGTGGATGGCCCTGATACAGGCCCGATATCATCATGTAGATGGCAGCCCGGCGGGCGGGCGAGCACAGCGAGCACAGCGAGCACAGCACCCGCGATTCGCACTGCAAATCCCCAATACCCCTCCGTACCCTTGAGTGCGTAGCGGTTTGGTGAACTCGTGCGTTTTCGACCAAGAATGAAAAATTAACAATTGGTGGAATGATCCAGTGCCATAAATACTTTCGTAAAAAAAATCTATTGTGGGATACTATGGGTCGTAACCGTTTGCGGAACGAGCGTTGCACAATTTCCTAGAGGTCGTCAGTTACGGATCAGCAATTGTTTAAACAGCATGGGCAGTGAGTGAAAGCCAATTTCGTAAACCGTCGTTATGGATCACTTGGAATAACGTTACGTTCGGCGTGACGCTGCCCGAGTCGTCACGTGACGTCAGGCCGCGCGCGGCGCGGGTGGCGAGCGTGAGGTGCGCGGCGGGACGCGACGCGCTCTGTCCGCGCCGGCGGCGCCTCGCCCAATCGATATGTAGCCGGAGATGTAATATATCGTGACGGGTGATAAAGGCAGTCGTTTGTCACGCTTTATGTGGACCCGTATGGGTGTCGTCATGTGCGCGTGACAAAACGCTACCCTGCGTTACTCTCCGGAATACTGATGATCGTCCCTGTCGTCCCATCGTGGAGAGAGAGAAAAGGGGGAGGGAGGGGGAGGGAGGGGGCACGTGCCCTGTCTCTGGCGGGGAGGAGGAGAGGGGGGAGGGGCGCGCGTCTTGGGCGGCGCACTCCTCCGACGCACTGCGCTGCGGCTCGGAGATCCTTGTCCGATATCTCCGAGAAACTGAAAGTCGGAGTAATCTGCCTAATGCTCTCGCGATGTTGTCTCTGCTCTGCAGTCGTTGTCAACCGCGCGCCTGGCCTAGGCCTCCTTAGTGCCCCTTCTCTCCTCCCAGTCCCGCCCCGCCCATAGACATCTTCGACTTGAAGATGATGTGAGACATGGCGATGCTCGTCTGCTGCGCAGAGAAGCAGAACCCTTGCCGGTTTCACTTCTGACCTTCACCATAAACTACATCCAAAGTCTTCATTAATTTCGTTAGTGCTGCGGAAACAATGAAAATGTGTATTATTTTGTCCATCGTGAATGTCATACCGTTAAATTGTTTTTTAGAACATTGTAATTTAAACGTGTCTAGTACACGGGCTGACTGCGGCAGCAGCGCGCTGCGTGCTCATCCACTGTCCGTGATTACCTGCTGTTTGTATTTTCGCTGTTTTCTTTTATTCCGTGCGGCGGCGGCCGGCGGCGGCTTACGGGATCAAACGGACCCACCCCTGATAGGGGTTGACGGAGCGTGGTGGCTGTACTGGCCTTCCCCGCCGCGCCCCGCCCCGCCCCGCCCCGCCCCGCCCCGCCCCGCCCGGCGCACAATAATGGTTTTACGAATGATTTTGTTCCGCGTTTCGGTCGGCCGGTCTCGGCCAGCCGGTGCTTCCCACAGAGGCTGTTCGCGTGCAGAGCGCTGATTGTTTCCCGTCCTTGTCCCTCGCGCAGAGAGAGAGAGAGAGAGAGAGAGAGAGAGAGAGCGAGAGAGAGAGCGAGAGAGAGAGAGAGAGAGCGAGAGAGGGAGCGAGAGAGAGAGAGAGAGAGAGAGAGCGACAGAGAGAGAGAGAGAGAGAGAGAGAGAGAGCGACAGAGAGAGAGAGAGAGCGACAGAGAGAGAGAGAGAGAGAGAGAGAGAGAGAGAGAGAGAGAGAGAGAGAGAGAGAGAGAGAGAAGGCAGAGTGGCGCTCTAAATTGCACGACACGAGTTGATTTTGACGCAGCGGAAAGCACTCACTTCGCAACTTGTTGCATATTGAGACTCGCACAAATAGCGCGCGATTTCTTAAAAATTTGATTTATGGTCGCGTGTGAATATATTGGTCAATATGTAAGTAATACAAAAAAAATTTTCAGTGGGGTTTATACGGTAAGTCCCGGGGCCGTGAGGAGTCGTGCGGTAGCGGAGTGGTCAGGGTGGTGGGTGCTGGCACTCTAACCCCATACACAGCCCTCCCCCTCCCCGCCCTGCCTGGCGTGCACCCCCCGGGGACACACGCGTATAGTGCCAGCGGCAAAGTAATAAACAAAGCAAAAAAAAAAATGAAGGGCTGTGGTGATTTGTGGGCGGTGGGTTAAGGGCGGAAAAGGTCGCGGTCTGATGACCACCGCGTCCCCAAAATGTCTGTGTGCCTTTCTCTATCTCTCTTTCTCCCCAGCTGTAGTCCAATTGTTCCCTCTTCCAGCCCTTTTACGTCAAGTCGTGTATTAACCCGACGATTGATTTTTTTGTTGTTGTCTTGTGCGCGTATCGCAGGTCAAAATAATATACGTATACCTGCTTTATGCGGATCATACGTAACTGAAAATCACCAAGATTTAGAGGCAAGTCTGCTTAGACATTGCGCGCCGCGCCGAGCGCCCTGTTTCTCCACTCTTTACACCTGGCATGTGCACGGGGTGGAGGCTCAGGAGTAGCAGGAGCTGGAGCACCCCGAGTCTGACTCGCATCACGCGACTCCCCTCGCCCCTCGCCGGCGCACTTAAGTCAGCATCCCCTCTCTCACTCCCCCCTCCCTTTTCCCTCACCTTCCCCTCCCTCCTCCCCTTTCCCTCCCCTTCCCCCTCCCCTTCACGACTCCCCCTTTCACTCCCTCATTTGTCCTGTTTTATGAGTGCTCCTCTCTATTTGCCTGTGATCCTCCTTTATTCGCCTCCCCCCCTGATGACTCAACACCCTTGCAAAAGAAAGAGTGCGAGCAAAAAGGGCTAAAAACAAAACAAAAAATAAAAATGAGAGAGGTAGAGAAAGGAAAAGTTAGCCGTGTGGTGGTGTGCGTGCGCGCGTGTCGCGTGCACACGGCCGCGTCGCACTGCGCACGAGCACAGCACGCAGCAGCAGCCTCGAGGGTCCTTGCTCGACTGGCGTGTCCTTGTCGAGGTCCTGCGCGCCGGCGCCGCCCACTGCATCAGGGTGTCGCCCCGGCCCCGGCCAGGCAGCACCGGCGCGTCATGGAGGAGGCCCCGGCGGTAAAATCTTGGAGAACGGGGCTGTAAAACCTACGGCAAGGTAGCGGGGCCGGGGCCTAGGGCAGCGCGCTCCTGGAGCTGGGCCGGGCCGGGCCGGGCCGGGGCGGAGACTCGTCTCAACACCTCCCCCGCGCCCGGCCCGGCCCGCCTGGCCTGTTCGCTGCACCAAATCACTAGGCCCCCGACCCGACCGTAAAGTAGGGGAATGGTTGTCAATGATTGTTTTGCTGTCGATGCACATGTCTGAGTGAGTCGGGCCCTAAAACGCGTGAGTACTCGTTTATACGCCGTGCACGCGCGCCGGGCGGGGCCCCGGGGCCTGCGCGCCCGCGCCGGTGGCTTTAAAAAGAAGGGGCTTACCCTGCGCGGTGCACAACGACCCCCCCGTCCAGCTCGAAATTAACGTACATGTCGAATTGTGGAACTGGGTGTGATTTGCAGTTAGTTTGTCTTAGACGTATAACAACTTAGTTCATGTAGTCAAATTTTTGTCTTTTGCCTTGGACCACTGCTGTCGCGTGGAGACGTGCAGCACCCTTCACTTCAGTACCTCCCGCCCCAGCGCCGCGCCGCCCTCTCCCGCGGCGACTGAGCGCCTCAGCCCCACCCTAGGGTGGTCCACTTTAGAGGTCGAGGTAAAAAATAGGCGCGGTTCGGGTCTCAGATGATAGATTTTATATAGAAAACACGTTTGGACGGTCCGAGGCCCGTTACGACGAAGTGGCTGAGCACAGAACGGGTTCAGGTTGGGCTGCGCGGCGCTGACTCTCAGCTTGTACGCCTCGCCCTGCGCGCCCCGCGCAGTGGGTCGCAGTCTGGCGTAAGTGTCTTGAGGTGAGTCCCTAGTGGATTGACAAGGACAATCTGAGATCGGCGCACCACGTCGCCTCCAGGGGGCGTAAGTGTCCCGAACTACACTACTCGATTTTAACGGATAAGTATCGAATATAAGAGGGGTCGAAAAAGGTACCGTTAGGTTCCGCCAGACCATGCCTTTCAACGCCGCACCGTATGCCAATAACACTCACCCGGTTTGGGCGTTAATGGAGAAAAACGCCCTTTCGTCCGTATCCGCCTGCTAAGTAGGCAAAAGCTATACACGCGTGCATTTGGGCCGTTTAGTTGGCAGGCGGATTAGGCGCAAGAAGCGTTTTTTCTTGATGCTAACGCCCAAACCGGATGAGTGTTATTGGCATGCGGTGCAGCGTTGGGAAAGGCATGGTCTGGCGGACCCCGCGGTACCTTTTTCGACCCCTCTTATATTGGACACTTTTCCGTCAAAATCGAGTAGTGTGTTTCGGGACACTTACGCCCCTGGAGGCGACGTGAGTGCGCCGATCTCAGATTGTCCTTGTCGGGTCGAAAGCAGGACCACTAGGGACTCACCTCAGCACTTAGCTGCGACCGCCTGCCGCGCGGGGCGCGCAGGGCGAGGCGTACAAGCTGAGAGTCCGCTTCGAGCGCCGCGGGGCCCAACCGAAAAGTGCCGTGCGCTCAGCCCCTCTTCGTCGTACGGACCCCAGACCAAGTCGAAACGTGTTTTCTAGATAAAATCTATCATCTGAGACCCGAACCTCGCCAACTTTTTTTTTTGGACCACCCTACCCCACCCCACCCCACCCCACCCCACCCCACCCCACCCGCCCCATCCGCCCCACCCCGCTCGGCGCCATCTTGCCATTCGTCCCCCAGCAGACCTCGCGGGTCCCTCCTGGCCAGGGCTATAAAATCTCGACCCCGGGCGCGGCACGTCTAATTCAGACTATAAAATATTTGGCCGCCCCGCGCAGCTCCGCGCCGGGCCGCGCCGCGCGCCGCCGGGGGACGCAGACGCACCTCGCACCTCCCCTCTCTCTCACCCTCACATTTCCTCCCCTCCTCCCCTCTCTCAGCCCCTCCCCTTTCCTCCCCCTTCACCTCTCCCACCACTCACCCCAACCTGATCAACACGACGCCGAAATCCTCTCATTTGCAGCTGAAACCTTTTGTTGGAGGCGATTCGCGCCCCGCGCAGCACTGCTTGCACCCAAAAGACCCCCCCCCCCCCTCCGGCTCCCCCTCCCGCCGCGCGCCAGAAGCGTCGCCATTCCTTTTTTGACCGTGACTGTACCCTCTGTTTTACGACTGGGGTGGGGCCGGGCTGGGCCGGGGGTGCTTGTAAAGACGCATGTGTATGAGGAATTACTCCGCTCCCCGCCCTCATCTCCTTTCACCACCACCCTTGCCTCTCCTCTCTCCTCTCTGTTTCACTGCCTGCCCGGCCCCGCCCGGCCCCTCTCCCCCGTGCCGCTCCTCTAACGCCGCCGCGCCGCATCTCTGCCTCTTAGACGTGACGTCACATTACTGCAGTCGGACGTCCGCCCCGCCCCGCCGCGCCCCGCCCCGCCCCCACCGTGTACGCGCAATAAGTCGTGCAGCGAGCGCAAACGTGTTGCTCTCAAAATTATACACGGTTTCCCTTTTTGAGCAAATATCAATTTAGCTCTGATGAATGTAGAGCGCAGGCATGCAGGGGCGGGGTGCCGCTGTGTGCACTCGCGGGCGGGCGCGTCGAGTTACGCCCTACCGCATGCGGGCTGCTTACCTTACCCACACGGTGCAACACAGGAGGACAAAAAGTTCGTAAAAAAAATCCAGTTTTCTTGATCAAAACGAATTGAAAGGATCTCCCTGCCTGCAATACAACGGAGGACACTACGCTCGCCGTCATTCTAGAAGTGCTAATTCTATTTGAGATAGTTTTTTAGACAGTCCTTATTTCTAAATTGTTGTCCAGCCGGTACACGTGCGGTTGGATCCCTAAAACCGACCAGACATTTAAATCCGGGCGGCTCTCAGTTCATATTCCTGGGCGCGCTGTAGCACGCGGGGCCGGGCCGGGCCGGGGTGTTCTGGCCTCGGCTTTATTGCGGCGTTAACTATGTTTCGGTGGGGCTGGGCGGGGCGGGGCGGGGCGGGGCGGGGCGGGGCGGGGTGCGGCGCTTAGGTAGCGAGGCTCGGACCGGCCCGGGCCCGACATGCCGCCCTTGTCTGCCCGACGCACCGCTAATCCTCAAGCTCCATCCAATTAGACTTGATTTCATTCGCGATGCCGGTTAGCAGAGCGGGGCGGGCTCGGCCCGGCCGGCCGGGGTCGCTGATTAGGCCCTGCACAGCCCGGCCCCGCCCGGCCTCGAGACCTGCCGCCCCGCCCCGCCCCGCCCCACCGTGTCACATGCCCCGTTCAGGACCATTACCCCTGCGCGCCAAACGCGCTAGTGCAGCAGCCAAGGCTTTCGAATTGGGGCTTTACGTAGTGAGCTCGCCGGGCGGTTCCTCCCAACAATCTGTGTGTGTGTGTGTGTGCGTGTGTTTGCGTTTGACTAAACCACCCCTCTCATCATACCCTCACCATGTTTGCCTCGTTGCCATACCGCCGCACTGCCCCCCTTCGGACTTCGCGATGAGAAATGTTAAGAGAATTCTTAAATCTGCCTGCTGTTGTAGGAGGTGTTGCCACGACAGGTGTGTGCTTCTCGCACGCAGCGTAGACCTTGCGGCCCGCCACGCCACGGGGGTGCCTCTTCCCTGCGTTGCGGTGCAATCGCAGCAGAAGGTCAGAGTTGGAGGACGCCGCTGGGGATCTCGTTCCCCGCCGCGTCGGGCTAATAGGTCCTCCTCCCCGCGCGGCCTGCGCTGCGCAGTGGTGCGGGACGCGACGTCGCGAGGGCGCCGCGGCGCTGTGCGTCGCCTCCTCGGCGCCGCCTCGGCGTCGCCACCGCAGCGGCACTGTGGGGACGCGCAAGGACGGCGAATTCTTTGAGCTGCCGCCGCCGCCGCGGACGCTGTGCGGTTAACGTTGTGATTTATGCCTCGAGGACTCGACACGGGTGGAGTGAAAAGGGGTAGGGGCGACGCTTGTCGCGCGGGAGGTCCAGGGGACGCTGCGCTGCGCGGGGGTAGAGGCGGTCCGGGGAGGGAAGGAAAGGACGTCCTAGTCCGCAGCCATGCAACAGCACTCCAGTGTTTTCACCATAATATTATAATCAAAGAGATTATTTTGAACATAAAATTTCTGTACGTAGCCATAACAATTTTCTGTTATAACCATATTCTAAAATATCTGTCCTCGCCAACTTTAGTGCACTTGTCCTTCTTGGTAAAATGCACACATTCACGCGAGTGATGGACATGCACACGCCGAGCGGCACTTGGATTTCCAGGGTACGTACGCGGGGGGCCTTGTCAACGTAGTCATGTGAGGGCCTCGCCTCGCCTCGCCTCTCCTCTCCTCGCCCGGGGCTGTGACTTGTCTGCCGTGATCAAATCTGTTCCAACAGCCTCCTCCCCACCCCACCCCCACCCCCTCGGCACACAGTCTCAATCTGGCCCCAGGTGCATCCTACGCGTGCGGTAAACCTCCCCCTTCCGTTCCACTCGCCCCTCGCCAACAGCCCCATCCCTTTTCTTCATTTCGACTCCCGCCGCCCTAGTGTGTGTGTGTGTGTGTGTGTGTGTGTGTGTGTGTGTGTGTGTGTGTATGTGTGCGTACGTGTGTGGCGCCGGGATAACAACTCTCACACGTTCTCGCGAGGGTGGGTCTGCGCTGACCAGCAGACTACTACGGACAACAAGCGAAATTCCCCAACGCCCGCTGACTCTCGCTCACCCGCTCTTGCTCAAAAGAGATGAAGAACAAGTGAAAATAAAACTGACTGTGTATATTATTGTCGGAGGGGCTTGCGCATCTTGAGGGAATAGTATGTTCCCTTCCGTCCTTCTACGACCCTTTCTTTCACCGACTCCCTTAGGATCAGAGTAGGTTGTCTTGTTTGACGAGGAAGGGTGATACCACGTCAGAGCAAACGGAGCCTGGTCTGCTGTCTTTGGATTGCGTATGGTATTTTCTACTAGAACAAATACTTGACGGCGAAATGTCCGTGAAAAACAAATTATAGTTTTCAATAGCGGTTATAGTCGGTGCGGTTTAGGTAGGTGGTGCTAAACTGGCAAGGATGACGCCAAGCTTGTAGTCTATGTTGGCACATGGCAAAGACATGGCATCTAGCCCGCGAGCGAGCCAGCTGCAATCCCTGAGGGTCTAATCCTCTGCGAGCAGAGAAAGAGTGGGCCGGCGCGCGGCCGTGCGGAGGAGGGAAAGGGTTCTGTTTGCTCCCACATTATGTGATACTTGTTTGATCTGGGCCCCCATGGCCGCGGGGGAGCTGTGGTGGGTAAGGGGGTTGGGTTGGAGGGGGTCGTATGAGAAATATGGAATTATGTCCAGTGCCTGTATGCCATAAGCCCGCGAGGAAGGAAGCGCGGTGGAGGAGAGCTGACCAGCTCAAAGATCTCCAGGGCTCCGCCCGCAGCGCAGGCTCGCGCGGGCCGGCCCGTGAGTGGGGCGGGGCGGGGGGGGCGGGGCGGGGCGGGGCGGGGCGGGGCGGGGCGGGGCGGGGCGGGGCGCCCTGGACGTGCCCGCCCCGCATGTGCGCGTGTTTACTGTAACATGAGGTGGGTTGCTGGTCGCAAACTTTAGGGCAGTGGCGGCAGCAGCAAGTTATAGAAGGACCAGAGCCAGTAAAGTATACCGTGCTAATAATATATAGCTAGCAGGGACTAACTCAGGGCCTTGTTCAGAATCACGTGCAAACCTCCAACCTTCCTCCCCCTCTCCTCTCACTGGCCTCGGGGCGTGGCGCGGCCGTCTTGTGTGGCCTGGGGTTCGGATCGGGAAATGTATTGGCTGGTATACACACCCTGCAACTTTACTTCGAGCACATACCGGGTGAAAAGATTGTGTAGTTCCAAGACTACGGGAAAGACTGCTAGCCCCGGAACTCCCCGAACCGCCAGCTAACAGCGGGCGGGGCTGATTAAATTACATCTTTCCACTGCTAACCCCTTTCTTAGATACAGTTGTATTGCCCGTGTTGAGAATGCTTGCCGGCAGAAATGAAGTTTTAGCTTTCCAGCCTATGCAAACGAAGTGTCAATGTACAGAGTTGTAAAAGCCTTCAGTTTTAAATATGCGGCGCGGCCAAGGCAGTTCGATTACCCAAAGTGTACTCAGCCAGAGTTACTCTCCGCAAGGTCCGACCACGAGACCGATCCATCTCTCTCCCTCCCTCCGCAGCGGAGCGCCCACCCCTCGAGACGTATCCCATAATTCCCCTCTCCGTCCCTTTCCCAACCCCCAGGAGGTGCGCGCAGCAGCAGCCTCGGGCCACGAAGTTCATCCCTTCAGATTTCACTCGAGCCATCCGTTAGCATTTAGAATCGTCGCCGGGAAGACACAGGGAAAAACAACTATAAAATCCTCGTTAAAACCGCATTATGAAGTTGGGTGACCATTACGCGCGGTGCGTAGGCGCCTATTAGATAATTTATCCCCCAGGCAGATGGAAGGGGCGGGGCGGGGCACGCCTGCCGAGGAAAATGAAATGGGAGGAGATATAAAAGTTAAGAAGTATTATAGATCGGAGCGGGGTTGTCATGGGCTCAATTACTCGACTCTTTTTTTTTTTTCTGCTCAATTTTCTGCCTGGTAAAAAATCCTTGCCAAAAGCAGCCGACGCTTGTTTAGGCCTTTGGATGCTGTCGAACTGGTTTGGATTGCTTTTAACGGTGATGGGTCATCTTCGGGCCCGGGCAGTGTTTTGTGGGTGGGCTTCACCGTTTCGGCCTTATCTCCACAGGCCAAAAGGGAAGAAAGGAGGCTACTTACTATCTCAAACGCCCCATTTATCATTGATATTGTCGTCGCAGTATCAATGACGATGCGCTAGAAACAAACACGGGAGGCCTGAAGTATTATTGTTTCTTCACCAGCGCCCAATTGAATCCAGCTTGAGACTCGCCCCTGTAGTTCCCTCCCCCGTACTCATCTTTCTCTAGGCCCCTCCTAGCACCGTCCGAGGCATTTCTTTTATTACACATGCCTCGTGGTATATCGACGCACCCTAGTATTTTTATTGGCCATTCTGAGTTGATGGAACGGTGTAATATTTTCGGTAGGCCTACACCTCTCTGTGTCCCCTGCACCCCTTTCTGTTCACCATCCCCGCCAGAGTCGAGCGACCCCTTCCCTTCTCAGTCTATACTGCTGTCGCCTCCTCCGCAAAACCCACCCCTCTCCAGCTGTCTCTCTCACTCCGCACGGGAGAAGGAGAAAAAGAGAGGGGAAATAGAAAATAAGAGGGAGTGGGAGAGAAAGTGGGAAACGAAGAGGAAAAACAAGGCGGGGAGCAAAGAGAGAGGTGGGGAGGAAAGAGGGAGGGGGGGGGGGAGGCAGCATGAAAAAATTTATTATGACTAAAATGATCTTTACTAGCCAGGCAAGCCTTCGGGCGGACACTATGCCAGCACGGCTAAGACGAAACGGTATCAGATGCTAGACCACTAGCAGTCATGCAGCGAGAATAGCCGCAGTCACCTACTATCCAATTAAAAATTGTTCATTTCCACGCTGAGCGCAGCGTGCACTCACGCAGGCGTGAGCGTGAGGCTAACAAGGATCTAGGTCGATTTAACGATTTTCGGTTGAAAAAAAAAATGCTCAAAAATGACGAAGGTTGTGCAGGGGGACTCTAATGTACCCTTGGATCAACCTCCGACTGTAGGGTCGCACGGAAACTGAGGTTTTCAGGCAAAATTCTTATTCCTGATGGCGCGCAACGACTCCGGGCCAGAGGGCTTAGGGGCTGATTTTCTCACTAACGCAGTCCGGTATAGGGCTCCTTGTACTTGCTTTGTCCCTTACGGAAAATGTATGTCTTTTAGATGTCGAAAAGATGTATAGCTCTAGATGGATTTTCGTCTATTAGATGACTAGAGTAGATGTCTAGTAGATCATCTTGTTGACTGCTATCGTTGCATCTATTAGACGTCTATGGAAGATCTATCTGACATCTAATAGATGATTATGCTAGGTGTCTATCAAATATTTATTTTACATCTAATGAGAGTGCTGTAGGTACTGGCTGACCATTTTGTTTCCCACACCTTTACATTCTGTAGGTGTTTATTAGGTCACAAGGGCTAAAATTAAGACAAAAGAAGATTTTTTTCTTCGTTTTGCTGTTTCCTTCATTCTCTCATGCCTTTCTTTCTCCTGCCTACCAGTACATGTAAGTGAATATTACAGTGATAATGACATTTCTTACCGGATGAAGAGTTGAACCTCGGACCTTTGGCTTGTAATCCCGCAATGCTGACCACTGGACCACCAAGACGTGCTACGGGGCCTGCCCCACCGGCCCCGGGCTATCCCAGAGCCGCGCGCCGCGTCTCGCTGGGCTATTCCCGGAGGGTCGGCCAGGTGGCGGCGGCTAGTGCGGGGTGGGCCCACTGGATTAGGAATTTCCTACTAGTTGTTTTGATGCCTGGTTTTGCGTTTCGCTCCCTGACCCGACTAGAATGTGTATTACTAGCAATTAACCTGCTTTTAAATAAGAGTTTGAAAATAACAAGACTAACGAATATACTTCAGAGCGGACAGGAACGGGAGAAGAGGAGGGGTCACGGCCACTGTGGGAATATTCTTGTCGAAATACTAAAATTTCCGAGCATTGCCTATTCCCGATAAGTTAGAACATTGGATCGCCACTTTCATTTCTGACCGGGTATATACAGTATTTTAGACACCATATAAGATTCATCCCTGAGCCGTCTATTATCCAGTACACACATAGACTTCTATACTCTGTAGGAGCTAGGAGCACAATACAGATTAATCTACCGACCAGTCTATTTTCAGTACAAACACCATAGTGACGTCTATCGTCGTAGATAGATAGGCTAGACCACACTGTAGACTATCTACGGCCGTCTATTTTTCAGGTACAAACATAGATGTCATATACTTGTGCAGGAGCTAGACGGAATTTTAGATTATCTACGACCGACTATTTTCCAGTACAAACATAGACGTCTATCGTCCGTAGATGAGCTAGACACACTGCATGGTGACTATCTACGGCTGGTCTATTTTCAATACAAACATAGATGTCTATACTGTTGCAGGAGCTAGACGGCAGAATTTAGAATTATCTACGACCGACCTTCATTTTCAGTACAAACATAGACGTCTATCGTCGTAGATAAGCTAGAGCACACTGTAGACTATCTACGGCCGTCTATTTTCAATACAAACATAGATGTCTATACTGTGCAGGAGCTAGACGGAATTTAGATTATCCTACGACCGACTATTTTCCAGCGGTACAAACATAGAACGTCTATCCTGATAGATGAGCTAGACACAATATAGATAGTGTAAATTAATTTTAATGTCTAGTAGTAGATGTACTTCTTCTATTAGGGGTCTATTAAACATCTTTCGAAGTAGATGTCTAGCAAAATAGACGACGCATCAATGTCCCAGGGATTGTCTATGAGACATCTATTTTTCCCGTAAAGGGGTGTTTAGACCCAGAAGAAAATGACCTGTGCAACAAGTTGAAGTCGAAATCGGAGACATAGCGTTTTCTCGGCCAGAAAATCGCAATAACGCAATGAGGCTTATAACCTTTGCATTTTTACAATTTTCGTAAAGTTAATATTCACCGAGAATGACGGGGGTTGTGCTGGGGGACTCTAACGTACCCCTAGACCTAACTCCGCAAAGGAGTCAGTTGGTCCGAAAACCCGGCAGCTTGTCTGCGCGGAAATGCAGTTTTCCTGATAGCGCGCAATGTAAGTTCAGGGCGAGGTGAAAGCTTAGGGGCCTATTTTCTCACTTCTAACAGAAGTCCGGTATAGGACTCCCTAGGACTTGCTTTTTGTTTTTTGGTCCCAAGAGAAGGTCCCCTGTGAGTTTGGTCGAAATCGGAGACAATTGTTCTTCGACCAAAAACACAAAAACGCAAAGGCTATAGCCTTTGCATTTTTACGATTTTTTGGCCAAAGCGATTTTCTTTCAAACGAGGTTCGTTACCGGGCTCCTTGGACTCGCAACGTGGTTTTTTAGTCCAAGAAGAGTGTCCCCTGGGAGTTTGGCCGAAATCGGAGACAATT